>CM075808.1:39934462-40391962 GCA_037975025.1 Excoecaria agallocha | reverse complement strand
CTTTCTAATCTGGCTATTGATTTTTGGGGTTTTATGGTATTTGATTCAGCCGAAAAATGCAAAACAAAAAGCCGTCCAAGTTTGCCAGATCTGCAGTGATGATGTTGGGGTGAGTGTGGATGGAGGGCCCTTTGTTGCTTGTCATGTTTGTGCATTTCCTGTTTGCCGTCCGTGTTATGAGTATGAGAGGAAAGACGGTAATCAGTCTTGTCCTCAATGTAAAACCAAATACAAGAGGCATAAAGGTTAGTCTTACAACCTTAATTGCTCCTTCTGCTATATGCAAATTGATAATTAATCGATGACTGATTTACTTTGATTGCTCATCACCATCAGGTAGTCCTCCAATTCGTGGTGAAGTGGAAGATGCTGAATTCAGTGATGTGGAGAATAAGTCAACCAATAATGCATGGGGAATTCAGGATGAGAAGCAAAAGATAGAGCGTATGCTTGGGTGGGATTCAAGCTCTGGTCGAAAAGATTATATTCCATCTACAAACTATGAAAAAGATGTTTCGCTTAATCATATTCCTTATTTGACTGGAAGACACTCGGTAGGCCATATGACTGTCTACTGTTTTCAGAACTTTTAACCATCTTTCCAAATATTGACATTAAGTTTCAATAGGTTTCTGGGGATTTGTCAGCTGCTTCCCCTGAACGATACTCGATGGCTTCTCCTGAAAGCAGTAGCAGAGGTAAGGGTCTTTGTTTACTTAAAGATTTACCATTCATATTGCACATTCATTTCTTATCGATTCTTTGTATTGATTCAAATCTTTGGTGCTGTCGTCTACTTGGTTGTAGTCAATATCAGGATTGGAGATCCAGCAAGGGAGTCTGGCTCATCTGGGTTCGGTAATGTTGCCTGGAAAGAGAGGATTGACGGTTGGAAAATGAAGCAGGACAAGAACCCTGCTGCTCCAATGAGTGTTAGTAATGCGCCATCAGAAGGCAGGGGCGGTGCAGATTTTGATGCCAGCACCGATGTTCTTATGGATGATTCTTTATTGTAAGTTCCTCAATGGAGTACAATGTATCACTGTTTAAGCATCTTCATCCTTATTGCATTCCTCCTCTTTTCCATCCATGTTTTTGCAAATTCTCACTCAGTATATGCCTGGAGTTTTGAACTGTAAACTAAAATTCAATTTATTTATTGAAATCATGTTTTCATGTTGGAAGATTTGCAAGGCTTTGTTGTTAGATAATAAGAAATCTACAGAGGGTACTCACTCGAAAGCCTGAAAATAGTGGAAAAAAGTACGCATTGTCAGGAAAATAAGATACCCATGAAATTGGCATAGTGGTTATCGGTGGTTTTCCACCCAAAATTTGTTGTAGTATAGATTTGTTATTTCATAACTGTCTAAAATCATGTCTGGTATCAGTAAGTTGTGGCACATATTACTTAAATAAACTCAGATTCCTGAGTATATATGGCAGAAGAACTTTGTTTCTTAGATGAGTTGCTGCTTGTGTTCGAATTAGGGAAAATGGTCAGCAGTTGGAAATTTTTTGACTTCTGCATTTCTTATTGTTATAACACAGGAATGACGAAACTCGCCAACCTCTATCAAGGAAAGTTTCTCTTCCTTCCTCTAGGATTAATCCTTACAGGATGGTTATCGTTTTGCGGCTTGTTATTCTTTCCATTTTTTTGCACTACCGTATAACAAATCCTGTGAGGGATGCCTATCCTTTGTGGTTAATATCTGTTATATGTGAGATATGGTTTGCAATTTCATGGATATTGGATCAGTTCCCGAAATGGCTTCCTGTGAACCGTGAGACATATCTAGACAGGCTGGCTCTGAGGTATTTTATCCTTTTCCTATAATCTGCATCCATTGTTTTACATTTCATCAAAGAAATTCTTGAAAGAGTTTGCATAATGATTTCTTGATGCCTCACAGATATGAGAAAGAAGGAGAGCCATCTCAGTTGGCTGCTGTTGACATTTTTGTCAGTACAGTGGACCCTCTAAAAGAACCTCCACTTGTTACAGCCAATACAGTCCTATCTATTCTTGCTGTTGACTACCCAGTTGACAAAGTGTCTTGCTATGTTTCTGATGATGGAGCTGCTATGCTGACATTCGAAGCTCTGTCTGAAACATCTGAATTTGCTAGGAAATGGGTTCCTTTCTGTAAGAAATACAGCATCGAACCGCGTGCTCCAGAATGGTATTTTGCTCAGAAGATTGACTACTTAAAAGATAAGGTTCATCCATCATTTGTGAAAGACCGCAGGTCTATGAAGGTAGGGAATTTAGGTTTCAATTATGTTCAGTATCCTAGAATTGTTATTATATGTTTCTTACTGGAAATAATTGTTTTGTAGAGAGAGTACGAAGAATTTAAAGTCCGTATTAATGGCCTTGTTTCAAAGGCACAGAAAGTTCCTGATGAAGGATGGGTGATGCAAGATGGTACACCTTGGCCTGGCAATAACACCAGAGATCATCCAGGAATGATCCAGGTTTGTCAATCACAGACTAAATGTTATTTATGTTAGTGGGCTTTTTGTATGCATTGCAGGATACTCATTATCAGCCTTGCAGTATAATCACATATCGATAACTTTTCCAGGAACCATGATTTATGTTTCGCTTGCAGTTTCTTAATTGAGAGAGTTTGTCTAATTAGTCCTTGTCTATGTTTGTGCTTTTGTATAATGGTTTGCAGGTTTTCTTGGGCCATAGTGGAGGATTTGACAGTGAGGGCAATGAACTTCCACGACTAGTATATGTATCTCGTGAGAAGCGCCCTGGTTTTCAGCATCACAAAAAGGCTGGTGCTATGAATGCTCTTGTAAGTAGTCGGTAGATGAATCTTGGATTTTATGTAGAGCAAGTTATGGGTGTTAACTATCTGTCTCCCATACAGGTGCGCGTTTCAGCAGTTCTTACCAATGGACCATTTTTGTTAAATCTTGATTGTGATCATTACATAAACAACAGTAGGGCATTGAGAGAAGCAATGTGTTTTCTAATGGATCCTAACCTTGGTAGATCAGTTTGTTACGTCCAGTTTCCCCAGAGATTTGATGGGATCGATAAAAATGATCGATATGCCAACCGTAACACTGTTTTCTTTGATGTAAGTTAGAGCAACCTTTAGCATGATTTTGTTCCTTTTTTTTGTAAGCTCATAATGAGCATCAACAAAAATCTTTGCATATCACAGTTTATGATTTTTAATTGTATTTTTTTTTTCCTTTTTGAAATATTATTTGTTACTAGATAAATTTAAGAGGGTTGGATGGTATCCAAGGCCCTGTATACGTGGGTACGGGTTGTGTTTTCAATAGAACAGCCTTGTATGGCTATGAACCTCCTCTCAAGCCTAAGCATAAGAAACCAGACTTGCTTTCTTCATGCTTTGGTGTTTCTCGAAAGAAGAGTTCTAAATCAAGCAGAAAGAATTCTAGTAAGAAAAAATCAAGCAAACACATGGACCCTACCGTGCCAGTGTTCAATTTGGAAGATATAGAAGAAGGGGTTGAAGGTAAGTTTTTTCCTGCACTTCTCTTAGCCAGTCATGATAAATTCGTGTACATCAATTTCATCTGAGTTTGCTGATATGTTAAAACTAATTTTGTTTCACTTCCATCTAAAATGGTTTTCAGAATATGGTTTTTTCTTTTTCTGTTTGTTTTATTATTGATGATTTACTTGTTAATGAAAAAGCATGTCAAAATTCAAAAACAAAGGTGAAACTATCATTTATGATTTTTTTTTGGAGTTCTTAAGACTGAAAATTTTCAACAGAAGTGGGAAATATCTCTATAAGGATGATAATTCAAGCTGTTTTCCCTTTTGGTTGTGATACTGATATTTTAGAAAATATTTTTTAACAGGGACTGGATTTGATGATGAAAAGTCACTGCTAATGTCACAAATGACACTTGAGAAAAGGTTTGGTCAATCAGTTGTGTTTGTAGCTTCAACACTAATGGAGAATGGGGGCGTTCCTGAGTCTGCAACCCCAGAATCTCTCCTCAAAGAAGCAATTCATGTCATTAGCTGTGGATACGAGGACAAGACAGACTGGGGCAGTGAAGTATGTTAACCTCTTTCCACCCCTTTTCTCTTTTTTTTTTTTTTTTTAAACATCCCTTTTCTCACAATGATATTACTTTCCTCGTTTCATTTTTCTGTTATATAAATATATACAACACAATTGGCATCAGAATAAAAGAGTAAATGTGCGTTGTAGTTATGTATATTAGCAAATCTGTTTTATAACTTCGATTTAAGAGAATGTGCTGCATACTCCTTAGTGCTTTCAGCATCCCATAATTTTCCTTCTCTAGTTTATCATTTGAGGTCTTTGTAGTACTAGTATTTAATGTCAAAGTCCAACTTATGAGTTGTTGTCTCATGATGCAGATCGGATGGATTTATGGTTCTGTTACAGAAGATATCCTAACAGGATTCAAAATGCATGCTCGTGGTTGGAGATCAATCTATTGCATGCCAAAGCGCCCTGCTTTTAAAGGATCTGCTCCTATTAACCTTTCTGATCGTCTAAATCAAGTGCTTCGGTGGGCTTTAGGATCAGTAGAAATTCTTCTGAGTCGTCACTGTCCTATATGGTATGGCTATAGTGGAAGGCTAAAATGGCTTGAGCGATTTGCTTATGTAAATACCACAATTTATCCTGTCACGTCTATCCCACTTCTTGCCTATTGTACATTGCCAGCCGTCTGCCTCCTCACAGGAAAGTTCATCATTCCACAGGTACAGTACATGCTGCCTCGAAAGAATTACAAACTCCCGCTCATGGAATTTTCTTATAAACTGTGTTTTTGTGGTCCTGCAGATCAGTAACATTGCCAGTATTTGGTTCATATCCCTCTTTCTTTCAATCTTTGCCACGGGTATTCTGGAAATGAAATGGAGCGGTGTTGGAATCGACGAATGGTGGAGAAATGAACAGTTTTGGGTTATTGGAGGGGTGTCAGCTCATCTGTTTGCCGTTTTCCAAGGTCTGCTGAAAGTACTAGCTGGAATAGATACCAACTTTACCGTCACTTCGAAGGCATCCGACGAGGATGGGGATTTTGCAGAGCTCTACATGTTCAAATGGACTACTCTTCTCATCCCACCAACTACTCTTCTTATAATCAATCTAGTTGGAGTAGTTGCTGGAATTTCCTATGCCATTAACAGTGGATATCAGTCCTGGGGTCCTCTATTTGGCAAGCTTTTCTTTGCTTTCTGGGTGATTATTCATCTGTATCCCTTCCTTAAAGGTTTAATGGGACGACAGAACCGGACACCTACTATCGTTGTCGTGTGGTCGATTCTGCTTGCTTCTATCTTCTCCCTCCTATGGGTTCGTGTCGATCCTTTTACAACTCGAGTGACCGGTCCTGATGTCGAGCAGTGCGGAATCAACTGCTAGGGGACAATGTGGAACATGATGATAACATCAAGGAATAAAGGTTTTGGGTTGGAAGGCATATGCTTCTAGGTTTGTGTAGTATGAGTCTGGTATTTACTTGTTTCATAAGTTAAGCATTAACGCTTGTTGCCTTCTTATTCTATTTTAACTGATTATTCTTTTGATAATGTAATCTTTCTTTGATTCTTTTGATGCAAGTGAGGTAATTGATTTTTTTTTTTTAATGTAATAGTATCAAAGCAATTAGCTGTTGAGGAGAACTTTCTGCTATTCGTTTCTAATTTTTCTGATATTACAGTCTAATTAGTTCAATTTCTAACAAAGTAATAAAAATATTTGATGATAAAATAATTGAACTTTGCAATAAAAATTTTATGCAAAACAGTAGAAATGCTTGGAGAGTTTACTTTAGGCTAAATTAATGATTTGTAATTAATTTGACATGACAACGTCTATATGAATGAAAATGGTAGGATTCGAACGTCTGTCAATTAAAAAAAAATATTTAAATTTTTAACTGTTTAAATTATATATAATTTCCAATATCCGTATTATCTAATAATATTAATGTTTTCTTTTTTAAGTATAAAAAATCGGACTTAGACTCATTGAGCTTGTAAAATAAATTCTATCGATTTCAAATGTCTAAGGTTACAAAATTTATCGATTTTATAAATTAAATGACATTTAGACATGTAAAACAAAAACTATTATATGATGCTTTTGCAGTCATTTTGTCTCTAACTACTGGTTTTGGTCTCCAATGATCATATATGGTTTTCATGGCCATAAATATGAGTTATTTTTTATATTTTAAGGTTAGAAAAATTGAAAATACAATTTATTTCTTGAGATACCAAGCTACACACCGTTAATTTATTCATTCTCTTTAAGGTAATTATTGCATTATGTTGTAATTGATTTTGCGATGAAAGTTCTTGTTATAACTTATGGTGAAAATACTTTTAAGTGTTTTCAATATTTTACTTTATAAAAAATACTTTTCTGCTTAGTTGTCTATTATATTTTAATTTATATTTCTGGAAATTTATTTTTCAAAATGTTTTAAATTGTATATTTTTAGAATCTACAAGGAAATCTTTCAATAAAAAGTTTCAGATTTAATTTGCAAGTTTCAAATCAATTTTTCACAATTTTTTTAATAATATATATTTAGGGGCCGAAAAGGTGAAATTCAAACTCTAATCAATATGGAAGAATAGTTGGACTTTCAAACTTTTGAACTGTAATTCCTTTCACAAGTCAAACACACACACGATATATATAGAGATAGAAAGAGAGAGAGAGTTGTCAACATGCATAGCATTATACGGGATTTTTATTTTTGGTGTAATTTTGAAAATTATTTAGAGAGAATGCGCTATAGAAAAAATATTTAAAAGAATAGGATGTTGGAAAATGGCAATCCAGAGTGTCGTTTTCTGACATGTGGATTCCATCATTTTTGGATTAAAAATTGCATAGAAAATGGCAAGGTCCAGCACCATTTTTTATTGTGGTCAAAACGTCGTCGCTCCAAGGGAAAAGAGAGCATGCCGGAAAACGGCACAAGGAGATGTCATTTTCTATATGAGAAAACAACGTTGTTTCACTGTGGGAGATGCAACAAATTTGAAGAATTGATGTGGGGTCTACATGTCAGAAAACACGACACTGATAATTGCCATTTTATGTATAAATTTTTTGTAAAAATTATGCTTTATAGGTGCACGGAATTTAATATGCACTACAAACTACATAGTAAATCTTGTGTTCTGTAGCAGAAATACGAAATTTCCTTTTTTTAAACCATAAAAGGCAAATTATGTTATTGCCTTCCTTTTGCCATTTTGCCCTCTTCTTTGGTTTCTTTCATTTTATTGCCTTCCCTCATATTTTGGTCTTTCTCTATTCCTAATTTATAATTTTACATTCAAAATTGTATTACACTAGTTGTAATTTTGTTGAAAACTTTATAGAAGATTTTATTGAAGATTAAAAAAGGTAATTTATGTGAGTATATTTTAATTAAATTTTTTTAAATGCATCTTAATTGTTGATTAAATTTATTAGCAATTTTATTTTCATTGTTATCATTGTAGGTGCTATAAAGCTTTGAATATAATTTTGTCAATATTTCTAAAAGTCAGTTATTGTTATTTTATTTTTTTTTAGATAATTGATATAATTAAGATAATTATATTAAACTAGAAAATTAAGATAATTAATTTGTATATGTTATTTTATGGTTTATTATAATAAATTATAATCATCAATATTTGTGAATAAATCAGCGGTTTGAATTTTTTTATATTATTTGTATTTTATTTTGTCATGCTTTGATATTTAGGAAATCATGAAAGTAATTCGATATGTAAAATTTATTGATTTTAGTCAACATACATAATATTATATAAAAAGTTAAAAAAAAATATATATATATATATATATAGTGCACATATATAATAATATGTTTATTAAAATTAAGCATTGTAAAAATGAAAAAAAAAATATAAATTGCAAGATTTGAAAAGTGAAAAAAATTATAATTTGTGCAAGTAGTAAAAAAAAAGTATTTGTTAGGCGAATAAATATTTAAATTTAGATGCATAAAATAAAAAAATTACTAATGAGTTAACAAATTTTTAGATAATTTTTTTATGATGGAAATAGTAAATTGATGCATTAATTATTTAAATATGTACATATCATGTAGGAATTAAAAAAAAATGTCGATTCCAGCAACGTTTATAATTCATGTTGGAGGATAATCAATATGAGACATAGCTAGTTACCATTAGGGGTGTTCAAAACCCGATCCTACCCGAATAACTCGAACAACCCAATCCGAACTAGATATTTGGATAGGGTTATTAGGGTCAGAGTTGAAAAATTTTAGGTTGTTTGGGATCGGATCGGGTTAAATCTTTATAAATCCAACCCATCCAAACAACCCGCCCCAATTATTCAAAACGCTGCATTTTATGCATTGGTATTTATCGAATGGATTCAGGTTCAGTTCAACACGAACCCGAACAATTCGAACTCTAATTTTTATTATATAAATTAAAAAAGAAAAAAAATTAATTTAAAAAATAAGTTTGGATTATTTGGATGGGATTCAAATTTTTGCAAGTTGTTCGGGTAGATGCCCGAACTATTTGTAGGATAAGATTGGGATATATTGAAAAATTCGGGGTTCGGGTTATTCAGGTTAACCCGAATCCACCCAATGAACACCCATAGTTACCATTATGATACTTCAAGTTCCTCAGCAAGATCTAAGTGATTGAAAGTCAAGAGCAAACTGATATTTGTAGAACTTGTTCATAAGATATCAGTTAAATTAGATTTAGCTCCGGATGTAGAGATTAGTAGAGTGATATATATGTATCTTGTTATCAACCAGGGTAAATGTCATGGGTTCCTATGGATTTAATTGATGATAATGACATTAATCAAATTTATGAAAATTTTGTTGCATTTCCTAGATATGTTATTGTGGAAATAATTGTTGAAACTAAAAAATATTTTTATTGAAGAAGAACAAAATATGGCGAATAATGTTAACCAGATGAGTACCGATATAGGTAGGGATGTCATCGTGAGGTTGATAATAGAAATATTATTGGTGATTATCGAATTTAGCAAAAGAAATTCGATCTGATTTTGGTACACAGTTTGAGGATCAACCATAATGTAAAAGGGTTGACGATTTGAAAACGATAGAAGCAAGTCTAATCACAGAGTTTATGGGGTAAACCTAAATGAATTTTGCATTATGTTCTAACTTTGCATAGAAGAATGTTGTATGCGACGATGAATATGTTGCAAATAATGAGTATATTTCTTTAAATTTTGATCCAAATGAAGATGATGAAGACATAGACTTGAATGATGCTGGTGAGAAAACCGCAGTAGCTAGGGATGACTGAAGGCCTTCAAAATTTAAACATGAATGTTGTTAAAGTTGATGCAGGTAATCAATATAATATTTCACAGTTTCAATTCTCATAAGTGCACCACACATATGTTAATTTTGTAGAAGCTCATATTAGCATGTCTAGTGATTTGCCAATATTAAGATGGCACGATGTTTCAGAGTTATGCGAAGGCTTGGTATTTACGTCAAATAATAAAGTTAATGCTTGTGTGAAGAGATTTTCGATTTAGAATAATGTGTCCTATAAAGTTATTGAATCTAAGCCTTCATATTGGGTGGTATGTTGCTCATGCGCTGAAGCTACTAGCTGTCAGTGGAGAGTTAAAGCTATGAAAAAAATAACATCTTTTTACTAGATTATTAGTGTGTACAAAAGTTCCCATAGCTGTATAGCATCATTAGTATCTCAACAGCATAGACAGCTAGTAGCCAAATTATATATGATTACATATTGGAGATGGTTAGTGCAGCTCCTAATCTGAAAGTTAGTGTTATAATGGCTAACATCATGAGTCATTTCAACTATGATGTTTCCTACAACAAGGTCTAGTATATGAAGATCAAGGCGTTGGAGGAGATATTTGGCAACTATGAGGCTTCATATGGAAAGTTACCTGGCTATTTCAAGGCTATAGAGTCATACAATCCTGGATTTTTCTATGAATTTTTTGTTGACGGCCATATACAATCAAATTGTAAGCAATTTAGGAGGTTCTTTGGATTTTTAAGCCATGTATTGATAGACTACCACACTATAAATCTGTGTTGCTAATTAATGGTACGTTTATAACAAGTAAGTTCCATCAGACTCTTTCGATAGCAAATGTTATTGATGAAAATAATTACTTGTACTCGGTAGCGTTTATAGTTGTCGAAGGGGATAATAAGTCTAGTTGGGGTTGGTTTATGACTTGTATTAGGAAGTATGTCACTAAATAAGTGGATATAACTGTTATTTTCGATCAGTATGCAAGGATTCTAGCATTATTTCATGAGGAGAATGGTGGTTGGAAAAAGCCATTAGCTTATCATCAGTATTATTTGCGCCACTTCGTTAGCAATTACAATACCGTACTTAGAAATCCCAAAATCAAGGATATGCTATATAAGGCTAGTATGTGACCTAAATTTTTTTTTTATTGAATTTGCATTTTATTTTATTTTAAATGTTAAAAGTTAGGAAATTTTTTAAATTTAAGTAAAATTTTATGATAGGAAATAACTTCCAACCCTGGAAGTTTACAAAAAGAATGGAGGAGATTAAGGAACTTGATGTTGACTCATACAACTAGGCAATGCAGAACTCTCTAAATAAGTGGACATTTTCTAATGATAATGGTCGTAGATATGGTAATGCTACAACCAACATTACGAAAAGTGTAAATAGTGCATTAAAAGGTGTTCGAATGATGCATGTTTGTAGTGTTGTTGAGCATGTATTTGCACGGTTGGTTAATTTTTTTGATGATAAAAGGATCATGTGCCCAACAACATCGTTTACGTTTTCCAATATCCTTCTGTTACCTGAAGTGTCATCTTATTCATGCACTAATCTTTCAACCCCATCAGCTTAAAAAATAAATTATATTAATTATATCAATTGCTCATAATATTAAATTATTTTATAATCGTGAAATAATATAATTCAAATGAATTACTTATAGTCGCTGCACTGGATGCTCCAGGTGGGTTAATCCAATGTCTAGTGCAATGAATATACCATTCAAATCAACTGTTCAAATGTTGCCTAGGATTTTGTCCATCAACAACCTAATTGTGATGGTTGTTCCTTTTATTTATGAACACTATAAATTCAATTGTCTAGTCTAGATAGTGTTGTCCCCGCAGGTCTATTGTATGTAAATTATCTTATTGTAAAGGCGGATCATGAATTGGTTGATCAAAGCCATATTATCACATGACTCTATCTAAATGGTGCCATTCAATGAAGTGGAAGCATATGAGTGGAACAAATGACATCCAGCTATTCCATCCACTTCTACAATAATCTGGGAGCAAGTTTATTACGTTGATATAAATAATTTAATAATAACAATATTGTAGATATTGTGAGAATATTTGTATATTAACATATCATATTCATGAATAAATAGATAATATTATATTACAAACCTATTCTATGGACTGCCTATCTAATAATTCTCGATATGCATATATATCCATCTTATGATTGTTATGCAGATCTAGTGGTTCTGTCCATCTAAAAAAACATATTCCAATAAACATACAAATTACATTAAATTAAAATTGGATAAAAATAAATTTATTCATAATGAACATTTTAATGATACTTGAGTCTGTAAGGCATGATGCGGTTAAGCGTATATGGTTGTATATGTTTTGGCCTAAACTGAAAAAATCATTTCCACGCCCACATTTGTAAGAGTTGTAGATAACCAGCAACTCCCTTAGCATCAGGACGAGTGGCTCTACATAGATCTTTATACAAACAAGCCGAACAAGCTGATCCCCAACTCTATCTGCCAACCAATTCCAAATCCTCCAGAAGAGATAGAAACATTAGGTGGATCAAATATGAATTTTGAGATAAAAATAACAACTCTCCAATGCATCTCAGCATCCAAGTACGGGCATGTTGGCATACCACTTCAGGTGTTGCATTATCGGGCAGTTGATCATTCGCAAATCATTCGCAAGAGGAACTGCTCCTAGTAGATTATTACATGTCATCCAATTTATGTTTGTTCTTCGTATAACGGGTTCACCGTCAATAGGTAAACCGATTAAAATTTTGACATCTTAAAGTATAATTGTCGCTTTACCACATGTTAGATGAGAGGTGTGCATTTTCAGTCACCATCTCTCAACCAGTGATGTGATTAAATTTCAATCTAATTGAATCACGCCAATGTTGGCAATTCCTACCAAACCAATTGTTTTTATAAATGGTAAAATTCTCGGATCAATATTTATATAGTACTCATCCAGCTACTCTTTCTTGGCCTCAACAATTCTCTATCAACTTTTATATAGATTAAATAAATCAAATTATATAGTTAAAATTAAAATATTGTATTAACAAAATACTATGCTGGTAATATATAATACTAATTAAATTTTTTATGAATTATTTCATATTGCATCTGAACGATGTCTCCCTTGAAGAATTAACAATTCTCCACTAATAGGATCCGAATGTATTTGTGCAGCTCATAAATGGTGATCCATGTCTAAATCTGAAATCAATTTAGCATAGCATATGTGCAAAGAATCGTTAAAATTTATGTCATTTAAAGTTTTTATTATTCTTTAAAATTTTTTATGTGTTGAAATAATTATTGTAAATAATTTAATTTCACATATCATCATTATATAATTACAAAAAAAATTAATTTAATAAAAATCAAATTATGAAATAATAATGTTGGTTAATGTATTTTGTTAGATAATAGCTTGTAATTAAGGGTAGAATAGTAATCTTTCTTTTACTACTTGTATACCTATAAATATACCCTTGTATTATTATTTTAGTGTAATTTGAGATAATAGAAAAGCTTGAGTTTCACAAAATCTACATGGTATCAGAGCCACTACCGTTTCGAAGGTCGAGTTAACTCCCTTTCGCAGTTGGTTAATTTTCGGTAACCTTTATTTTTTCAGCGAGTCTAGAAGGTCGTGTTTCAGTCCTTCTCTTTCGACACCGCCCCCACAAGAAGATAGATCGGGTCAAGATCGACCGTTGCCCTGATTTTCAGCACCGTCAGAAGCCACGCGTGAGTACACGCGCCGCCCATAGCTTTCTAGCCTTTCTCCACGCGCCGACTCGTAAAGCGCGTGACTCCACCTCCAACCACTTTTTGCTGCCATTTTTTCTTTCGATATACTCGCCACCTTTTTCTACCTCCAACCCACTAATCTCCGGTGACTTCCGACTTCCTTGGTTTCTGGGTCGCACATGAACATGTTTTATTTTCCTGGGTTAATTTTTTTTCTTGTTGTTTTTTATCATCTTTTGGCTTTTTCTTTATGTCAAATATTAAGGATGATCATAAGAAAGTTTAGAAACATTATTCCATTAATGATAGTCCCTATTCTCAAATTAACCCAGTTAAACTTGAGGAGAGCAGTACTTATTTAGCCTGATCTAGATCATGTTTATTGCCGATCAAGACTAGAAGGTTGCAGGCTTATATCGATTGAAGTAAAAGACCACCATCTATCACCGATCCTAATTTTAATCAATGGAACTCAAATAATTCACTGGTTATGTCTTGGCTCCTGAATTCTATGCATCCTAAGATCTCTAGACAGTATTTATTGCTTTACATTGCAGAGAAGATATGAAAAGCTACAAAAATTACCTATTCTAGAATGAAAAATGATGCTCATATCTTTGAGCTCGGGAACAAAGTTCATGGTACAAAATAAGGTGAGCTTACTATTTTAGATTATTTCTCTGAACTGGGTAGTTTATGGCAGGAACTGGATTATTATCAGGATTTTCAAGCAAAATGTGTCGATGATGCGGTGCTGATTCAAAAGATGATTGAAAAAAAGAGGGTTTATAATTTTCTAGCTGGTTTAAATCCTGAATTTGATCAAGTGCGAGTTCAAGTTACTGGCAGAACTCCTTTTCCTTCACTTGAGGAGGCACATTCGTTAATCCAGTAGGAAGAGACCAGAAGAAGTGCTGTGCTTTATGCTGCACCTATTGACAAGTCGGGTTTGACTGTCCATACCTCTTTTGAGCAACCAAAAGGTATTCTTTCTAATAAAAATCATTTGCACTGTGATTATTGTGGTAAGCCAAGGCACACTAAAGAGATTTGTTGGAAGTTGCATGAGAGACCTAGTAGGGGCCGTGGGGGAAAACGTGTTCCAATAAGGGCTCAAGCACATGTGTTAGAAATAGTAGAATCATCTAAGGAGTCAGCTTCAATTGAGAGTCTCTATTCTGATGAGATTTTGCATTTCAGGCGTCTCCTGTCTCAGCTTACTCCTTCCTCCAGTGCTACCTCTAATTTGGTCAAGTCAGGTACTACTTTTTCTCATCATAACTCATGGATTATTGATTCTAGTGCGAATAGACATATGACAGGCATTTTAAAAAGCTTTCTTAACTACACTCTTTATTTAAAAAGGGATAGTGTCAGGATGGCTAATGGGTCATCAACCTCTATTTTTGGGACAGGTTCTATTTATTGTACTACTAATATTAAATTATCTTCTATTCTTCATGTTCCTCAATTCCCTATCATTTTTTTATCTGTCAGTGCTATCACTAAAACTCTTAACTGTAAGGTTGAATTTTTTTTTTTATTTTTGTATCTTTCAGGATCTTCAAATAGGGAAGAGGATTGGCAGTGATAGAGAGTATGATGGCTTATATATGCTGGAAGATAGTCAAGAGTTAGCTCTTTTTGGGGGGTATCAAGATGTCAACCAGGAGATCATTCAGTGGCATAGGCGATTAGGGCATCTGTCATTTTTTATTTTAGAAAAACTATATTCTAGTTTATTTGCTAGAACTCGGTTTGATTCTTTATCTTGTGATGCTTGTGAGTAT
The DNA here is from genome assembly GCA_037975025.1 of Excoecaria agallocha. Classification (NCBI taxonomy): domain Eukaryota; kingdom Viridiplantae; phylum Streptophyta; class Magnoliopsida; order Malpighiales; family Euphorbiaceae; genus Excoecaria; species Excoecaria agallocha. Next base: position 40,377,060 of record CM075808.1, on the reverse strand, counting down.
GCTAAACATACTAAAAACTCTTATCCTTTGAGTGATAATAAAGCCAGTGAGCCATTTATGATAGTTCATTCTGATGTTTGGGGACCTACACAAATTGCCTCTTTGTCTGAAAATCAATGGTTTGTTACTTTCATTGATTGTTGCACTAGAATGACTTGGGTATATTTGATTAAGGCAAAGAGTGATGTTTTTTCCTATTTTCAATTTTTTCATTAAATGGTTCACACCTAATTTGATGCTAAAATAAAAGTTTTGTTGTCTGATAATGGGACAGAATATATGGATAGTAGGTTTGGTACTTATTTGAAGTCTCATGGGATTATTCACCAAACTAGTTGTCCTTATACTAGTGCTCAAAATGGTATAGCTGAAAGAAAAAATAGGCATTTGTTAGAAGTTGCTAGATCTCTTATGTTTACTATGCATGTTTCAAAGTCATATTGAGAGGATTTTGTACTAGCGGCTGTCTATCTTATTAATCAAATGCCTCTCAAAACTCTTAACTTTAGGACTCATGTAGAAGCCTTAACCAGAAAAACTGGCTATACTATTCCACCAAGAATTTTTGGATGTGTTTGCTTTGTTCATACTAAGAATGTTGGGAAATTAAATTCGAGAGCACTAAGATATGTGTTCGTTGGATATTCTTCAACTCAAAAGAGATATAAGTGTTATCATCCTCCATCTAAAAAAATTTATGTGAGTATGGATGTTACCATTCGGGAGTCTGAACCTTATTTTGGCAATATACAATCACCTCTTCAGGGGGAGAAAAGTGAAGAAGTGGTGATTAATGTACCTGTGATATCTCATGATCTAGTTCAAAGGAAAAATAAAGAGATTGTTATTCAGGAGGAGAATGTTGTTGATGTCCAGGGAGAGCAGAATGTTGATGTTCAGGGGGAGGAGAATGAAAATGCTGCTGGTGTTGGTGGTCGTTTAGATAGACCTGACTTGTTGAGATACTCGAGGAAGAATAGGTCTGAAGAAGCCATCATGCATTCTACACTATCAGAATCCTCGGGCGAGTCATTTCTTGATTCTGATTTAAATTTTTCTATTGCTCAAAGAAAAGGAGTCAGGTCGTGTACAAAACATTCCATCTCTAACTTTGTCTCTTATGATTCTTTGTCTCCCTCCTATAGAGCCTTTGCCTTGTCTCTTTCCTCTATGTCTATTCCATAGGATTGGAGAGAAGCTATCAAGGATCCAAAGTGGAGAGAAGCTATGGTTGAAGAAATGAAAGCTCTCTCTAAAAATGAAACCTGAAAACTAGTTGCATCTCTAGACAAAAAGTTAGTTGGTTGTAAGTGGGTGTTCACAATAAAATACAAAGCTAATGGTTCAATTGAAAGATTTAAAGCTAGATTAGTGGAAATAGATTCACCCAGACTTATGGAGTTGACTATCAGGAGACATTTGCACCAGTTGCTAAAATGAATACGATTAGAATCTTGCTATCCTGTGCAGCTAACTTGGATTGGAATTTGCTGCAATTTGATGTGAAGAATACATTTCTCCATGGGGACCTAGAAGAAGAGGTTTATATGGAGATTTCTCCTAGTTTTGATGATGAGAGAACTCAAGGGAAGGTGTGCAGACTGATGAAAGCCTTGTATGGGTTGAAATAATCTTCGAGAGCTTGGTTTGACAGATTCAGCAAAGCTATGATATCTTTTGGTTATCAATAAAGTAATGCTGATCATACCATCTTTATGAAGTACTCCAAGGGTAAGATCACTCTTCTCATTGTTTATGTTGATGACATAGTGATGACAGGGGATGATAAAGAAGAAATGGTGCGACTGAAGAAGCTCTTAACTCAGGAGTTTGAAATCAAGGATCTTGGAAAGCTACAATATTTCTTGGGAATTGAAGTTGCCAAATCAACCAAAGGGATCTTCATTTCTCAAAGAAAATATGTTTTGGATCTTTTGGATGAAACTGGTATGTTGGGATGCAAACCAGTAGATACACCCATTGAAAGTAACCATAAGTTACAAACAGGAACTGAAGGTTCAATTGATAAGGGCAGATATCAAAGATTGGTCAGTAAACTTATCTATCTATCTCACATTAGACCAGATATTGCTTATGCAGTTAGCTTGGTGAGTCAGTTTATGCATGATCCAAGAAAATCTCATCAACAGGCTATTTTTCGCATTTTGAGGTATTTAAAATCAGCTCTAGGGAGATGTATTCTTTTTTTCAAGAAATAGTCATCTATGAATTGAAGCCTTCACAGATGCAGATTGGGCTGGATCTTTAGATGATAGAAGATCCACCCTGGTTATTGTACATTTATGGGAGGTAACTTAGTCACTTGGAGAAGCAAGAAACAGAGTGTAATTGCAAGATCAAGTGCAGAAGCAGAATATAGAGATATGGCTCAAGGTATTTGTGAGTTGTTATAGTTGCAGAAGTTATTAGCAGAGTTGAATTTGGCTGAAAAAGACTGACTATTTTTGTATTGTGACAACAAAGCTGCAATTAGTATTGTTCATAATCCAGTTCAACATGACAGGACAAAACATATTGAAATTGATCGACACTTCATCAAAGAAAAATTATCCGATGGTGTTTTGAGCCTATTTCATGTAACGTCAGACAGACAATTAGCTGATGTTTTTACAAAAGGACTTGGTAGTCGAGCTTTTCATGTCATAGTTTGCAAGTTGGGCATGTGTAATATTTTTGCACCAACTTAAGGGGGAGTGTTGGTTAATTTATTTTGTTAGATAATAGCTTGTAATTAAGGGTAGAATAGTAATCTTCATTTTACTACTTGTATACCTATAAATATACCCTTGTATCATTATTTTAGTATAATTCGAGATAATAGAAAAGGTTGAGTTCCACAAAATCTACAAATAACATTAAATAATTAACTACGAAAATTGCTAAAACAACACTTAAATATAAATTACATTAAAATTTAGAACATAATACACTGTCATTCTCATTGATACAATACTCAAATTTTACATGTACTAACAAACATAATATCTAGACCATAAATTATAATTATACCATCTACAATAAGTTCTTTGATCCATAGTAGAGATGAATATGGACCGGTTAAACAGTCCATGAGCAAAAAAAATAATCAGTTCATTAATATCGATTTTTTAAAATCACTAATCATTAACTAGTCTGTTACATTCGGTTAACCAATCCATCGATTTCGATTTTTCGATTTGGTTAACCAATATTTTTCGATTAACCATTAAAATTTATAACATAAAATTATATAAAAAAAATTAGATAAATTTCAATTTAATTTCAAATGTGTAAAGTAATTTAATATAAAAATTATTAAACAAACATAATTTACTAGCCAAAATTTATATTCTATAAATTAATAGCTAATATTATAAAATAGATTTGATATTTATTGAAAATTACTATTTTTGATTATAAGTCAAATAAAATTTTGAATAATATTAAATGTTATAACATAAACTCTAAAAAATATAAGAAAATGTAATTAAATGTTATTAAGTAAAATATAAACACCAATATATGATAAAAATAACATATATAAAAGTTAATCAGATACTATATATAAATATTAATATATAATTAAAGAGAATGACATAATATAAATTTAGTTTAAAGTATTATATAAATTTTATAAAAAAAATATAAAAAATTAAAGTATAAAAATAAAAATATAATTTAAATTATTTTAAAATATTATTTTATATAAATTTTAGAGAGAAATAAAAAAAAATTGAAGATATAAAAATAAAAATATAATACACACACACACACATATATATTTGGAAATCGATTAACCGTAGACTAACGGTGAACTGGTACTTAAAAATATCAATTGTAATCATTAACAAAAAAATGTAAAAATTAAAAACTACAACCGAGTCCATTGGATCGGTTAACCATAAAAATCGATTCGATTTCTGATCAATTTTATGGTTAATCATATTTTCGATTTTTTTGCTCATCCCTAATCCATATGAATTGTATCTCCGATTTTTAAAAAATCATCATCATTAACTTCAATAACATCTTTTCGCAAAAATGAATACAAACTCCCTATATTTTTTCACATCAAGCCTATTCCAAATTGTAACAGGTTAATTAAAAAAAAAAAATCTAACTATATGGTACTTTTCAATGTTTGTGCTTAACTTCATTTTATTACAATTCGAACATTAAACTTTAAAACACTTATCAATATTGAAACTCCATCAATATTTCTATTAGTTTAAACGAAAGCAGCCGATGTGGACATCCACATGGACTTAGCGACGTAAATTTCCGTCGCAACAAATAATTAAGCTGCCACATTAGGGTTATGTTTCCCAGCAAATTAGTGATGGAAATTTCCATCGCTACAAATATTTAATTTTTTATAATTTAATTAATTAAATTAATAATTAATTTATAATTATAATTTATAAATACATTAAATTATTTAATATTATCTTTATTTATATTTTCTTAAAAAATTAATTATAAAGATGACGAGAAACGGAAAAAAATATTTAAGTTACTATTAACAAATTTTTATAAGTTTGAAAATATTAATAATATAACCTAATTAAATTAAATTTTATAATTCTATTATAATTAAAAATTAAAAAGTACTAACTGTTAGGTTATTTTCAACCAATTTGTTAACTAGAGGGAAGAAAAATTCTAAATAACATAATTATATTAATCGAAATAGGATTTTCCTTTTAAATCAATTTTTCTATTTTCTTTCATTGTCAAACTGTAAATAATAATAAAATTTCTTAATTATGTGGGATGAATTTATGCATCAAGCTATACAATCAAAAGAGATGAGTGAATAATCATTGTTGGCATTATTTATTTATTGTGTAAAAGTTATATTCTACCACTCTTAACTTTTTCTAGTGTGGCTAAAAAATATTATTATTTTTTTGGTTATTTTTATCTTAAATTTTTCAAAATAGAGAAATTTTATTAACTTAAATATTTTTTTCTATTTTTTATCATTTTTATAATTAATTTTTAAGAAAATATAAATAAAGATAATATTAAATAATTTAATTTATTTATAAATTATAATTATAAATTTAATTAATTAAATTATAAAAATTAAATATTTTTAGCAATGGAATAGTGATGGAATTTTTTGTTACTAATTTGCTGGGATACACAAACCTGGTGTGACAGCTTAATTATTTGTTGCGACAGATAGCAACGAACATTTTCGTCGCTAAGTCCATGTGAGTGTCCACATCAGCTGCTTCTGTTTAAATTAACAGAAATATTGATGAAGTTTCAATATTGAAAAGTGTTAGAAAGTTTAGTATTCGAATTGTAACGAAATGAAGTTTAGTACAAATATTCAAAAGTATCCTATAGTTGTAGCCTTTTTTTGTAATTAACCTAATTGTAATTATAGATTTCACATTTGAAATACATCAAAGGTATTGCCATCCATATAACTTGCACCATCTCTCTTTCTTTCATGTGATATCCGTAGAATTTTTTGTTACTAATTTGCTGGGATACACAAACCTGGTGTGACAGCTTAATTATTTGTTGCGACAGATAGCAACGGACATTTTTGTCGCTAAGTCCATGTGAGCGTCCACATCAACTGCTTCTGTTTAAATTAACAGAAATATTGATGAAGTTTCAATATTGAAAAGTGTTAGAAAATTTAGTATTCGAATTGTAACGAAATGAAGTTTAGTACAAATATTCAAAAGTATCCTATAGTTGTAGCCTTTTTTTGTAATTAACCTAATTGTAATTATAGATTTCACATTTGAAATACATCAAAGGTATTGCCATCCATATAACTTGCACCATCTCTCTTTCTTTCATGTGATATCCGTACATTATAAAATCTTATAATTTTTTATTTATTTTTATGATATGATCAGTAATTGTTATGCCATTTTTAATTTTGCAGGAGTATAAATCATTCCCTTTTTGCTTGACATATTCCTTTACAATGTCACCTCTCGGAGCTAAATATGCTTGCACCATCTATATTGCGAAATAAATAAAAATAATTGTTATTTAAATAAATTGATAATAATTTAAATTTCATTTTTATTATAATTTATTAACTTAAATTTAATTACATTATTTTATAAAGCATACTACTTTCAAAATATTGTTTCATTATACATTTACATTACATATATCAACTCCCACAAAATAACATAATTAAAGTATAAAAAATAAACATAAAATTTATAAAATATATCAATATTTTAACAATATACATACAAATCGATATTTTCTAAATCCTATATTATTTGTAAAAATTTTGTAATTAATGGTTCGATTAACTAATTTCGACCATAAAAATTAATTATAAAATTTAAAATCGTATATAAATTGACAACAAACTACAACAAACTAAAAAAAGTGGATGTTTAAAACAATAATGATTTATAAATTTACTCTTATTATGCAACTATTTACTTAATTATAATTTTTCGTCTTAAAAAAATATACAACAATTTTTTTTACCAACTACAAATAAAATTTTCATTTTAATTTACAATAATTAAAATAAAAAAAATTATAGTAACTTACCTTTGAAGTTAATGATTAGAATTATATTGTTAATTTAAAAACACCTACACTTCAAAAATATAAATTAAGTTAGCCATATGTTAAAAATTATAAATTAAAATTTTATTTTTACTATATTAATATAACTTACAGTAGTTGTAGCTTTCAACAAATTTGCCTTCAATCAAACAATTCAAACAAGAGATAGAAGGCAAAAAAAATGTTGCGAATTTCTAGTGAAATCAAGAAACAAAGAAAATAAGAGTAAGAGAGAGCAAGAATAAGGATGCAAATAAACTAAAGTAGACGGATAGGGGCATTATTTTATGTTTACAATTAAAAAAATCAGATTTTCATATTTATGGCTGCAGAGTATGGAAAATTACTATGTGCCGCAAAGTAATTTCCATGTTTTGCGGGGCACATCTTTTTAAATATATATATTTTATAAAGAAAACAAAATGTATTATTGTTGTTTTCCACATATGGACCCCATCTCACCTGCTGCTTCCTTAGCTTCAAAACGACGCCATTTTTTATATCATTTTTCGATGCACTCTTTTTTCCTCCAAAACGACGTCATTTTGGCCACAATGAAAAATGGCGCTAGATCTTGCCATTTTCTATGCATTTTTTAACCCAAAAATGGTGGGATCCACATGTCAAAAAATGACACATTGGATTGCCGTTTTGCAACATCCTATTTTTTTAAATATTTTTTTCTGTAGCTTCCAACCTTTAAATAATTTTTATAATTACATTAAAAATAAAAAAATTCTCCATTATACGCTTCTTCATAAAAAAAATTGAAAGAAAAAATCTTTATACAACTAATTCACCTTCCTCTTGTGTTTCACGAGACCCACAAAGTTGGAGTACCGGGAGTTCATAATTTTATTTTTATTCCAAATGCGCATATATAGTGATTAATAGGGATGAGCATGGACCGATTAACCAGTCCATAAGCCAAAAAAAAATCATTCCATTAAAATCGATTTTTTCAAAACACTAACTGTTAACCAGTCCGTTATGATCGATTAACCAGACCATTGATTTCGATTTTTTGGACTGATTAATCAATTTTTTTTGGTTAACCATTACAATTATTAAATGCAATCAAAATACTTAAAAAATCAAATAATTTCTTCTAATTTCTATTTTCTTGGAGAATTTAAATCTTTGATGGTTAAAAAATCTTTGACAAAAGCAGATATATTCTAACAGCAATCAAGAATAACTGAAGCTGTCAAATGGACACTTACCTCTGGTGCTACCTTTCTTGCATTTAGCAAATTAGATATGTTCCCAGCAAGTGCCATGACCATATTTGGGTTACCTTGTAGGAAGCAAGAAGAATAAAACCATCATGGATTTTAGGATAAGTAACTAAACAAATATCAATACAATGGTTAACTATAACAACTGAATTGTATAGCATTATTAATGTAGTTATTTTGAGATACTGTATTTGATTGTTGGCCAAGACTGTACTTTAGATAAAGTGAAAAAACATAACAAACAGCAAATAATGAAATTTTAAAATATTTGAGATTTGTTAAGTGGTTATAAATTTTAACAATTCTATTTATATTATTTAACATCAAATAATCAAATTGATGACTCAAATTCGAATTGAGACCACCAGGAAAAAAAGAATTAAGAGAAACTGAATGATGTGTAAAATTAAGACAAGATGCCCATGTTTCACCATAGGTAATATTTTCAGTATTTCTCTAAAACTGATTAGCAAAGTTTGTTGAGAGCAGTTTATGTCATTGATTGGAATGTACGAAGAGATATTTTCCACATAATGGTATAGTATGCACTAGCAAGAAGCAACCACTTTCCAATACGTTCTAGCAGCACCTTCACCCAATTATGTAAAGTGCATATTGCAATATAGGTACAAACACTTGAAATGCTGCAAATATTTGACAAGAGCATGCATACAATGTATAGAAACTAGCGAAAATGGAACAAGATGGCCAATATCTAATAGAAAAATTTGTTATATTCAAAACTACTCTGCAAAATCCAGATGTGATAGCCAGAGACAAAATTCACATGCAACTTACCTGAGGCATTCCTAGCCACTGAATACACTGGCGATGCTTCCACAATTGGCATCATCCGATTAACAAGAGGGCCTAACTGCGGACAAGCATTAAAACATCAAGATACAGAAACCTATTTTTTATAATTGTATCATTATTATTGACCAGAAGGCGACCCACTGCAATATAGTCATGCTAGAAAGGCAATTCTACTTCTTATTCATCATTAAAACTTAAGATTTCAAGCTGTAATTTATAAGTCAGACCAACGATCAAGTAATTTTAAAAGAAAAGAATAATAGTTGAACCAAAAGAACTAACCTTTAATTCGTTTTTTCCCTACTATCTTTGTGGAAGGGCAGCAAAAACAAAAGCTATTGCTTGATCATGCAAGCTGATAGTCCAAAAACCCCAGATCCAAGCGAATTAGCCTACAGTTGCAGCAGCTAGTCCTATCAATCCACCCTGCAAGATTAATCACATACAGAGAAAAAAAATATATATCAAAATTAGGTAACAAAAAATTTGTAAAAAAAAAATTCTTGCACAAAACTCTAACTATCGGATAATCAAGGGTTACAAACCTTACGGTGATTAGCTTGAGGCGAATAGGTAAACTCTGTCCTCAACAAATTAATCACAACAGATATCTTATCATGATCTCCGGCAGCGGCCAACTGCTTAACTATACCTTCGACCTAAAAATACAAGCAGAAACAATATAACAAAACCGTCTAAAAACCCTAGAAAGGAAATTCTAGAAATTAGAGAAAGAAAGAAAGAAACCTCAAGAGCAGCATTCTTGCGTTTCTCATAAAGCTTATCGGAGAGATTACGAATAACAGAGGCCGAAATCACAGAAATGGCATCGGCCATATCAAGAAAAACAGCAAAACCCTGACAATTGCCGCCTACTTGAGATTTGAAGTGAAAGGAAACAAAATTCAAATTTGTTTCCTGATCAGATTTAAAGAGAGACAGGAGAGGGAGAACGAACAAACAAAGAAACAAAAAACAAACACTCACCATTACCGGAGGGAGGGAGAACGCCGGTGAAGGAGGAGATGGGCGGCGGCCGGCATGAAGGAGGGGCAGATTCGAGGGAGAAAGGGCTGCAGCTTATTTCGTGAGGGATAGAGGCAGCACAATAGAATAATAGGGTTTATATATATATATATATATATTAAAAAACTATATGTAAACCGATCGGTTAACCGAAATCGTCGGTTTTTTTAAATCGTAAACCGAAATCGAACCAAAAATTTAATTATTTATTTCGATCCGGTTAACCTAAAAAATATGTTCGATTTCGGATCGATTTTTTGGTTTTTTTTTTTCTCATCCCTAGTGATCAATCTATCACTTAAATTTTAATTAGATTATAAATGTAATCACAACATACCATTAACATTTTAATTAGACTTTTTCGTTAAAATTTTGCCATCCAAAATCTAAGGACGACATAACGTGGCAAAAAATAGGGTCTAAACTGAAATAATAATGATGGTTAAGGTTCCAATTAAAACATTTATAATATATTAAGATTCGATTTGTTCATCTTGATTTTAAAAAAAAAAACAAATACAAAAATCGGCCATGTAATATTCTTGTTAGTATGGATGCCAAAATTAACAAGGGAATTGAATTGAAACGTTAAAATGAGTTAGAATTCGATTTATTCTAATTTTTAATTTAAGAATTTAATTGAAATTTATGTAAAGATTTTTTAGAAAGTTTTTAATTAATCTTTTTCTTTATGCCAATTCTTCATTGAAATTGGGGAAAAGGGCTAGGATAGCATTGGTGCTTTTCAATTTTTAACCATTATATATGGGGTCAGCCAAAAAAAAAATTAAAAGTTTAGTTAATTAAAAAATCAATTCAAAATCAATCAATTTTAAGTTAATCAAATCAAAAATTTAAAATTATATTTTTTATTATTAGAAACTAACGGTTGATAATTAACTAATGGTTAATCGATTTATATGTATTTTATAGATTATATTTTAATTTCTACATTTAAAATTTTTTAAATTTTTATGATTTATAAATATTATGATATATATTTTTTAAAATATTATTATGATATATATTTTAATAAATAAATATTAAAATTATTTTTTTATTACAATTATATATTCAATACATATGCGTAATTAACACTTTATTGTTAAATATATTCTATTATTACAAGTAATTATGAAATTTTTATTTTTTAATTCTTTTAATGAATATTATATTTGATTTTTATTTTTCATTCGTGAAATATTTTAATTATTAAAAATAATATTACAAATTATAGAATTTATTAAATTTATATGTTAAAAATTTTTAATGATTAACTAGTAAATTAATTAAAAAAATTAATTAAAAAGTAAAATTGATATAGCGATTGATTGGAATTAATATAGTGATTAATAAAATTATTAATGAATTGATTAATATATTTATGTTCACTTTTAATTATATTTATTATTAATTAATTAATTTGACGGTAAAAAAAAAATAAAACTTACAAAATGCAGAAAATAACCATGGACTTTCTCCGAAGCAGGAACATAATGATCGTTTAGTTTGTTGTCCTCAAAGATAAGAACTAGGTATCGACGGTGATAATTTAAAAGGCTAATAAGGTGAACGTTATAGTTATAAAAAAAAGGTTTATCTTTGAAAAAGTAGTCAAATTAAATTATGTAAAAGTAGCCCTCTCTGCTCTGCTTTAAGCTACTGCACAATTAGCGGAACATTCTGCATTACCAATTTTTCTTTTTCTTTTTTTAAATAAAAATATAATGTGGAATTATAATTATAACTATAATACATGCACAAATTCTTTTATTTTCTCATTATTTTAATTTTTGTTCCTAAAATCAGTCTGAATTCCGAGTATCTGTAATGAATTTTAATAGTTAAATTCAAGGAAAAAGATGAAAAAGATGGAAGAAATATAATCAACATCGTTTAAGCATATAATATATGATCATCTTATACTTAAAAACATTTCAACAATGCCTCAAATAATAAATACTTCACCTATTACTAATTTCTTATCTTCTTTATTTTACTTCTTGCCCTCTTCTGCTGGTGGCGCCGGAGGAGGAACTCCGCCGTCGATGCAACTTCTACACCTCCTTTCAACCCAACCTTCGATGTCATGCTCTCCATTGTTACCAAAATGCCTTCCACCGCAAAGCCTAGCAATAATACCCGCAATAACACCTACTATGGTCATCACTGCCAGCACTACCACCAGGGTTTCTATTGACCTATGCGAGTACCGATTAGGCTGAGGTGGTGGCGGCGGCGGCACAACCATTGGCTGCAACTGTTCCTCTAAACTTTCCTTCAACCAACCCATCAGATCAAGGCTGAAGAACACTAAACAACGACGGTACTTAAGGGAAAAACAAACGAAGGATTAAAGTAGAAAATGAGAAGATGGCAGTAGAATTTAAACAGACAGCTTTGCCCTTTTTACTTTTTGCAGTATGATTATCTTTTTCTGGTAACTAGAACACCGGCCGGTGAGAGTACTTGTGCTCGAGTCTCCCATGCGCTAACCAAATAAATGTCCTATATACATGTCAATTTATATAATCACATAAGAAAAGTATGATTATTTTATTCCATTAACTTTTGTTTTGTTTAATGAAGTTTTTACTATTTTTGTAGCGTTTTCCGTTTCATATGGTTGGGAATTTTTTTATTAAATATTTCTGAATTTTTTTTCAGGTTTTAAGATATATAGATGAGGCCAAACTGCCTGCCGAGTACTAAAAATAAATCAATTTATTTCAGTTAATCCGAATGATAAATAATTTAGATTAATTTAAATAAAATTTTATATTTAATTATTATCTCGTAAGTATTAAAAAAAAAAGACCGATTCTAGCTATAAATCTAACAGTGCCTAATTTTAATAATTTTACTATGGACTTAAAAATAGGGATGAATATGGTTAACCAAAATTTAGGTTAATCGAAAAATCGATGCGAAATTAAATCGATTTTTAGGTTAATCGAATCCAAATTTTAGATTTATGATTTTTATTTTAAAAATCGATAGTTAACCGAAACCGAATATATATATATATATATATATATTATGAATTATATTTTAAATTTTACACTTATATTTTTTAATTTTTGTATAATTTATAAATATTATAATATATAATTTTGTAAAATATATATTTTTAGTAAATAAATATTAAAATTATGTGCATAATTAACATTCTATTGTTAATTTTATATTGAATATTTTTAATTTTTATAATTAATTATAAAAATTTTATTGTTATTTTGATTATTTTAATAAATATTGTATTTAATTAGTATTTTTTTTTAAATCATTTTTAACTATTAAAAATAATATTATAAATTGTATAATTTATTAAATTTATATATTAAAATTTTTTAATAATTAATCAATAAATTAATTTAAAAAATTGAATTAAAAATTAAAATTAATATAAAAATTAATTGATAATAATAAATTAATTTAAAAAAATTATTAATAAATTAGTTAATCAATTTATGCACGTCTTTTCTGAAAAAAAAAATTAACGGAATAGCAAAAAGCAACAAAAAAAATTCAATTTTACTTCAAGGCAGATTGAAAAGGTTTTCCAACATGTCAGTTATTCTGTAATGCATGTTTTATTCTTTGAATTTCTCTTCCCAATTTGTCCTTTTGCCTGTATCACATGTGAGCGTTCCCTGTGCAAACCCCGAGAAGCAATTATTTTCTTGTTTAATAAAATTGTGAGTTTGTCCTTAGTTTTTGCTGTTATCTTTTACAGATGAGGGTCTCTCTGGTCCCCTCCCCCTGTTTGTGTTTGGGTTTTTTGTCAACTTGTTAAGCTTGTTGTCGATAGTTATATATCAATTACGTTACCTGAATTCTTTATAAAACTTGAAGGACCTTTCACAGTGACCCTTCGGGAACCCACCCCTGACCTTACTGCTTACACACTATCGCCTAAATTACAACTCATTCATAAATAAAAACAGATATTTACACTTCATGTTTCCGTAAAAGTAATTTTTAGGTATATTTTGTGGGGAACCTTTCACTGCTAAGTTATCATCATCATTGGTTGTTGCTCTTATTATTTTAAACTATGTTCCATATTTAATTTATATTTCATACACGAAATATGAACTATTGAAATGATCATTCTAATAATAAATCTAATAGTATTCGATTCCAAATTAACTGATTTTAAGATATAAATTATCTAAATTATCGAATTATTCTATATAGTGTTAAGGGATATACATCACAATGTTAAGGGATATACATTACAATTTATCATTTGTTGGATTTGTATTTATCTCTCCTATTTTCTTTAGCATTCACGTGTGTATATATACTTAACTCTGTAAGTTTAAAAAACAAAATGAAATACAATTCAACTTCTTCAGTCTTTACATGGTATCAGAGCTTACCTAGAACTTTCCATGTCCTCTACTTCCCCTGCCAACTCTACACCTCCATCTCCATTATCATCAGCGAATCTCCCTGTCACTACTTCCTCAACTATCACTACCAGTATAACAAATACCTTAATCTCTCCCAACTCTCAACCATTCTCCACCAACCATGCCTTTACAATCAAACTCAACCGCACAAATTATATAACCTGGAAAACTCAATTCCTACCTATCCTTCACTGCCATCAGTTAATGGATCACATAGATGGATCCAGTCAGAAACCTCCCACCACCATTCCGTCCCCATCTGACCCCAACTCTGTTATTCTCAATCCCGATTATGCATCTTGGTTTAGAAAGGATCAAACTCTATTAACATGGCTTTTTGCCTCCTTAACTGAAGAAGTATTTACCTATGTTGTAGGTGTGAAAACTGCATATGATGCTTGACACGCCTTGGCAAATGCCTTTGGCTTTGTCTCACAAAATTGCCAATTACAAATACATATAGAATTGCAAGAACTGAAGAAAACTGACACTAGAGTAGCTACCTATTTACAGCAAGCTAAAGCGTTGGCAGATGAACTTGCCTCTGCTGGTGCACCTCTCTCCATTGTCCAATTTAATGCTATCATCTTCCGCAATCTTGGTACTAAATTTCATTCAATCATCACCCCCTTGCTCTCCAATCTCCACCTGCATCTTTCTATCAATTGTATGGTCATCTGGTTGCTCATGAAGTTCTATTGAAAAGTTTTCAAGAACCACCATATGCTCTTCTTGCTCAAGGTTCGACCAATTCTCCCAACACCAAAGGACACAGAGGCTCCAACCAGCATTTTCAACGTGGCCCATGCCAAATTTGCAACCTTCATAATCATAATGTTGATCGATGTAGACATAGGTATGAACCACAAATGTTTGGTAATTCCACATCTCACTCTAGAGGATCCTATGACAAGCAAGCCAACATTGCATGGATGCAAGGTCCTAACAATTGCATGGATGCAAGGTCCTAACAATTCTCATTCGGCCTTAATATTTTATTCACCACCTCCTCTGGCTCCCATTCCTGCCCGCCCATGGTACCCTGACACAGGTGCAACTCACCACATGACTGCAAATCTCACTTAAATGCATAACGTGACACCATTTTATGGTCAAGACACTATAAGAGTAGGTAATGGTCAAGATATGCCCATCACTCACACAGGTACTTCCTTTTACTCTCAATTTCGTTTAAATGATGTTCTTTAGTCTCTAAAATGCCTAAATCTCTCTTATCTATTCAAAAGTTCACCAAACATAATCAATGCTTCTTTGAATTTTGGCCCTCTTATTTTTTAATTAAGGATCAGGTAATGAAGAAAATCCTCTTGAGAGACTCGAGTGATGGAGGACTATATCGGTTACCATTAGAGCTGAAGCAGGCGATCCTTGGGGAGTCGATCCCATTTGATACTTGGCATGCTCGCTTGAGTCACTGCAATAACCACACTACCTCCCACATTTTACATTTCAATGCTTTAGGTTTTTCTCCTTCTCATAATAAATGCTCTTCTTACCTTTTAGGTAAACTTACAAAAAGTCATTTGCCTCCAATTGTTCGGAGCAGTACTGCTCCTTTTGAGGTTGTCCACTCTGATGTATGGGGTCCAACTCCTATGGATTCTTTCTTAAATCATAGATACTTTTTTTCTTCATTGATGAATTTACTAGATCACTTGGGTATAGTGTATTAAATTCAAAAGTGATGTTCTTCCAACCTTTCTTGAATTTCAAGCAATGGTTCTTCGTCAATTTAATTACCACATCAAATAATTTCACTCTGACTTTGGTGGTGAGTTTCAGAAGCTCTCTGCCCATTTTAAGAAATCTGGCATTACTCATTTTCTAGCTTGCCCCCACACTTATGAACAAAATGAAATTTCCAAACGTAAAATTTGACATATCATTGATACTACCCTTACCCTTCTGGCTCAAGCTAAGGTTCTTTTGAGATTTTGGAACTATGCTGTCAACACTAATGTTGATTTAATCAACAGTTTACCATCTCCTTCCACTACAAGAAAATCGCAATATAGCAACGAAAATTAGCAACGAAAAATGTCAATTTTCCGTTGCTAATTAAAAATAGCAACGAAAATTAACAACAGAAATTTCGGTTGCTAATTCGGCAGTTGCTATTTTTAGCAATGAAAAATTTATTCCGTTGCTAAATTTAGCAACAAAAAATTTATTCCGTTGCTAAATTTAGCAACTGAAATTGAATTCCGTTGCTAACTTCAACAATGCGAAGTTCGGTGAACTGTCAATTTCAGCAACGGAATATTGATCTCCGTTGCTAAATTTAGCAACGGAATATAGATTCCGTTGCTAATTTAACAACAAAATATATATTCCATTGCTAAATTCACCCATGAGTAAAAACAATTAACGACGGTCCTGTCCGTCGCTAATTCGTCACTAAAAATTATTACAATATTTAATTATTAATGCCATTATTAGATTAAGCTTTGAATTTTATAAAAAAATTCAAAAGTTTTATCCAATTTCTAAACATCACAAGTCCAAAATTCTGAATGCATAAACTGATCATGCAACTGCCCAAGTAGAAATATTTAAAAATACAAATCTATAGGCCTGAATGAGTTTGATAGCTCTACCTCCATCAATTTGCCTAATGTGTAAATCAGACCATGTGACTTTAAAATCTTGAAGGAAAGTTGTTGGTCTACCTGAAACTGATATACAAAATCGCATTAAAAATATATATAATTCCTTTTTTTATAGTAAACATACATACAATTAAAATAATTTTCAAACATATCAAAATGTACCATCAACATTTTTATTAATCTGGTGAAAAAAAGTGCTCATGAGATTCAAAACAAAGTGTAAATTTAAACTAAATATAACAGATAATTAACTTCCTTCAGCTTTCTTACTGCTAGTACCATGCATTTCAAAATTTATAAAGAAACACATAAATGATGCAGTAATAATAAAAGCTTTCATACCTATTAGGGTAAATTAAGAATCAAATAAAAGCTTTCATACCTATTAGGGTAAATTAAAAATAAAATAAAATACTACATTTTTAATAATTTCAGAGATAACTGGACGGGATAATATGTTTAATATGTTAAACGGTTAAATAAATAAACTAAAGACTTGCTTGCACAGGAAATGCGGGCAATAAAATTAAAATTTCTCAAATAGTTATAAGTCTCTAATCATGGTTAAGAATCCTCAATTAACACACCAAATAACAAATAAATAGATATGTATATATTTGCAAGCATTTACCGGCAGCATTTCTTCTCAGAGACAGTTTGAGAAGTATTATTTTCAAGTTAATCATATTAATTTTAAATAATTCTAATGAGAAATCAGTCAAGAAACTAGCACAACACTAAGAACTTGCACAAGGAATAAGTATTCTAATGAGACAATAATCAAGACACTAGAAATCAGTCAAGACACTAGTACAACACTAAGAACTTACTACATGTACTGGTCTTCCCATATCCTCGGTAGGACCTACTGATTTAAGAGTGCAGGTTTTTAAATAACAAGATTTGTAGCCTTTCCTCAATCAGTGCCGCAGTTGGCCATTGGAGGAGAAAAAAGGAAAGAAAATCCTGTCATTCTAAACACATCTCTTTAAAAAATAGATTATTTCATAACAAAAAAAAAGTAAATACAATAAACACAAGATCAATTATATTCAATCAACTGCTGCACAAAATCAATCAAAATAGTGATTGAAAAGCATATATCAATATGATAAACAAGAAATGACTCGTTCAAAAACTAACTATAATCTGAGTAATTTAAGAAGAACCTCACCATCCATCAACCTATAAGGATAAAGCAATTTTTAATACTTAAAATTGAGTAACGAATGGTGACCTTAAACATATAAAAAAGACAATTTAACAAACATCACTTAGTCTTAATTCACCAATTAACTCGGCTGAATTAGAAAAACTTATTCATAAGCAAAAAACACATGTAAGTTCAACCTATTTATGGTCAACCAATATTAAAACTATGAAAATTATAGGAGATTAATTACCTGGATAACAATTGCATCCTCACAAGCATCATTGTCAATCACAACTCTGCAGCAAGCAATCAAATGAAAGTTTCAGTGATATGAACACAATAGAGTATAACACAACTCAGAATTGATTAAAAATTTAAATTGGCTCAAATTGTTTGTTAATATTTTCAATTTGATAAATAATGGTAGGAATCCGCAGGCTATACAAGGTGGCTCAAATTTATATAAAATCAAAGGTAGAAACAAAAAAGAGAAGCTGTGTATGTTAAAAGTTGCATGTTTTCTGCAAGATGATGAGTCAAGAATAAGAATTTATTTAACTTTAGAGTATTCGTTTTTCTAACAAAAGAGTAATCCAAACAATTTTTATGCATCTCTTTCCTTTCCTTTCTCTTTGGTTTAAGTAAATAAAAGGACCAAAAATATTATTATTACAATAAAAGAACCATAGCCAAATTTAGTAGGCTTGAATAACTGAGGTTATCAGTGTAAGGTATCTTTTAAGTGTTATAGCCAAATTCACTCGGATGCTTTCATAATCTCAATATATTTTGAATATATCTAAAACAAATTATTTAAAGAGTAAAATTACATATCACAGTTACAATTATTTGAAAAGAAAAATTAACTTAAGCTTTAATTACTGATCAATGAAGTAAAACATAACATGCAATAAAGCAAAGCTGATGTATCACAAGTCCAAACACATATTTGAGTCTTGACCATCAAAAAAATCAAAAAAGAAACAAAAAAGATATTTAACCAAAAGCAACCGCAAGGTAGGCATATAGACAGCACATAGCTTGTTAACAAAGCAAGCACTAGCATCTAAACAGAGAATATAAGAATGATCAAAGGGGGTGAATAAAAGTATGAATGTAGATCTCTAATAGTCACATTTATAAAAGTAACTAGTCAGAAATCGACTAAAAGACTACATGAGAACCGAGATCAAAGGTCACGCATAGAAGGATGAATGCAGATCTCAAACAATCACGAGAGTAACTATCTTCAAACAGCAAGATACCTAACAATTTCTATTCAAAATAAACAAAATCTTATGATTCGATAAAACAACATTATGTTGACTTAGTGTAGCAATCAAGAGAACATGGGTACCAGAGCTACTGTACTATATATCAAGCAAAATATCTAGTAAAAACTGGCACAGCTTTCAGGCCGAACCGGTGATCGGAGCTTCGTCGAAGGCTCGTCGGAGGTGCACCAACGCTGCAGCCATGGAGTTCAAAACCCCAGCTTCCCATTTTCGGTGATCGCACACCCAATTGCCTCACGGTTTGATCGGGATCTGCTCCGAAAATCACCGATTCTCCTTTCTCCGATCTACATGTCGTCGGAAGGATAGAGATCACCGGAGATGAACCTCACCTTCAGAAGTCCTCTGGTACAATTCCATCACCTCCTGATGCCAGTGCTAATCGGAAAAAATAGAAGTAAAAAATTGATGGAGAAAAATGATGCCGCGATCTACAAGTTGTGATCAATTAGGGGCAGGGCGGTGGTAGTGACAGAGACAAGGGACTTCAAGAGGTCACCGACGATGGAGGCAATGTTGGAAGGTCACCAACGCCGGCGACTCGCTTCCCTGTTCCCCCCGACGCTCTCTCCTCTTTTTTTTTTCCTTCACTGCTTTTTTTAGGTAATGCACGCTTTTAATGGATTTGTTTTTATTTACTGGTCATATGGAGAGTTTAGAATCTGAATATAAGCTACTGTACAATCCCCTCCCCCTCTCTCTCTATATATATATATATATAACACTTTTTTTCATGCCTTTTATACATGAGAATCCATTTAATAGAACATTTTTATCATTTCTTTCCGAACACTACAATTTTTTTATATGTACAAAAAATAATTTTATTTTTATCATTAAAATGTTTCATTAAAGACTAAACCACACATTTTAACTCATGGGTTTCTCTATAATAATATAGTTTCAAATATTTTCTAATGAAATCATTGAATAGGTTGAAAAAAAAAGAATAAATCATTGAATAGTAAAATTTTCACAACATAATTAGTAAGTGCAAGAAAATTACACCGGGGCTAACCGCTTCATTAATCTGTTTGGTTGCCTAGAAAATATCTCCAAAACAAAACAAAATAATACTAATAAAAAACTATAAGAAAATTCGTAATATATAACAGTCTTTGTTTGCCTTCATTTTCTCGGCAGCCAAACAGAGTGCAAAAGTAAAACGATGATAGGAAAACTTACTAAGTTCAACGCTTTAGGACTAATTCTTCAACCTCTCTCAATTTCTCTGAAATCTAAAATCTGCCATTTCTCAATATAACAGATGGCGGGGTGGATGGCAATTATGTAAATAATTAGAAAATTAGGGATTTTTCATTAAAAAAAAATAGCAACGGAAATACAATTTCGTTGCTACTTTTCATTGAAAATGTAAATTAGCAACGAAATTTCTATTCGGTTGCTATTTTAGCAACCGAAACTAAATTCCGTTGCTATTTAGCAACTGAACAAAATTTCGTTGCTATTTAGCAATGGAACAAAATTCCGTTGCTATTTTGGAAATGAATTTTTTAAGCCATATTATTTAGCAATCGAATTATTTTAGCAACGGAAAATTTTTCCGTTGCTATTTTTCATTCCAAAATTTTTCCGCCATTTGTTAGCGCCTTATTTAGCAACGGTATAGTAATTCCATTGCTAATTCCCGTTGCTAAATTTTGACGCTAAAAATTCCCTCCATTTTTAGCAACGGAAAGTAACCAAATATATTTTCGTTGCTAAATCTCGAAAGTTTAACCAATTTTAGCAATAAAATTTATTTTTCGTTGCTAAATAGCAACGGAATAAATTTTGTTGCTATTTTTTTGTTGCTATTTTTAAATTTTCTTGTAGTGTTCGCTTTAACACACATCACCATATTTTCGGTTGTTTCATAAATAGCCTGACTTTGCTCATTTCAAGATTTTTGGATGTGCTATCTACCCCCTTCTCAGGCCATATAACAAAAATAAGTTTGCTTTTCGTAGCCATCAATGTATTTTTTTGGGTAAATCTAAGTTCCATTCCGGGTTCATTTATTTTCACCCTTCTAGTGACAGGATCTATATTTCTAAACATGTATAATTTGATGAAACCATGTTTCCATTTGCCCACTTGGTATCTCGAGATACTTCTTCCAAGGTATAACCTGTTTTTCCTTAGCTAACATGGCAGGTACCTCTCTCTGTTACCACGGGTTCCTCATTAGGTATGTCCACTAACTTTAATCATGTATCCTCACCCTTCACACCTCAGGCTACTTTGGTATCTCCCTCTAGCAGCTCCTCACCCATTTTCTCTTCCCCTAACCATATTGTGCCCACCCTCGACTCCCAGTCCTCAGTACCTACACCCACGCCATAACAAACTCTGCACAAAACATATCTTATGTAACTCCGACCATCTGAACTTCGAAAGCCCCCTAAATATCTAGCTCTTACGCACTCTATCTCCAACGCTGACTACCTCTATACCGAACCTACATCCTATACCTTAGCCAAGAAATATTCAGTGTGGCATGATGCCATTACCAGAGAATTTCAAGCTCTTCTTGATACCAATACTTGGGTCTTAGTATCCAGACCTTTTAATGTAAACGTTCTTGGTTGCAAGTAGTTATTCAGGATTAAGCGACGGGCTGATGGGTCTGTTGACAGATATAAGGCATGCCTTGTCACAAAGGGGTACACTCAAAACCCAAGGGTTGATTACAAGGAAACTTTCAGTCCAATGGTGAAAGCAACTACCATTAGAATTATTCTAGCTATTGCATCGGCTAAATAATGGCCCATTCAATAGCTAGATGTCTCCAATGCATTCCTTTATGGCCATTTGAAAGAGACGGTCTACATAACTCGACCACCAGGATTTGTTGATGCTTCTCATTCCCATCATGTCTATCTTCTTCATAAATCCCTGTATGGCCTCAAGCAGGCCCCTCATGATTGGTTTACTAGATTGTGCACCTTTTTTGTTTCGAAGGGGTTCAGCAAATCTAAGGCAAACAACTCTCCATTTATAAAGAAAATAGATGGCCACTCTTTGTTTGTCCTTTATTATGTTGATGATATACTTGTTACAGGTATATCCTTGACTGAAGTCTACCACACTATCCATCTTTTGGAGGCTGAATTTCCCATTAGGGACTTGGGACGTGTGGCTTACTTCTTGGGCATTGAGATTGACCATACTTCCCATGATCTTCTTCTTTTCCAATTGAAGTATATTCAGGATCTCTTAGAATGCACCATTCTTCTTGAAGCTAAAACGTGCCTTACTCTAATGGCAGCTTCTCCCAACTTATCAAAAGTGATGGGTACACCTCTACCAAATGGCATGGAATATAGACAAGTGGTTGGGGCTCTTCAATACCTCACCTTAACCAAACCTGACATATCTTTCTCTGTTAACAAACTATGTCAGTTTATGCATGCCCTAACTGATGTTCATTGGAATGCAGTTAAACGTCTCTTAAGATACTTACAAGGTACCTGTCAACATAGCCTCTTGTTGTCCTCTACTTTTGCTCCACAATTACATTGCTAGTTGGATGCTGACTGGGGTGGATGTTCGGATGATAGACGGTCTACAGGCGGCTTTGGGATCTTCTTCGAGTCAAGCCTAATATCATGGGGAGCCAAGAAACAACTGGCCATAGCTAGGTGAAGTACTGAAAGTGAGTATAAGGCTCTCACCAATGTTGCAGCAGAACTCCTATGGATAAAGTCGTTGTTATAGGAAATTGGAGTGTATAACAATGGGTCAATCACCATGTTGAGTGATAACATTGGAGCCATCTATCTTAGTAGAAATTCATTATTTCATGCAAGGACCAAACACATTGAATTGGATTTTCACTTTGTATGTGAGCTGGTTGAGAATGGGACAGTGCAAATTCAATTTCTTCCTTCAAAAGACCAGTTAGCTGATATCTTTACCAAGTCCTTGGCTGCTTCTCGATTTTCCTTACTTCGTACACGCCTTCACGTTCAGAACACCCATTGACTTGCGGGGTGGGGTGGGGGGAGGGGTGTTAGAAGATATACATCAAAATGTTAAGGGGTATACATTACAATTTATCATTTGTTGGATTTGTATTTATCTCTCCTATTTTCTCTGGTGTTTACGTGTGTATGTATACTTAACTCTGTAAATTTAGAAAATAGAATGAAATACAATTCAACTTCTTCAGTCTTTACATATAGTGTTATTAGAACTGAAAGAATCAAATTGAACTATTTTGAATTTTTGAATTAAACATATCTAATTTAATTTGATATAAAATTTTATGATATTTAAAATTATAATTGTATACAAATTCTTTATCCTATAAATAGTTAAAACAAGAATGATTTTTTCCCTTTTAATTCTATTCTTTCTATTTTTCATAATTTATGCATAATTTAAGAAACTGATTTGACAGTCGGATTATTTTACACTTTCACAGGTTGCTTACTCTTTTTACAAGCATTCAAATCGACCTTTTTACGGATATCAAGTTCGAACCAAGATTTTTTCGAGAATATATATATATATATAATAAAGCAAATGGCCAAAGAATTAGCTTCAAAAGTCTCTCATTCTTATTATATTCTATCTAATAAAAAAATTATGACTTCACGACTAGTTATATAAAGTAAGATACAAAACATTAATCGTCAAGAATAGATAACAAATCTATTCCTATCCCAAATAAAAATATAGCTAAAAGTGCCAACAAATTAATAAATAAAATATTATTTATATTTATTTAAATATTATCTAAACAAAATATTGTAAATTTTAGAGAGAATATATATATATATATATATATATATATATATATATATATATATATATATATATATATATAAAGTTTTTAGAATGTAAACATAAATATTGTTTATACAGTAATCAATTGAAAATTATAATTGGAAGCCGTAATTAAAAATTAATAATAAAATTTTGGTCTAAAATTGATGGATGGTTTGATTGAGTTTCGCACTGATTTTGTGGTTTAATTGCTTTTTAGATTTTTTTCATTATTTATCATCATCATCATCATCCCTTAAAAGAGAACAGAGCCTGGTGTATAGAACATTGATTCGATCCCGTCCTCACCATCTGTTTTAGGTCGGCCTTGTATAGAGATTTTTATGTGTAAATATGGGCCGGCTCAAACCCATTAATTAAAAGCTCATTTTACTCAGATAAACTTAAAATTGGTGTGCAAAACTCGAGCCCAACCCGTGGTCACTTTTTTTTTAATTTTTTTAATTAAACATATACTTTAAAATTTTAAAAATTTATTTGACAATTATGATTGGAATAGTTAAGTGTTATTTAACACCACTTAATAAACTAATGTATATTAAAATCTGGATTATAAAAATTACTATGGATAGAAGTAGTCTGAGTTGAGATTTTCAATGTTATTTACGAGTTAAATTTGGACAAAAATAGATGAGTTTATTTTGAATTTGGACAATTTCCTCTCGATGTATTTAAAGAGTTAAGCTCACTTAAACAGAATGTTTGTAAATTGGACTCGTCACTCAACACAATTGAAAATCAAATGAATCATCATAAATATTTTAATACTAAAATTAAATTCGCTGGCAACATTTGCTATCTACATATTCAATAATTTAAAATTATAAGACAAGTGAATGTAGTAGCTAATGCTTTGCTTGGTCTTTGTACTCTCATTCTAGTTAATGCAATTTTAATTTTTCTGAATATATATATATATATATATATATATATATATATATATATATATATATCAAAACACAATCCAATCTATAAGAGGGTTGCATCTCTAGTCCGGTTTGGATTAAGATGAATATAGTTCAATTATAATTGAAATTGAATAGAATTAGTTGGATTTGATTTATGACAATAGCTCGGTTATCCGAATTGTTAGTGATAAAGCAAGTATTGGCTTTACCTGTGAAAAGGAGAGCTAGCGATTGCTAATCCGTTCGGGTGGAAAGACCTGCAAAAGGGAGTGCCCGGTCGGACCCGGACGTTAGCACTCCGAATCTTAAGTTAGTAGCTTTTAGAGAAAGAGTGCTTGAAGAGAGAGAGTCTCAGGTATTCAATACCTGGAGCCATCGTATTTCAGGCTATTTATAGGAGTTATTTGGAGTGATATTCGAGTACATTGGGGATGATAACCGATAGTTGGAGTAGGTGAGCGGCGATGTGACAGGGTGCAGGTGGAGAGTATGTGTATCACCCTTGCTGAACAGTCTAACCGAAACAAGTGATAAGTTGGAAATTTTTTTTTTGAATCTTAATTATTCCATCGACTCCAGGCTTGTCCAAAAAGAAATACTTATAAATTAAGGCGATAAAACTATAATTGTCCAAGTGACTAATTACCAAATAAAAATCCGGCAATATAACATCTAAAAACTTATCTAATCCACCTGAAAATCAGACAATTTTTCTCAGCCCTTCAGGGGCACAACAATACAAAAATAATTTCAACCAGCATCTCATACATCCATTCTCATTATTAACCACATTTCCTAAGATAAAACAATATTACATATTACACTTTTAAACCACTATAATACTCCAGAATAAAAAATAATTTACATTTAAATCACCTCGCTACATCTGTAGATCTCAAAGGTGATTTGCCCCCATTAAAACCCCTCTTCTGATGATTGAGCCATAGCAGCTGCCTTATCCGAAACAAGCCTATCCTGTTACCTATACGGATAACAAAACCCGTGTTAAGTTATAAAGCTTAGTGAGGAACATTAATCTAAAAATAATCTTTTGAACACGTAACATCAATTACACAAGTACAAAGTTAATAATATTCCTAGTTGATACCTTCAATTACCATAGATCCCAGTTCAGCAATAAATCACAAGCATAAGCGACAGAACATCTTACTCAAGTTGGCAACAAAACTTAATAACTTAGTAAATAATGCATCATTTAAAACATAGTATGCATTCAAAATTCACTTTCATGTAATCATTAAAATAATCTTAACAAGGTGAACAATATATTACTTAACACCATAGTGTGCCATATATTAGGTACTTGATCGATAACAGAGTGGTATACATACATATATATATATATAGATACATAATGCTTATATAGATTTAAAGAATCACATGCTCATCAATATTCTAACTTTCAATTTATTATGCAGTTGCTGTACATATATAAGAGGATAATTCTTATGCAAAATAGTTCTAAACTATAACATTTCTTATCTTTTATACTGTTTTAACTTATTTTCATATTAATGCCCCTAGTACAGACCCGACAGAAAACCTCAAACCGGATACACGGGACGTGGACCCCACAGGGCCACAACAGAGATAGAGAAATGACCTTCAGAAGGCCAATTCTCGCAGAGTAGAGAACAGAGACAGAGAAGCCATGGTGATCAAAGATCCAATCCATAGCATAGCAAGTCGCCATGACTTACACCGCAGTACAGAGATCCCTATGGCTAGCCAATTATATCCGGAGCTAGATTTTACTGCCTGACTCTTTCTAAGGGCACAAATTTCACTTACTTTCAAAACATTTACCAAATCTCTCATCATTTCAATTCGTTTTCAATCCAGAAATTACAGTTATTCAGAATCTTCAATATTTTTGTACAGTTTGTGAATCATCTTTCACTTATGTCATGAATTATTTCACAATAATTCAACAAATTATCTTTAAACTACTCTTCAGTCATCAAATGAATCTTCTTTATATAGATTCTTTCAAATTATTTTAAACATTCTAATAGCCATGTATTGATAATACTTGTACTAATCATGATATTTCATACCTAACTATTTTATGTTCATAAGAATGAATTCATATACAATTGTCTAAATCATTAATGCGTGAATCAACATATAAACACATAATTATTACAGAAGGACATACCAGTATGGTTCATCATAACCATCTCCCATGTTCCGCTATACTTAATTTAATCATCAGACATACTATACTCGATACATGTATTCAATGTATTACCCTTAATAGAGATGTCTATATGTGCATATAAATTTAATATTATGCTTATATATGTGACCATATAATCTTAAATAGTCATATACTAAGGCAACCATGTGTAAAAGCATAAAACTTTTTAACATCAGTTTCTCATACTATCATAAAATCATAACCATGGCACTATATCCACTCTATTTAGTATAAAGATGCTTATAATGATTATTCAAGTACCAGACAAGAATATATCAAGAGAGGTAATGTGTTACATTTATACCAATAGCTTGTTACTATACTAGTTACCTTCTCATTTGCTTTATACTATAACATTATAATTTTCACCTATAGTTTATTGAATCCCAAATAATCGTTTTTATACTCTATCCTGATCTCTTGTGTGTCAAATAATTTTCGTGTTTAATACCTTAACAAATACATCATGAAAGATAATAGCATATATGACGTTAAAATACTTCATAATCCAATACTTGTACAAGTTTTATAGTAAGAAAAGAGAATAAAACTTTAGTTAACTTTAACTATCTCCAAAGAGTAATCTCTTTTTCCTTTTGACTTGATCAAATACTGTACATGTAACTAATTTATTTAGACTTTAACCATCATAACCTAGTCACCTTTCTTTTACTAAGTTAGAAGTTATGAAATGATAGCGATTACGACTATTTGATATAAATTCTTATTATTATAACGGACATATTACTATATTATAAAATTTATCAAACCATATAATTATAGAGTAAATCCATATATCATTATGTCATCATATGTCAAGTTGAACTTATTTAAGAACAATCTTACTAAAATTGATTATTTGGCTAAACTATTTATTACTTTATTTTTAAATGAATACAGAAACCGTCAACAAACACCCATGAACACTGCACTTTTCAAACTTTCACCTTGTAATCTCCTTATTAACTAAACCATAGGCTTATAGTCACTAATAATTCTAATTATATCATATTGCTAGTATACTCAGGAGTCTCATCGTTATAAGTTAAACAATTAGTTTTTAAAATAAAAGCAATTTCATTACCAACAAGGCTCTTTTCAATAAACTAAAAGCTATGTTTAAGCCAGTTTCTACATAAGTAATAGTGCAAAAGAGTAACGATTAAAAGACAATACATCATTACTTTACCGCTAAACCAATTACGCAACCAAAAAAATATACATGCAAAGTCAAGTAATTTACTTTCACTATATTCTTAAGAAAATTAGCCCATTCCTATGATTAACATTACATGAAATTCCAAATTAGACATAGATCTCCCATTCTATCATATGAGACAAGCTTTTAATTCCAAATATAATTAATTCCCTAAATCTATTATTTCATATAACTTTATTTCAAGAAACTCTTGTAACAGAGTAACAAAACCCACTCATATTCATTAAAAGATAAGGATCAAAGAATTTGTCAGAGTTTCGATATACGCATTTAATAAAGACGTCATTTAATTACTATTTTGTTTCCAAGGTATTAATTATACTGCCATAACCAATCAAAATTGATGAGATAAACTGATATGGGTCTTATGCAAATTAATTCATCTTCACCAAGAATAAACCTAAGCCAACCAACAATAGGAAACATTTCGGGTTCCTTCTTTTTATTTGTCTCTCTAGTTAACTTTCCAGACACCTACACTTAGTATCAATATCGGCACTTGCAGTCATACAATTTTTATTTCATTCCCAAACAAATAATTATGCTGCAAAATATAGTTCAATTAGACAAAATCTAGTGATGGATACCTGTATAATCTCAGTCATACAAACCTAAATTTCTCTGTCCATAATAGCAAAACAAATAACCAAATCTTACTTCAGAATTACACATGAAATCAAATTGTTAACATAGTTCCCATGCCGTAAAGTCGAAGCCCAGAATGCCCTCTCCATTCTGCCTTACCAGAGACTCGCCGGAAAGATATTGAAGCCGTCCACTGGTAGATCAAGCCACCAATAACTTCCAGGCGACACTCAAATGCCTCCACATTGCCATCATTCATGGGGATCGGAGCTTAAATATCCCGTCCTCACCATCGTCGATCTCCTTGCTACCGGCGAGTGGGGATGAGCGGGCAGTAACCGGAGGAACCACCACAGCCTCGGGATCCCCCCGGTGCCATCAGCTCCCTCAATCGTCATTGGGAAATGCCGAAAAGAGGGAAAGAAGCTTGGTGTTAGTGGGGGAAAACAAATCGGGAGGAATGAAGCCACCAATGGGGATGATGACGGAGGAGACCGGAGAAAGTGACAGTGGCGCGACGGTCTGAACCCGAGCTTCTTCGCCAGCATCGTGAGCGAAGGTGGCGTGGCGTGGCAAGGCGATGGCCCAGCTCCATTTTCCCTTTTTCCTTTTGTTTCATGGTCTGCTCCACGATTCCTTCTTTTTTTTATTTTAATCACACACCATACCAACTTTTATAATATAACTTCTTTCTTTTATTTCTAACCACATACGTGAACACACTCAACATTTTAAATCCCAACAACCTTTTTACCACACATTCCTTTTTTTTTAAATCCTACCAACTTCTTCCTTTTTATTATTATTATTATTATTAGTTGTTGTTTTTGGGGCGTTACAGTATGGGCATTGGCTGGTGTCAGTGGATTGACAGGACGTGTTGTCCCATCAATTCGATCGGACGTCAAGCCTTCCTGTCTTGTCTTTCAGCTCACGCTTTACCTTTTTGCTATTGGGCCTGGGCCCTGCCAGGCATCATTGGGCCACCATGATTAGGCCTTTGAGAATGCATTTTCCATGGTTATCACTTGTCCCCCCTCCAACGGGTCCGATCTGGTGATGCATTACTTTATTATTTCGGTGGGATGTTTGAATTTTTGGGAGGCGCCAACTTAAGGAGATACGTCCATTCATTTCAGACAGCTGTCTTGCATTTAATGCCACACGCATTTCTAGAATGACTCTTCGTTCTTTGCAACCGCAGTAATGAGTTAAGAATACGTTATGTCCATCCGATGGGGAGATTTTAGAGTATTCTAAAAGCTTTTTATCTATAAGTAGACGAGTTTGTAGCAAATTTTATTTACTTTGCAATGATCCTTAAAGAAACTCTGCCAAAATTCCTTTGTGAACTTTGCTATTTGAATCCTTTGCCAAAAGATTTCAAATTTCTGAGGATTTCAGAGTGTCCGCAAGATTACACAAGTAAGTAAACGATCTCTGCCTTTGATTTTATTTTTCATTCGTCACATATACTCTTTTACTTTTCCTCCTTCGCCAAAACAAATGGCTTTAAGCAGTGGTCAATCAATAGACACAAGTTTCTTAGAGGATTATAAGAATCGTGAGTCGCTTGCTCAGCCCTCACAATTAACAAAAGCGGAGCTGGCAGAAATTCCTTCTCGGTACCGCCTTCCTGCGAAGGTGTCGGTGATGGCCTGCCCTACTTCCATGGCAATTACAAAGGGACCTTTTGGTTATGAAAAGAATGAATGGTTTATTTGCCATTTATGGAGTTTGGATGCGGGGATGAGACTTCCCTTTGGTGCGTTCGAATCGGCACTACTTAGGGGTTATGGAATTGCCCCTAACCAATTGCATCCGAACGGATGGAGAATGGTATCTTGCTTTAAGATCTTATGCAGGATAGAAGCAGTGGCCCCTACTTTGGACCTTTTTACCCACTTTTTTTATATTTCTGATCGGAGTGAAGGGTCAGAATATTACTTTACTAGTTAGCAGCATCGAAAGCTTTTTGCCATCCCATCCTCTATGAAATATTTCAGGGAAAGATACTTCTTAGTGGGGATGGTTGGTGGTTTCGGAGTACCACTGGTCCGATCGAAAGGACCCACAGTTTTAAAAGACCATGCTGTCGGTCGATCTATATACGAAATCGACATCCAAAAGTTAATAGATGTCGTGGCGAGAAACAGTCGGCCATACGACTCTAAGTACCTTATCAGCACCCTGCTCGAGTCTACAAGCTCTGATGCTGGCATTAGCATAGAACGTAAGCATTAATATTGAAGTGTAGAGAAGGGTGTCTATTTTGCTAATTCATATATTACATGTGCATTTATTACATATGCCGAAATTTTAACGAGGTACTTATCTTTGTTTGGTTTTGCAATGCAGCTGTAATCGAAATGACGGAAGGAGAGAAAGCCGTAAAACAACTATCTGATCGGGGGCCGATCATTTGGCTAAAGAGGAAAAAAGGACTAAAAAGAGGAAATTTCTCCCTGCCTCTGAGGTCCAGTCTTCCAAAGATGCAACTAGCACTCCTGCTGTTGCAACAATGACCTTCTCTTCTGCCATCGTGGTTGTCCCTACAACTCGTCCTCCCTTAGCCATCTCGGGACCGTTATTATCCCCTTAAACCTCGATCGAACAGCGCCCTCTTAGGCGCCTGCAACTAAGGACTGAATTTAAGGAGGAAGGGTCACAACCGTCTCTCCTTACCCGACCATCATCTCAGCAGGTGGGATCATTGGCAGATGAGACAGTGTATGAAAAGATTGAAGAGGCAGCAAGGAGGAAGGCTACCGAAACTATAGCTGCTGTCGATGTCTAGATTGCTGCAAGAGGCAAGGAGGTAGCTTGAAATGAGCCAGGCCGATGGTCTTTAGGGAGAACTCAGGAGTGTCAAGCTCCGTCTTTGGAAGACATCCTAATGGAGTGATTTGGTAATGACCGGTTTGTGACCGACAGGGGCATGCCATCCTTTATTTGCCAAGGTCTTGCTCAGGAAAGTGACCTTAAGGCGATGACAAAGCTTAATTTGCTCTCCCTAGAGTATGGGTTGTTTCAGCAGCAGAGCCTAGAGGTAACACTTGCATCTTTCGCTTCTTCCTTTTTTTTAACTAGTCTCTCCATTTCCTTTTCATAGCTAATAAAAGGGGGCTTCATATATATGGCATGGCGGCTTATGTCCGAGCGAAATGGGAGGATGTCGTTCGATAAAGGAAAGAAGCTGAGGCCGCCAGCAATGTAACAAAGAAAGAAGTTGCGATCCTGAGGTTGGAGGCAGAAGAGTTGAAAAAGGAGAAATCTTGATTGGCCCAAGACCTCAGGTCTCGACAGAGTGAGGTGGACCATTTGAAGGGAGATGTGGCATACCTTGCTGTCGATAGCACCCTGTGTAAGAAGTACGAGGAGGAGTTGGATAGACTGAGGGGCGAGTGCTCACAACTGAAAAATGATTCCTTAAAGCCAACGCTGACAAAGAAAGGGCGCTTGCAGACAAGGATAAAGCTTTATCAGAATGCGATATTCTCCTGGCAGAGAAGAATTCCATGGAGACCATTTTGGCAAAAAAGGAGGCAACTTGGGCGAAAGAGCTGGATGTTTAGAAGGAGGAGGTCCTTGACCAATTGGGTGAAGCTCAAGGAAAGTTGCTAACTCGGTTGATTTATACAGCCAGGTAGCGGTTCCCTGAAGCTAACCTTGACTGGATGGAGGATCTGGGTGTTCTTTCTGATCCCCCTTCTTGTGATGATGATGGGGAGGCTTATCCGATTGGAGAGATTGAAGTGACAGTTAAGGAAACCCCTTTATCATCACAGGCGGTTGTCAATTTGCCGACTAAATCCGTAGTTATGCTTCCTTCATCCGCAAAGCCTGAAGTCCCAGCCCCTTTGCAAACGGAGCTAGAATCCATTGTTTCTCTACCAGCGAAGCCTAAAAATGGTTAACCCACCATGGAGACTGCTGCTAAGCCCACTACCGAGCTGGTCGTTGCCACGGTTGAGATTGTAGACATAGAGGCTTAGCATTTTCATTATTTTTAGTGCCTTCAGTCTTTGTAATTGTAAGCAGTCCATGTATATATGAAATTTGGCTTCCCTTACATTGCAGGTTCGCACTGCAATTTCCACTTTGAGCAAAATTTGTTATAAAATCAAATAAATGGAGCAAACAAAAATCTTTACAGAGAATATATAAAATTCGCGAAGGAGAGTATATCGAATATGGAGAATGTGGGAAATTGTCTAAGTATAATACTTTATGAATCACAAGATGTTTTCCAAGCACTGTAAGACATACAATAAGATAGAATAAATTATAAACCTTTCATCCAGGCGTGAGTTATGACTCAAAGTTATGGCATCAAACGCACTAGGAGACCGTTCAGTCTTTAATTTGATCGGAGCATTATCCGACCGGATATGAATACCGGCTATGGCGAGTGACCTTTTGGCTTTATGTCGTTTCAAAAATTTGGCGATTTCATACATTAAATATGGAGGAGATATAAATGACTTAATTGCTGATTTTCACATTTTGGGTCCAAGATAGACGTTGAACCTAGCAAATGAATTGATGTAAATTGGATGGAGACACCTCGTAATCTCGTATATTTGATTGGAGAATAACATTGAATCTGGCGGATTAACTTATGATGGAGAAAAGCTTTCCCATCTCAAGGCAAGCGTTAAACCTAGCGTGGGCGTTGGGAGCACAATGGAGAAAAGCTTTCGCATTTTTGGCTCAGGCTGAGCCTAGCGAATAATCATTCTCAACGGTCGGGGTTTTTGTAGAATGGAGCAAAACGAATAACCTACAAGCAAACATTGAAACTAATAAACAAATAAATAAAAACATACCATTTTACCATAGACAAAGAGAAATGGAGAAAATTCTTCTGTATTAAAGGTGATTTTTGTTACACGATTATACATGGTACTTTTTGAGTACCTCACATTCCAGCTTCTGGGAATGTCCGACCCTTCAAGGGTTCTGAGTTTATAAGTGCTGGAACTTAAAACCTTGGAGATTTCATAGGGGCCTTCCTAATTTGGCATCAGCTTCCCAACTTTGACATTTTCCATGCTTATATCTGCCCTTCTAAGCACCAGATCACCCACATTAAAGGTTCTTGCCCTTACCTTTGTATTGTGATATCTAGCAACTCTTTGTTTGTAGGCAGCAATTTTGGCATAAGCATCTTCTCTCCTTTCCTCTAACAGATCCAAATCTTGGCATCTATGCAGGACGTTCATCTGATCATAATAGAATGTTGTGAGATAGGATGAGAGTTTGATTTCTATGGGTATCATTACCTCGGAGCCATAAACAAGAGAGAATGGGGTTTGATGAGTGTTGGCTCTTGAAGAGGTCCTGTAAGACCATAAAATGCTTTGCAGTTCTTAAGTCCAATTGCCTTTTGCCTCACCAAGCCATTTTTTCAGACCCTCTAAGAGTGTATGATTGGAGACCTCAGTCATCCCATTGCTCTAAGGATGGGTGATGGAAGTGAACTTAAGGCCGATATTGAGGCTTTGGAAAAGTTTCTAAACACCTAAGTGTTGAACTTTTTGTTATTATCTGTAATAAAGACATTAGGTAGGCCATACCTGCAAATGATGTCCTTTCATGCAAAACTTTTAACTTTCTTCGCCGTGATTGCAGCCAAAGGCTGTGCTTCGATTCATTTGGAGAAGTGATTAACGGTGACAAGGAGAAATTTCATTTGCCTTTTTCCTTGGGGAAAGGGCCCTAAGATATCTAGGCCTCACTGGTCAAATGGCCAAGAAATCCCGATCGAATTCTGATCTGCTGCCGGCTACCTGATGACTCTCCCATGGATTTGGCATTGCTGGCATCTTCTCACGTTTTCTTAAGCATCTTTCAAGATGTTTGGCCAGTAGTACCCAGTTTGGAGTGCCTTCCTTGCTATGGCCCTACTAGTCTCGTGTGCTCTGCAAATGTCTTCATGGATCTCCCTCAGGATATAGTCTCCTTCCTCCAACGTTACACATTTGAGCTAGGGATGACTAAAAGCTTTTTTAAATAATTTATCATTAATAACCAAATAACTCAGGGATTTTTGAGATACCTTTCGTGCTTTCGCCTTATCTTCAGGTAGTTGCCCTGTTTACAGGTATCTCTTGATGGGGCTCATCCATGTTTCCTGAGTTGGTTCAATTTCCATCATTTCTGGTTCGTCTAAAGAGGAGGTTGGTTGATTGATGATGGTTATGCTTTCTTCCACCACCCCTTGTTTGGAGGCAGAAATTTTGGTGAGCCGGTCAACTGCTAAGGTCTGATCTCTTGGCACCCTCTGTAGGACCCATTCGGATTTACATTCTTCCAGCAACTTGAGTGCGGCCTTGACCTTTCCCAAATATCGCATCATATTGGTTTCTCTGGCCTCGAAGGTGCCTAAGACCTGGCTCGTTACCAACTGGAAATCGCTTTTGATGACGACCAAATCTGGTCGAATGGCATGGAGCAGTCTCAGCCCTTGCAGAAGTGCCTCGTATTCTGCCATGTTATTTGAAATTTTAAAGCTGAGTTTTATTGTGTACCTTATAACAATTCCCAAGGGGCCCATTATTATGATGCCTGCACCTCCTCGATTGTCATTCGTAGCTACATCCACGATAGTCTCCCATTTTATGGGTTGAGATTGAATGGTCACTTCTTTGCCAGAAAATTCGGCGATGAAATCCATCAAAGCTTGAGCCTTGATTGCTTTCATAGGCTCGTACCTCACGTCCCATGATTGGAGCTTGATTGCCCAGCCTACCATTTTTTCCTCCAAATTCGGGGTCTAGAGAATTTTTTTGATCGGTTGTCCCGATTGAACGATTATTGTATGTGCCTCGAAGTATTGTCTTAACTTCTTTGTGCACATCATGAGGGCAATGATGAGTTGCTTGATCGAACCTTTTTTCAACTCTGGACCTTTGAGCACTTGGCTCACATAATAAATAGGCAATTGCTGGGTTCCTTTTTCTCTGACCACGACACCTGCAACAGCTTCGCCAGAAGTTGATAAGTATAAATATAAATTTTCACCTGAAAGCAGTCGGCTGAGCAACGGAGGATTGGTGAGGAATTTCTTTAATTCATTGAAGGCTTGTTAGCAATCAGCATCCCAGTGGAAAACTTCATTCTTCCTCAATTTCTTGAAGAAGGGGGTGCATCGCTTGGCCGAGGAGGAGATAAACCGTCAAAGAGCTGTTATTCTGCCATTTAATTTTTGAACGTCCTTTACACTGCTTGGCGGCTGCATTTCCAAGATGGCCTTTATTTTGTCAGGGTTGGCTTTAATGCCACTTTGAGAGACCATAAAGCCCAAAAACTTTCCTAAGGGCACCCCGAAAATGCATTTATCAGGGTTGAGCTTCATCCGGAATTTATTCAGCTTGTTGAAGATTTTTGCCAAGTCGACAGGATGTTCTTCGGGGCTTTTGCTTTTGACGATCATATCATCCATGTAGACCTCCACATGCTACCCGATTTGATCCTTGAAAATTTTATTCATTAAGCGCTAATATGTGGCACCCGCATTTTTCAATCCGAATGGCATGGCTTTGTAGCAAAAGGTGCCATCATTCGTGATGAAGCTGGTTTTCTCTTGATCCAACAACCACATTATAATTTGATGGCATCCAGCATATGCATCAAGGAGGGAATAGATGACGTGTCCCGCAGTGGCATCCATCAATTGATCTATGCTGGGCAGGGGGTAGCTATCTTTGGGGCAGGCTTTGTTAAGGTCTATGAAGTCAATGCACATTCGCAGCTGTTGCGAGCCTAGCAAGTGCACTAGATCGATAAGTAATAAAGTGGGGTATATTTAAGACCCTCAATATCGAACCCAAAGGAAATGTGTGTGTGAAAACTGTGAAAATTAATTGTATGCTAAAGAATTCTCAATTTAGTTTGTATGAGTTGTTAATTTGTATAGTGCAAACTTTAAAAACTAAAATATGCAATGAAAGGAAATTAATTCTAATGACAGTGAATTGAGTATGTATTTAATTCAAAAAAGATTAATAAGTATGTAAAATATATATAAATTAAAGCGTTGCTTAGGTACACTTATCTACCCCATCGAACCCAATGTGAATTAATTTTGTCTTAAAGAATACATGAATGAATTCGGGATAACCCTCTTAACCCAAGCTTCCCATTCCGGAGCCAACTATTCTAATTGCTAAGCTTCCCATTCTGGAGCCAACCTAACAACTAGCCTATGTACGGGTCTAACATCCTAAGTTTGGTTTGCCTTCCCATTCCGGAGCCAAACAACCCAAATCTCATCCATTTCACTCCACACTCTAGTCCCAAAATCATAATTACTGCACATTTAGAATCCCATTCCGGAGCCGTCTAAATTAATACAACATTCATGAGAAAAAAAACTGAGCAAGATTATTCATAAACTTCAATCCACTAGACTCAATACACATCCAAAGATATATGATGAACATCATTCATCCATGTAAGGAAATTAACTCAATAGATTGAAAATCCATGAAATATAAATAAGTAACAATGAAATGAACCATTCATTCATGTGAAATCAAAATGTGCTCAATATTCATATTGTGAGTAAGGGATTCAAAGCTTCCCCAAGCAACAAAGATAACTACTCACTATTCATAATGTAAAAAATGAACAAAATAAGAGTGAAAACTATAAAACCCATTTGAAGCTGAAGATTTGAAGTTAATGAAGCTCCTCCTCTTCTTCTCCAAACAGCTCCTTGATTGTAAGTTGAAATCTTCACAACTATAAGCTAAATCTATGACTATCTTTGTGTTTTTTAAGTAAAACTACACTAAAAGAGTGATTTTTACAAGTAAAATCCAAAAACTAAGTATAAGAAACCCACAAAATGTGAAAAACTGCGTTTCTATTCTCCTAAAACTCAAAGCACGAAACCCTAAAAAAAAAAACTCTCCCTCTAAGCAGAAAATTTCGCAGCTTTTATAGAGCTGTCTAATAGGCCACGGCTGGGACACTTTTGTCTCAGCCGCGACATAAGAAAATGGCACGGCTGGGACAATTTGTCT
The DNA here is from genome assembly GCA_037975025.1 of Excoecaria agallocha. NCBI lineage: Eukaryota > Viridiplantae > Streptophyta > Magnoliopsida > Malpighiales > Euphorbiaceae > Excoecaria > Excoecaria agallocha. Next base: position 40,339,158 of record CM075808.1, on the reverse strand, counting down.
CAGCCGTGTCAAGCTTCTGGATCAAAAGTATGTTCTCAAGCTGCCATAGCCACGGCTAGGACACTTTGTCTCAGCCGCGACCCTTGATAAAACGATGCGTTTTGAAATCTACCATGGCCATGGCTGGGACACTTTGTCTCAGCCGCGACCTTTAATGAAACGGTGTACTTTGAATCCTGGATTGGCCACGGCTGGGACAGTTTATCTTCGCCATGGCCATAGTGAAACGGTGAGTTTTGCCATCTGCATTGGACACGGCTGGGACACTTTGTCTCAGCCGTGCCTTAGCAAAATTTCCTGCAAAAAGTGAAATTTAAGACCATTAATCAACTAAAAACTTCAAATTAATCAAAATAACTAAAATAAACATAAAAAACAATAATATAGCTTTAAAACACTAAAAACATGCAAGATGAGACACTAAAACACACAAAATTATCTAGAAAATAAACTCTAAAAACAAGATTATCAACTACCCCACACTTAGCTTTTTGCTCGCCCTCGAGCAAACGAATCATCCACAATCTTGAAAATTCAAACTCTACATAAGAACAAGCAAATTCAGAGAGATTCTAGCAACACTTAGTAGAAGACACTCAGATGAAGAATTCAATTAAAAAGACTCAAACTAATCTATACCATACAATTTCTTGTGTGTGTGTGCAAGGCCAAAACAGATTTATTTTCTTTCAAATACCAAAACTACAGTGAATTTCAGCAATCAAACAAATAGAGAATTACAACAATTTTGCGCTTGCAAATTAGAATAGTCATAAGCCTCTCATTTAGCACCTGAACCACAAGGGTCATTCCACTAAACAACTCAAAACAAAACAGGATCACCAGGGCTTACATTAAGGTTGTAATGGGGATAGGGCAAAGGTTCCACAAAATTTTTGATAAGGTTAGCAAAACAGAATTAGCCACACTATCCAGAAATACAAACCGCCTAACTTTCTCAAGAAAATAACTCCTTCAAAATTCATGCTCTATCATTGTAAGAAGGGAAACTAATCTCAGGACATTAGTTAGATTCTCAAAATTGTAGGAAGCAAGATAAATGACACTTCCTATAAATGCTAGGTACCCCACACTTATTTTCTGCAGCATAATAACTGATTTTTTTTGTAAGTATATTCATTCACTTACTAAGAAGGGCACCAAAAATACTAATTGTTTATCAACCTTGTCCCAAGATATTCAGAACGTTTAAACTCAATAATCCCTAAAAACTTCAACTTCCCTTTACTTCTTGACTGATAATCAAAAATTTACCAAACCTAATCATGCAAATTTCATTTTCTAACCTAGAGTGGCCAATTCCAAAATGGGACAGACAAAGGCATTTTAGGCTGCATGGTTTAGCATAAGTGTAATCAAAAAAAATTAAATAGTACGCTTTTAGCATACCAATTAAGCTCAAAGGGGCTAACAATGGTAGAATTTACTAAGGGTAGGTCAAAAGTCATTTAAAAATTGGTTACCAAAGAAAGTTGCTTGGGTCATATCCTAATCTTATCTGAGTTGAATATTCATTTCGAAGGGTGATGAGGAAGGTTCTAACTATTCCAAAATTTCTTCACTCGAATGCTTTTACTTACTGGTTTTAATTTCATAAAACTTAGCCTATAGTGCTCATTAAGTTAGAAATTAAATGGTATATAATTAATCGAGATCGATTCAAAAGAAGAACTTTCCTGAACAAAACTACTACTCTCTGGCTACTCAAACATCCTAAATAAGCAGTTCAAATATTAAGTTCAAATTGATTCGAAACAAGATTAACTGGCAAGCTCAGGCTAGTTGCAAGAGTAATTAACAACCAAAGACTAAACTAAATCGACACTAAAGAAATGCAGAATGTAATGTAAATTTCAAACACAAAAGAAAAGAACTAATACCAAAATCAAACAACCAAGATAAAAACTATGAAAAACATGAAAAACATGAAAGAAATTCGATTAGAAAACTACAGTCATAACACACAGCAAAAACTAAAAAAAAACAACATCCCACAATTAGAAAGAAACAACAACAAAAAAAAATACAGAAAAACTAAGTTAAACAATCTTCATCCTCAAACCCTTACCCCACACTTAAAACTTTTGTTGTCCCCAGCAAAAGACTAAAAGAGTACAAACAACAATGGAGTGATAAGTGGAGGAAAAATCCCTGAAATCATGGCGAGGAGGGCGGAGGTAGAGGCGGGAACTGGCTGTCGAACCGGGATTGCAACATCCCGAGAGCTGTAACAATGTCGTTCATCCACTGCATGATGGATGTGAACTCGAAGTCCATCCTCTGAGAAATGCTGTCGAGTTTGGTATTAAGAGCAGTGTACTGCTCAGAGGACAAGGAAGATGCTTCAGCTTCAGCTCGTTCCAATTCCGTGGCTCCCTTGTGCACTGCTGCTCTATATAAAGCCCGCTCCGAAACCACCAAATTTCCTTGCCCTAAAAAGCGAGGGTCGTCAATCAGTACAACCATATTTCGCAGCATTTTTTGATCAATGAGCATGGACTTTTCAACTGCAGCACCCAACCTCGTATGGTTAAAGAAACGGTCTAAAGTGGTTACGAACCCTCCCATTGCTATCTTCGACTCCCTCTTTGGGAATGAGCGCAAATCCAAGACCTTCTGGACAATAAAAGCAGCCCTATTCAGCCTAATACCATTATGCATCGTATAGAGAATGGTGGCCTCACTGGCATTAACATTTTTGGGCCCACCAAGATGGCTAAAGAAGGCCAATGCCAAATACCGATGCATTATTCTCAATGAATGATCCCTCAAGTGATGTGCCTTGGTATTCTTGGGGTTAAAGAATGTAGGATCCTCGGGGTGACAAACTCCCATCCAGATTTCCTGTTTGTTAAGATGAGTAATGTCCCGGGGAGCATATTGATCGAAACCCAAAACTTTAGAAAATGCATTGAAGGTCATCTGATATGGACAGCCATTGAGCCAAAAACTCACATTGCCCGGATCATCATAAGTATCCAGTCCCATTCCGATATTGGCTATGCTCAAAAAATCACGAACCAAATGAGGATATACCTTTTCATTCCGCTCGTAGAAGACTTTCCAACCCATACCGTTAAACAATCTGTCCAATTCGTTCTTAAAGCCCAACTTCGCCATAACTTCCATATTGAGGCGAGGGGTGGCTAGATATTCCTGCTTGTAAAAGATGGCCCACTTATCTGTAAATTTTAAGGGAACCCATGCAGAGACCTTAACCTTTGAGGACCCTGGGGGGGCTGATGAGGAAGCACCAGCATCGGGACGAGATCGTTTGGGTGCCATTTCGCCTGCAACACAACAATGCAACAAATAAGCATTGAAAACAAAACAAAGCACTTGAACATTACAATATATAACAAATAACTTATCTAAAACATAAGGAACAAACATAAACAAACACAAGTGGACTACTGGAAACAAAGCACAAATTAAAGCATATGCAATTGCATTAGAGACAACCAAAAACTTAACAAACATGGCCCGAACACATACAATTGCCTAACTCCTATATTAATCTTCTCTATCATTCGTGAAGCATAAAAACATGGCAAATGTTTCTTGAGTATGAGTGTGAGGCAAAACAAGGGCAAGTAACAAAGCATCTAAAGCAGAAAAATTCGTCATGCTTCTATTAGGCAATTTATCGAACAGGTGGTGTACAGAATTGTTGTGTCAACAAAAACAAGAAATAACCCGACCTAAATGCATGAGACTCACAGAATACATGCCAAAATCACGACCGATTCAACAGATAATGTTAAAGAAACAAGATATAGCGACAATTTAAGTAGAAAAACTATATTAATCTCTCTTTGGCATTTCATCGAACAACTGGCGAGCGAGGTTGGTTTGGCAACAAAATACACATAAAAATGCATGAAACTAACCAAGCACATGCCCACATTCATAACCATCCACAATTGAAAAGAAAAGAAGCAAGAATTCATGACAATTAAAGAGAATAAAAATGTACTTACCTCTCTGTGGCATTTCATCAAACACGTGGTGGGCGAATGCATTTTGCAACAAAAAAAGACACAAGGATGCATAAAAACGAACTATAAACAACACACAAACAACACAACCAAGAATTACAACGGAAAAAATCAAAAGTATGGGGATGGGAACACAAAATTTTCAATATTAGCAGAGGAGAACAAAAACAACAAAACTTCAATAAAACAAAAAAAAACAAAATTAAAGAGAGGAGAGGAGAGAGATGCACTTGTTTCTTGAAGAGGAAGAGAGAGAGTGGAGCGAAAATGGGGAGAGAAGGTCGGAGTGGGGAAGAAAGATGCAGAGAAGAGAAGAAGAAGTGAAAAAGAGGGGCAAAAATCGGGTTAAAAACGAACAATCTCGACAGAATTTCAAATAGCCCAGCTTAAAATCAAAACTCCCCATTTTGATAAAATGAAAGGTACGGTTGAGACGTTTTGTCTCGGCCGTGCCACCCTACTGGATTCTAAACAAATCAAAAGGCACGGCTGGGACTACATGTCTCAGCTGTGTCCCCGATGGATTTTTTTTTAATATTAAATTTATTTAAAATAAGTATATTTTTAAATTTAAAAATTTTTTTTAGTGGACACGGCTAGGACTAATTGTCTCAGCCGTGCCTACCTTCTGGACTCCAACAAAAACATGGCACGGAGAAGGCCATGGCTGGGACTAATTGTCTCAGCCGTGCCCCCATTCTGGATCTAAACACGCCCAATTGGCCACGGCTGGGACGTTTTGTCTCAGCCGTGGCACACTTTTGCCTCTCAAAATTTTAAAGTGACACGGCTGGGACTGTTTGTCTCAGCCGTGCCCAACTGGAAAATTGCAATATTAAAGACTCTTCCTCTCCTCAAAGAAATCAATCTAACAACACAACTAAAAACCAACTAAAGACAAAATAAACAACACTAACATGCTAAACTTGCAAGAAATTAAAGAAACAAAAAGAAAAGAAATTGAGTTTAAGGATAAGAAAAAGTTCTGGGTTTAACAAGTTGCCAGCTCGACTTTCTTAGCTCTCATGAATCATCTTCTAAAGTGAGGATCACTGATGCAGCCTCATACTTGGAATCGAGATATGACTTCAATCGATGACCATTTACTTTGAACTCGCGCCCATGACCTTCTTTTGGATGTCTGATGGTTACTACTCCATAGCTAGAGACTTCGACAACCTCAAATGGTCCTTTCTACCTTGATTTCAACTTCTCGAGAAATAACCTCATTCTGCTATCATAGAGAAGTACCTTCATTCCTGGCACAAATTCTTTCTTGGAAACTTTACGATCATGCCACTTCTTCGTGTTCTCCTTGTACTTCTTTGCATGTTCATAGGCCCAAAATCAAATCTCTTCCAACTCGCTTAACTGTAAGGACCTATATTTTCCTGCATTCTCAAGATTAAGATTTAAGAATTTAGTAGCCCAATAAGCCTTGTGCTCCAATTCCACCGGTAGATGACAGGACTTGCCAAACACTAACCTAAATGGTGACATTCCTATTGGTGTCTTAAAGGCTGTCCTATATGCCCACAAAGCTTTATCTAGCTTAAGGTACCAATCCTTCCTAGATGCATTGACCGTTTTCTCCAAAATTACCTTCAACTCTCGGTTAGAAACCTCAACTTGCCCATTAGCTTGGGCATGATATGGGGTAGTTATTTTGTGCCTCACTCCAAATCTTTTCAATAAGGCTTTGAATTGTTGGTTGACAAAATGTTTCCCACCATCACTGATAATGGCTCTCGGGACTCCATAGTGGGTAAATATATTCTTCCTTAGGAATTCTAAAACAACATTTGCATCACAAGTCCTAGTAGCTATAGCTTCTACCCACTTGCTCACATAATCGACTGCCACTAAGATATATTCAAACCCGTGAGAAATTGGAAAAGGCCTCATGAAATCTATTCCCCACAAATCAAACATTTCAACCTCAAGCATATTGGTCAATGGCATCTCATCTCTCCTAGTTATATTTCCCACCCTTTGACATCGATCACAAGTTTGAATAAATAATTTAACATCATTAAATAATGTGGGCCAATAAAATTCAGAAGAAAGAATTTTTGATACCATTCTATTAGAGCCATGATGTCCACCAGCTTCCCTACTATGACAGGCTCGAATAATTTCTGCTTGCTCTTCCTTGGGAATGCATCTTCTGAGAACTTGATCAGCACAAAGACGGAAGAGGTAGGGATCATCTCAGATGTAGTGCTTCGCATCAGCTTTAAGCTTCTTCCTTTGCTACCATATGAAGTCCCTTGGCATATAACCTCCTGCGAGAAAATTTGCAACATTAGCGAACCAAGGTAAAGAAACTTCACAAACAAATAATGCACAAATTCATTCATCAGGGAATAAATCTGAAATCTTCCCTTTTTCAATATGATCATGCTCCATTCTTGACAGATGATCTGCTACATGGTTTTCTGCCCCCTTCTTGTCTTTAATCTTTAAATCGAACTCTTGCAATAGGAGTACCCATCTTATCAGTCTTGGCTTGGATTCCTTTTTGGCAAAGAGATGCCTTAGTGCTGCATGATCAGACCACACCACAATCTTCGCTCCCAGTAGATATGGTCGAAATTTCTCAAATACAAATACAATGGCAAGAAGCTCTCTTTCAGTTATGGTATAATTGACTTAAGCTCCTATTAGAGTGTGGCTTGCATAATAAATAGCACAAAAGACTTTCTCTTGCCTTTGACCGAGCACTGCTCCCATTGCAAAATCGCTCGCATCACACATTAGTTCAAATGGCGAATTCCAATCCGGAGATATAATCACCGGAGCTGAAATAAGCCTTTGCTTCAACAATTCAAAGGCCAATAAACATTCATCATCAAAATCAAAAGGAGCATCTTTCATTAACAAATTCGACAAAGGTTTCGCAATTTTTGAAAAATCCTTTATAAACCTTCTATAGAAACCTGCATGCCCTAGGAAACTCCTTACTCCCTTAACTTTGGTCGGTGGTGGAAGCTTCTCTATAACCTCTATTTTTGCCTTGTCCACCTCAATCCCCTTCTCAGAAATCTTATGCCCCAAAACTATCCCTTCCCTTACCATAAAGTGACATTTTTCCCAATTTAGTACTAGGTTGGTCTTCTTACACCTACTTAACACTAAGTCGAGATGCTCTAAGCAGCTCTCTAAGTCAAGCCCGTATATGGTAAAGTCATCCATAAATTTCTCTATAAAGTCATGAAAAATTGCCATCATACACCGCTGAAACGTAGCCGACGCATTGCATAAGCCAAAAGGCATCCTCCTATAGGCGAAAGTGCCATAAGGGCAGGTAAAGGTGGTTTTCTCCTGATCTTCAGGGGCTATGGAGACTTGCAGATATCCCGAATACCCGTTTAAAAAATAATAAAACCTATTACCTGCTAACCTTTCTAACATTTGATCAATAAATGGCAATGGGAAATGATCTTTTCTGGTGGCATGATTCAATCTCCTATAGTCTATGCACACCCTCCAACCTGTGACCGTCCGAGTGGGGATTAGTTCATCTAATTCATTTTTTACTACTATCATTCCCCCTTTCTTAAGGACACATTGCACTGGACTAACCCATTTACTATCAGAGATTGGATAGATTATACCTAAATCAAACAGTTTAAGTACCTCTTTCTTCACAACCTCTTGCATAGTTGGATTGAGCCATCTTTGGGGTTGAGCAACCGGTTTGCAATCCTCCTCCACATGCTACCCGATTTGATCCTTGAAAATTTTATTCATTAAGCGCTAATATGTGGCACCCGCATTTTTCAATCCGAATGGCATGGCTTTATAGCAAAAGGTGCCATCATTCATGATGAAGCTGGTTTTCTCTTGATCCAACAACCACATTATAATTTGATGGCATCCAGCATACGCATCGAGGAGGGAATAGATGACGTGTCCCGCAGTGGCATCCATCAATTGATCTATGCTGGGCAGGGGGTAGCTATCTTTGGGGCAGGCTTTGTTAAGGTCTATGAAGTCAACGCACATTTGCAGCTGTTGCGAGCCTAGCAAGTGCACTTGATCGACAAGTAATAAAGTGGGGTATATTTAAGACCCTCAATATCGAACCCAAGGGAAATGTGTGTGTGAAAACTGTGAAAATTAATTGTATGCTAAAGAATTCCAAATTTAGTTTGTTTGAGCTGTTAATTTGTATAGTGCAAACTTTAAAAACTAAAATATGCAATGAAAGGAAATTAATTCTAATGACAGTGAATTGAGTATGTATTTAATTCAGAAAAGATTAACAAGTATGTAAAATATATATAAATTAAAGCGTTGCTTAGGTACACTTATCCACCCCATCGAACCCAATGTGAATTAATTTTGTCTTAAAGAATACATGAATGAATTCGGGATAACCCTCTTAACCAAAGCTTCCCATTCCGGAGCCAACTATTCTAATTGCTAAGCTTCCCATTCCGGAGCCAACCTAACAACTAGCCTATGTACGGGTCTAACATCCTAAGTTTGGTTTGCCTTCCCATTCCGGAGCCAAACAACCCAAATCTCATCCATTTCACTCCACACTCTAGTCCCAAAATCATAATTACTGCACATTTAGAATCCCATTTCGGAGCCGTCTAAATTAATACAGCATTCATGAGAAAAAAAACTGAGCAAGATTATTCATAAACTTCAATCCACTAGACTCAATACACATCCAAAGATATATGATGAACATCATTCATCCATGTAAGGAAATTAACTCAATAGATTGAAAATCCATGAAATATAAATAAGTAACAATGAAATGAACCATTCATTCATGTGAAATCAAAATGTGCTCAATATTCACATTGTGAGTAGGGGATTCAAAGCTTCCCCAAGCAACAAAAATAACTACTCACTATTCATAATGTAAAAAATGAACAAAATAAGAGTGAAAACTATAAAACCCATTTGAAGCTGAAGATTTGAAGTTGATGAAGCTCCTCCTCTTCTTCTCCAAACAGCTCCTTGATTGTAAGTTGAAATCTTCACAACTATAAGCTAAATCTATGACTATCTATGAATTTGAGTTTTAAATTCAAAGGAGTTTAAATCAATATATATTACTTATTTTTAGAAAGTGATTGAAGTTGAATTAATTATCTTGAGATAGTAAAATTCAGATCAAACACTTGCCAAAAGATAAGGATATATATTAGAAAAGAAATAAAACCCTAGAGATAATAAGCATTTGAAGTGAAACCCTAGTTTTTCTAGGTTTGGCGTGAACTTATCTCTCTCTCTCACAAAAATTCTTTTGGCCAATTTTCACAAGGAGAAAGGATTGTTCCTCATTCTCTTGTGTTTTTGGATAGTAATAGCAACCTAAGAGAAGTACAAAATCAAATTTTGTAGCTTCAAACAATAGCCATTACACAATATTTAATTTGAGAGCTAACAATCTCGATTTTAAGCCGTCGGTGCAACTGTGTGTATGAATATAGAGAGGAGTGGCGTAAAAGGCTGTTCCTTGGCATTGGTGGTGAAGGTCTAAGGCTAAGATATCCTCCTTGGTTGCTGGCCATCATCAAAATCAAGTTTTAAAGGCATCTAAAGTTGTAAGTTTTAAAACCCTAAAATTGCATGTTTCGATTCTTGTCATGGAATTGTATGGCATGTATGATCAAATTTTATTATTTTTCGATGCGTGATCTTTATGTGCATACCATGACATATTCCATCAGTGGTATCAGAGCCTAAACATGCTTATTTTAGTGCTTGATATGCATGAAAAAATTAATTAAAAATCATTATTTTGAAAACATGCAATGCTGAAATTTTCTGTTTTGAGTTTTTTGCATTGTTTTGGTGTAAAAATGATTTTAATTGATTAGATAGGTATTATAATTAATATGATATGTTAATATACTGTCCTAAGATGTTCTAGGAGCTGTTAATGGTTGGATTTAATTGATAATACCTGATGGTACATGTTAATATTAAAACTAGGTGTTATTTGGCATGTTAATTGTTAGTTTGACAACTAGTTTTAAATATTAAATGTAAAAACAATTTTGGCATGTTTTTAAGTGATTTTTAAAGATTAAATATCAGGTCTGGACATATTTTAAATTTATTTTTAATTTTGGTCCATGACAATTTAATTGATTAATTTTAAAATCACTTAAAACTATGACTAGTTTGTGTTTGTTACATGTTTAATCAACATTGTTTGTTTTGTTTTGATTAAAATGATAAAAACACATTTAGATCAGATTGGTACAAAATATTAAATCAATATTTATGACCTTATTTTAATTATTAAATGACTCATAAAATTGATTTAAGTATTTGTGCATTTTTGTGGCATCACATAAGCATTAAACAACTATTTTTGTTGTTTGTTTGTTTTTATATGCATGTCGTGTATCATATATATGTTCTTCATGATTTTGTATTTTAATTCATGTTGGTACATATTATATGTATTTTTAATGTTTATGGGCTGTATGACATAAAATTAAAAATGGAAAAATTGGAAATTATACTAGAGTTGATTTATAGCACAAATCTAACTAGTTTGTGTTTTGGGCTTTTAAGAGAACTTATTCAATAAGAGGATTTAGTCCATTGGGCTTCGGCCTAGGCCCATCACAGGGTCATCTCTTAAATGTTCAAGTACACAATTTCCATTAATGGGCTTGGCTAAATTAATTAAAATTGGACTTTGTTTGATCCATGAATGTTATGTATATTTATTTGCTTGTTTGGTGTGATGAATGGATATGCATGGTGCATTCATGGGCCATGGGTTTTTGTAATTAAATATGGTCTGCAAGCCATTATGTATTATTGTAAAAGTTTCATTTATTTCTTAGAATAGAATTTACTTGAAGACTTTGTAAATCAAGACGAAGCCCACCGGAGTGGAGAAACCCAACTCAAAGATTCTTATATAATAGTATAGAATCTTAGTTGTAGGTTTTTGGGTCCATGTTTGTCACGCTTTACTTTATGCAATTATATATATATATATGCATGCTATGTATGGATGACAAAACGTATGCCATGTAAGCCGTAATAAAATGAATCCCTAAAAAAATAGTAAGTCACAAAGTTACCTTCCTAATTCGAAACATGTCAAGGCATCGATCATCGATCACGTAGACTAGGAGTCCTAGATGCGTCCGATTATCTTTTTGAGGCATGGGTTGTGAATGTAGGTTGGACTTAACATGGAAAGGGATGCCCGGACCTAGGCAACTAATAAATGGGTGTGTGCTATAACATCTTAAGATGTTAGCCCGTTTGATCCAAGAGTCATGTATGAGACATGATTGGAGTTTTTCCTACCTAAGTAACTTAACTTGTTAGGTATACAAGCTCAGCTTGACTAATAAGTTGTTGTAAAAAGTGGATCTTGGCCCACATTAAATCACTAACGCGAATTATTTAAAGGGATATTAATTTGGTTTGTGGGATTAAATATAATACCTCATTTAATCTTGCTAAATTTTATTGTAGATTAAAAATGGCATCTTCAAACAACAATTTCTCATTGCGATCGGTCCTTGAAAAGGACAAATTGAATGGCACCAATTTCATAGAATGGTCTCGAAACTTAAGAATAGTTCTTAAGCAAGAGAAAAGTTGTATGTTTTGGATGCACCCTTGCCTGAAAAACCTTCTAAGAACGCCTCTGCGGTTCAAAAGGAAACTTTTGAGACCAAGAAGAGTGACTCCAATAATGTGACCTGTCTGATGCTAGCCACTATGGTGCCTAACTTGCAAAAGCAATTTATGGACCAAGAAGCTTATGCAATCATGGTGCACCTCAAGGAGATGTTCCAAGAGCAAGCTCATCACGAGAGGTTCGTGACAACAAAGGCCTTGATTTCTTGTAAGATGACTGCGGGTACTCCTGTTAGTACCCATGTACTCAAGATGAAAGGGTATCTTGATACTCTTGAGAGGCTTGAGGTACAAGTGCCAAAGGGATTGCCCACTGACTTGATCTTAGGATCATTGACTGATGATTATGATCCATTTGTGATGAATTATAACATACATGCAATGAACAAGTCAGTCACTGAGCTTTATGGGATGCTTAAGAATGCTGAAGAGAACATTCAAAAGACCAATCCTGTATTGATGGTTCAAGGGGGCATTAAAAAGGGACCCGCTAAGGGAAAGGGAAAGGGAAAGGCAAAACCCAAGAATGACCTGGCTCGGTTCAAGTCAAGTGGGAGTGCACCTCAGGCCCAATCCAAGCCCAAGGCACATAAGCTCAAAGAGAGTGAGAGCACTTGCTTCCATTGTAACAAGATAGGGCATTGGAGGAAGAATTGCGCTCTCTTCAAGGAAGAACAAAAGAAGAATGGAACCAAAGCGTCCAGTTCTGGTATTGTTGTTATTGAGATTAACCTTTCTATTTCTACCACTTGGGTATTGGATATCGGTTGTGGTTCTCACATTTGTTCAAATGTGCAGGGGCTAAGAAATAGGCGGTTACTTGGGAAGAATGAAGTGGACCTCCGTATGGGGAATAGAGCACGAGTTGTTGCCATGGAGATAGGCGACTATCAACTCGCTTTACCTTCCGGACTTTGTTTAGTTTTGAAAAATTATTATTATGTGCCTGCTATGAGCAGAAACATTATTTCAGTTTCATGTTTGGATTTGGATGAATTTGATTTTGTTATTAAAAATGGCAATGCTCATATTCGTCGCCAAGGCATTTCTTATGGCAATGCCATGTTGCAAAATTGCCTTTATATCCTTGATTTACAAAACAAAGAGTCCATATACAACATTAATACAAAAAGGGTTAAATCAAACGAATTGAACCCTACTTACTTCTGGCATTGTCGTTTAGGACATGCAAACGAAAAATGCATTTCAAGACTCTACAAAACTGGAGTGCTTGGGTCATTCGACTTAGAGTCTTATGATGTATGCGAGCCATGTTTGCATGGAAAAATGACAAAAAGTCCTTTTAACAAGAAAGGTGAAAGGACTAATGGCTTATTAGAACTAATACATACTGATGTATATGGACCATTAAGTACACAAGCTAGAGGTAGTTTTAGCTACTTCGTGACGTTCACATATGACTTCAGTAGATATGGCTATGTCTATCTAATGAAGTACAAATTTGAAACTTTTGAGAAATTCAAAGAGTTTAAGAACGAAGTAGAAAACCAACTTGGTAAAAGTATAAAAGCCATTCGATCAGATCGAGGTGGCGAATACTTAAGCCAAGAGTTTGACAATTATCTAAAAGAGTGTGGTATTATTTCACAGCTCACTCCTCCCGGAATGCCACAATGGAATGGTGTGTCCGAAAGGAGAAATCGAACTCTATTGGACATGGTTCGATCTATGATGAGTCAAGCTAATCTTTCTGTCTCTTTTTGGGGTTATGCATTAGAAACTGCTGCATTTCTACTAAATCGTACTCCAACTAAAGCAGTTGAGAAGACACCATACGAGGTATGGACTGGGAAAGAACCCAATATGTCATTTCTCAGGATTTGGGGCTGTGAAGCACATGTTAAGAAATTTACATCTGACAAGCTAGAGTCCAAATCCACTGTCTGCTTGTTTGTGGGTTATCCCAAAGAAACAAAGGGATACTACTTTTACTCACAAGCCGAGAATAAAGTGTTTGTTGCTCGCAAGGCTGTTTTCTTGGAAAAGGAGTTCCTTCTCAAGAAAGATAGTGGGAGTAAAGTAGAACTTAGAGAAATTCAAGTGCCACAAGCTCCTATAGAGGATGAGTTAGAAGTGGGATCAAGTTCACAACCAGTTGTGGAACAAGAACCCATTACATAAGTACTTAGAAGGTTCGGTAGGGTACGTCAGGAGATTGAGAGATATGGATTTCTAATCACTGACAGTGACACTATTGAGTTAGTAGATCGTAAGGATCCTACTACCTACCGAGAAGCTATCGAAAGCCCAGACTCGGAGAATTGGCTTGAAGCCATGAAATCGGAGATGCAATCAATGTACGATAACCAGGTTTGGACCTTGGTTGATTCACCGGAAGGTGCTAAGGTAATTGAATGCAAGTGGCTATTCAAACTCAAAGCTGATAAGACCTAAAAAGGTAGACTAGTAGCAAAAGATTTTCGACAAACTCATAGTGTAGACTATGACGAGACCTTTTTGCCTGTAGTCATGCTCAAGTCCATTAGGATCTTGCTTGCCATAGCTGCATATCATGATTATGAGATATGGCAAATGGAAGTCAAAACTGCTTTCCTCAATGGAAATTTACTTAAGGATGTGTATATGACATAGCCTGAGGGTTTTGTCAATCCCAAGCATCCTAAAAAGGTTTGCAAGCTTCAAAAATCCATTTATGGATTAAAGCAAGCATCCCGAAGTTGGAATCTTCGTTTTGATGAGGCAGTCAAAGAATTTGACTTCATCAAGAATGAAGATGAGCCTTGTGTGTACAAGAAGGTTAGTGGGAGCATAGTAGTATTTCTGGTCCTATATGTGGACGACATCCTTCTCATTGGGAATGACATTCCAACATTGCAAAAGGTTAAGCAATGGTTAGGAAAATGTTTCTCAATGAAAGAATTAGGTGAAGCCGAGACAATCTTGGTATTCGAATCTATAGAGATAGACAAAGTACTAAAGCATTTTAGTATGGGAGACTCAAAGGAAGGGTACGTACCTTTGGCTTTGGGAGTTCCTTTGACTAAAGAACAGTGCCCTAAAATTAAAGAGGAAAGGGACAACATGAGTAGAATCCCATATGCATCTGCTATTGGATCTATCATGTACGTTATGTTATGTACTAGGTTGGATGTTGCTCATGCACCGAGTATAACCAGTAGGTTTCAGTAAGACCCTGGTGAGAAGCACTGGTCTGCTGTAAAAGGGATTCTAAAGTACCTGCGAAGGACTAAGAATCACTTCTTGGTGTATGGTGGTCAAGAAGAGCTCGTCATACAAGGTTATGCCGATGCTGCTTTTCAGACCAGTACTCAGGATTTTATATTGCAATCTGGGTTTGTTTTTGTTTTGCACGATGGTGCTGTTAGCTAGAGAAGCTCGAAGCAAGAGACCGTTGCCGACTCAACTACAGAATCCGAGTATATTGCAGTGAGTGAGGCTGCAAAAGAGGCTGTTTGGATTAAAAATTTTATTTCTAGATTAGGAGTGGTCCCAAACATCCTAGATCCATTAGAAATTTTCTGTGACAACAACGGGGCCATCGCACAGGCCAAGGAGCCCCGATCACACCAGAAATCCAAACACATACTCAGAAGGTACCACCTGATCAGAGAGATCATTGATCGTGGGGACGTCAAGGTTAGCAAGATAGCGAATGAAAATAATGTAGCAGATCTTTTAACGAAACAGTTGCGTCCAAATCTGCACGAAGCTCATTTGAGAGCATTTGGTCTTAGGGCTATGCCCAATTGGGACTAGTGCTAGTGGGAGATTGTTAGTGTAAGCCCTAACCCCAATGCATTGTAATAAAACACTTTAATTAATAAAATGATATATTTGTTTTATCTATTGTATTCCTGTGCATATCAATTGATAGAACTATCTAAGAATGTTGTTTCGGTTTAAGTTATCATCTGTGAGGCACATGGTTGTAAGACCCTGAAACAAATGAGACTTCATTCTAAATATCCCTAATTAGTCATTGTTATGGGAATAACAAATGAATTAAGACTAGTATGCTCTCTCTGATAAGTTGAGTTATGTCTTACAGATCAAAAGGACAAGAGTGTCAATCAGAGATCATAGATACATGTTTAGAACATGGTATCTGGATTTGATCCACTCATGAGAATACTACATGGTACAAGTCATAAGTGTTTCTCATATGCAAGTTTTGTATCGGAGTTCTTAGACCTAAAATCTCTATGAAACTCTTTATGAATTATTGTGTGCTTTGACATACACCTAACGTGCTCGTAACAGAGTGACAAGTACGGGTATGCTTGGGTATGCATTGATTCATGTTAGAGAGCATGAGGGAAGTGAAGGGATTACCCCTCTCTACAAGAGAGAAAATATCATCGGCCACTTGATCAGTGAACTGAGAAGTGTATGGCCATACCGAGATGAAATAATGAGTAATCATTATTTATCTAAGAGTTCAGTGTCACTAGAATATCAAGAAAGGAATTAATATATATAAGGATGACTAGTTCCATGCCTTATATTAATTATGATATTTATGGGTAAGGGACTATGCAAAATTGCATTAGGTCACTAAATGCCATATGCATTTTCATTTAATTTGGAATGCTATAATATCTTGCTAGAGAATATATATAGCCTTTGAATTAATTCATTGCCAACATTAAATGGACCTATAGGATCGCACACAAAGCATTGGGCTTAAAATATTTAAATAAAGTATTGGACATTAATTTGGGCTTTTAATTAAAGTCAAATTAATGTATGTAATGGGCATTATAAATGCTATTGGACCTTGGCCTATGAGAGAGAGAAATTCAGCCCACATGGTTTAATTTCAATTAATTAATTATCTTGTATTAATTAAGTTAATTAAGTATTAAAGCCTAAAAGAATTTAAATTAAATTAAATCATTTAAATATAAGGTGAAGTGGCCGAAATTCCAAGATAAAAACTAAGGAATTTCGGCACATGCACATTAATTATGTTAAGTGATTTTATTTAATTAAATATCTTGTGTTTTATTTCAAATTTGAGTTTTGAATTCAAAGGAGTTTAAATCAATATATATTACTTATTTTTAGGAAGTGATTGAAGTTGAATTAATTATCTTGAGATAGTAAAATTCAGATCAAATACTTGCCAAAAGATAAGGATATATATTAGAAAAGAAATAAAACCCTAGAGATAATAAGCATTTGGCGTGAAACCCTAGTTTTTCTAGGTTTGGCGTGAACTTATCTCTCTCTCTCACAAAAATTCTTTTGGCCAATTTTCACAAGGAGAAAGGATTGTTTCTCATTCTCTTGTGTTCTTGGATAGTAATAGCAACCTAAGAGAAGTACAAAATTAAATTTTGTAGCTTCAAACCATAGCCATTACACAATATTTAATTTGAGAGCTAGCAATCTCGATTTTAAGCCGTCGGTGTAACTGTGTGTGTGAACATAGAGAAGAGTGGCATAAAAGGCTATTCCTTGGCATTGGTGGTGAAGGTCTAAGGCTAAGATATCCTCCTTGGTTGCTGGCCATCATCAAAATCAAGTTTTAAAGGCATCTAAAGTTGTAAGTTTTAAAACCCTAAAATTGCATGTTTCGATTCTTGTTATGGAATTGTATGGCATGTGTGATCAAATTTTATTGTTTTCCGCTGCATGATCTTTATGTGCATACCATGACATATTCCATCAGTTGTGTTTACTGAACTTATGGCTTTCATCTTCTTTAATACAGATTATGTTTGTTTAATAAGGCTTTCATTTTCTGGACTTATTTATGTTTGTTTAAATCTGTTTTTTGAATACTTGTTATCTATTTCTTCTTGTAAATTTTTCATATAGTTTATCAACATTCAACAGTTGCATATGTTAAATTGTTTATATGAAATATGGGAATTTGTATAGTATCTTATCATGGTGTAAAACTTAGTATCTTAATTACTGCATACAAAGTGTTTGATAAAATACCAATATGAACTTTTTCAATGAGAAAATAACCTACAAAATTATTAATTTCTAATAAATTTCACTGATATTGTATTTTGATAATTTTTAAATGTAAAGATAGATAATATTCCAATTTTAATTAGATACAAAGGAGAATTGACCAGTGATAACAAATTTAAAGGATTTGAAGTGAAAGGAGTATTAATATCAAATGCCTGTAGCTATGAAACTTTTGTGGCATAATATCAGATCAATTAAAAATCAATATAGAAATAACTCATTTCAAAATAAAGTATTTTGTCAAAGATTTTTCATTAGAAGTAGATGATGACAATATCATGAATATTTACTTGAAATTAAAGAAAAGGGATTCTAATCTCACCGCATATCCCTTGTGTCTTACACTAATTAAGAAAAGTTAGAAACAACAAATTTAATCAAAATTATAAATTATATATTTCAATACAAAAATTGATACAAAAACAGAAGATGTTTAAACTCTGAAATTTGATATACCAGCTGGTATACCTAGTATACCGTCTGGTATACCAAAAAATAGAACATATTTTCACTATGCAATATGGTATACCACCTGGTATACCGCCTGATATACCAAAAAATATAAGATGTTTACATTCTGGAATGTGGTATATCGGCTGGTATACTTGGTATACCAAAAATAGAAAATGTTTACACTGAAATTTGGTATACCGCCTGGTATATCAAAAAAAAACATGATTTTCTTTCTCAAAATTTAATTTTAGTATATATTTTTTTTGTATTTAAGCTCTAACAATATAATATATGTAGATCTAATAATTGAAATACAAGTATCAATAAAAAAATTCTTTAACATTACAATACCAATCACTTTTAGAATTGGAAAGAAATATTTTTGAAATGATGGATTATATGAGCATATTGAGCAAAGATACTTTTGAGAAAACAAGGGACAAGGATAAGAAAGACGAACAAGATATGAAGACAACAGAATCTATTATGATAAGTAACCCAAGATATCCTAATACAGATATGGGACAACTTTACAATGATAAGGATACCCTTACAAAGGCTTTAGGTTTCTATGCATTAAAAAATAACTTCCAATACAAAGTTTATAAATCATGTGTTAAGAGATATATTCTAAACTACGTGGATGAGAATTGTAGTTGGCAATTAAAAGCATCATGGATTGGCAATACATGTATATTCAAACTCAAAAAATTCATCAACATTTACAATTGCCCTTTGCAAACTAGATTAGGCAATCAACGACATGCTACATTGAATGTTATTGGAGAAATTATTAAGACAAATTTCCTAAATGTGAAATCAATATACATTCCATATGATATTATTCGTGAGATGAAAGTTGATTTTAGGGTTAAATAAGCTATGGAAAAGCTTGGATATCAAAATCAAAAGCTCTCGAAATGCTTAGGAAAAATCCTGAAGAGACTTATGCTCTGCTGCCCAACTATTGTATATGTTAAAGGCTACTAATCCTGGATCTGTTGTTGATATTCAAATAGGAGAAAATGGGACATTCTTACACTTTTTTATTGCTTTACGGGCTTCGATTATAGGATGAAAGCACTGCAGACGGGTAGTTGTTATTGATGAAACATTCTTGAAATCAAAATATGGAGGGATACTAATCATAGCATGCACACAAAATGTAGCAGGTAAAATTTACCCTCTAGCCTTTACTGTTATTGATTCTGAAAATGATTGTTCTTGGAAATGATGTTGTATGATGTTTAGGGAAACGTATGGCATAAGAGAAAGTATGTGTATAATATTGGATAGACATGACAATATGGAGAAAGCAACAAAAAAATCTTACCAGAGATCAGCCATTGTGTATGCAAATACCATTTGTGAAATAATTTGAAGATAAAATTCAAGAAAAATTCAAGCAAGATTAAGGATTTATTTTTTGGAGCATCTGGGGCATATACATTTGAAGATTTTGAGTACAAAATGGATGTGATTGATAAGGTAGATTCCAGAATTAGTACATATTTTCTAATGTTAGATATGAAAAATGGTCAAAAGTGCATTCATTGAACAATAGGTTCTCCATCATGACCTCAAACATAGCCGAATCAATGAATGCAACAAATAAATCAGCAAGAGAACTCCCAATTGTAACTTTAGTTGAAAATTTAAGAGAACTAACCCAAGAATGGAGTTACAAAAATAAACAAGTGGCATTGTCAACGTTTACAACACTTGCAACAAAACATGAAGAAAAACTCAGAAAAAACTATATTGTGTCTTAGAAAATGATGGTTAGATCTCAAAACTCAAATATATTATTCTTATATATTCAAATCCATAATGTTGTATACCAATTATACCTTGGTATACCAAAATATAGATTGGAAATTTCAAATTTGAAATTTGGTATAACAAGGTACACCAAAAATTGAAACCAACGATATTCACTTCTTAAAATTATAAAATTTTTCTATTATTTTTTTAGGTGAAAGCTTCAAGCAATGATGCATTTACTGTCCAAGAATGTGACAAGAGTTATATGGTCAACATGAAAGAACGAACCTGTAGCTATAATCGTTTCCAAATGGATGAACTGCCATGTCCAGATGCTTTGGCAGTAGAGAATGAATTTCACTTGAACCCTTATGAATATTGTTTAATTTAAAATAATAAAGATGCAATGTTAGCAATTTATGAAGGATCACTGTATCCAATTCCTAAAATGAAAAATTGGAAAATACCTACTGAAGTTGAAGAATAACTTATGTTACCACCGATTGGAAGAGTTAAAGCAGAAAGACCTGAGAAAAGAAGAATCAAATCAGGATGGGAATCTAAATTGAAAGTGAGGTTTGAAAAATGTAAAGAATTTGAACATAATTGAAAGACCTGCAGAAATCCTACAAAATAGACAATATTTATTTCTTTTTTTATGTTCATAATTGGTATACAAAAAAAAAATAGAATAGATATTCAATTCTATTAAACATATGGAATTTGTTCATGCAAATTACTATTATTTTACATAAAAGGCGAAAATACTCAATTGAAATATATACAAATCTTAAAAAATAAAAATTCTCTCTTTATTTATTTATTTATTTATTTTAAATTGCCATTTTTTAAAAAATAATAGTTAAAAAATCCCTATTAATAATCAATTTAATATTTTGAAAATCCATAATTCAATATCAATTTTTTAAAATTGGTATACCAAAATCCAAAAGAGGTATACTAGGTATACCGTCTGGTATATCAAAATCCAGAATTAAAATTGCATTTTGAATTTTTGTATACCAGATGGTATACCTAGAATACCATTTGGTATACAAATTTGAAAAAAATTAAAAATATTTAAAATAAAAATACTTTAAACCACTAATCTATAATCCAATACTCATGTTTGAATTGTATAAAAAACATAATTTTCACAACCATCCTCTACAAGATAATTGCAATTGAAAAATAAATGTTATCTTACAAATTACAATCAATTTCATATTTGAAATTAATTTACATATATTGTCAAATAATAATCCATTAATCACGCCCTATAAATATGAGTACATGAAAAGATATAATCCATATGAAAAAATTTGTTTATTTTCCTTTTGTAACACACCATGTTTGTATTTGGTGGTAATGGTGGTCGATATAGAATATTTACATAAAAAAAAAGATGTTGTTTCTATCCATAACTATAACAAACAAAAAGCCAAGATTTTGTTGATGTTGATATCTCATTTACATACATTTTCAAGATACACCAACTTTTCCTTTTCCTTTATAACTTTTGGAAATATTTTTCAATTTAGTTCTTTTTGGAGGTGATTGCAGCCTCTTTGTCAATTCATGAAAATATAAAGATGTCGTTAGTCTAGCCTGATGAACTTTTATATTAAAATATTGAGTTGAAATCTCTTTTTTATCTATGAAATACTCAGCACATGCTAAAACAAAAGCAACACAATCAATGTAACCACATAACCATATAAATTAAGACAAATTAAACTAATTTTTTTTAAAAAAAATAAGTGTATCAGAATATACCCATATTCTTATACCGGTAATCCCTACAATTCCATAATGTCAAAAGGATCAATCCATCCCTTTATTGCATATACCCCTCCAGCAAAATTTAATATCCCTTCGGCCATTATAAAATCCAATTGCTTCCAAAAAATAAGGAAGCAAAATACTATATGCACTTAACACATAGTCTACTAACTCTTTACTTGCTTTTTTTTTATCTCAAAGAATCATATATATATAGACACCTATCAAAGAAAGATGACCTCATTAGAATCCAAGGCCATTCTTTTGGTACATTGATAGAAAATAAAACATCATCAACATCAACACATGCAATCAAAAACTCAATTATCTAAATTCACAATTGACTGGACATTTTCTTTCTTCAAAAACTTTGCATACAGCTTTTGCAACGTTTGATCGAAACCATTGTCCGTTGTTATAAAACTTACATCTATATGTTCTGAATACTTTACTTTTTTCCTCAGGTAAATAAAAAATGACATCTATGTGCTGTAAAAACATAAAATAAAATAAATAAACCTTTAAAAATTTTGGACAAAATAAAACAAACACGCAACATTAAACTTATTGAATTTGATAGAGGTTAACCACAAATGTACAATGAATGAAACCATGTCTTCCTATCCATATTGTCCACTTCAAAATTAAATGGTTCTGCCATTTCATTGACCGATGTTTAGCAAGTGTACTAGATCGGCTAGTAATATAGGAAAATATAAATTAAAACCCCAAATATCGTACCCAAGGGAACATAGATTGCTAAGAATAATATCTATATGTGAATTAAATCAATGTAAGATTGTTTTCCAAATGTTTTTGATTTAAAGGCAAAAATTAAACTAAATAAATAATTAAACAAAACAAAAACTAAAATTAAATTAACATGAATTAAAAACAAAACAATAACTGAAATTCTCTTGCTAAAGGAACTATCCACCTTAACTTTCATTGTAATGACTTAAATTCAAAAGAAACACCAATGATTATGGAAAAAACTAGATGAAATAAAGCCCGATACCTTGAATCAAGAATATCTTTCTTAAGCATCAAATTCTCTTATTAAGAAAAACTCAATACTTAGCATAAAGATCCAGTTAAAATCCTAAACATTCATTAAACTCTTTTGTAAGAAAATTCAATTCCAGTTTATTCTTAGTTCCTTTTTCTTAAGATTAATCAATAATTCCAATACATAATTACCTCAAAATAAGAAAATAATCATGCATTAACACTAAAGAGTTAATCCAAGAACATGCAAATCATTAACTATGTCTAAACCAATTTTTAGTTATTGAATCAATAAAGCAACAATCAATCTCAACACAATTAAAGACAAGAATATGCTTAAAACAAAAAAATAATCAACTAATATTGAAATTAAAGCTCAAAATAAAGTCATAACAATGAAAATATAAGATTTAAAATATCCATTAGAAAAAGAAGAAAATTACTTCGTAAACATATTGAAAACTAAAACAAAACTAAAGAGAAGAATCAAAACCAAAGAGTTAAACAAGCTCCCTCAATCAACTTGTACAGAAAAATCAAAGAAATCCTCTAGCTCTTGTGTTTCATTCCTTACAACTAATGAAGAAAGAAGAAATTGGACTAAAGTAAAGAAATTGGACTACTTGATTCTTCTAATTGATGATCTTGCTTTGGTGTTAAAGTCTTCTATTTATAGGCAAAATAAGTTGTAGAAACCTTCTAAACTTTATCAATTGGAATAGAAAAAGAATCCTTCTTGACTTGGAAAATCCTTCGACATATCGTAGTTCCCTTGCACGGCCAAGCAAAAGCTTTCTTTGTTAAATGCACTTCCGTGCATTATTCCCCATGGAAGTGCACGACCACTTGAAATCCTTTAGTTTCCATGCATTGTCATGCATAGCTTGGAGGTGTTTACACAGCCACTTATGTTTCTAGCCAACAAAACACACGGCCACTTGAGGAGATGAACTTTAGAGATGCATAGCCAAGCAAAAGTTACCTTGATGAGATACACTGCCGTGCATTTTTCCTCATTAGGGTTTGAGTGGTCACTCACAGTTCTTCCTTTCCCCATGCACTGTCGTGCATGCTTCTTCAAAGAGGGATTGCACGACCACTTATTCCCATTCTCCTCAAGACACATAACCACTCATCCTTTTAGCTTCCTACATGCACGACCACTTAAGCTTCTACTGGACTTTACGTATCTTTACTAACATAACTTTCACAATTTTACAATTTTGACCCAAATCTTCTTGTCTTTTTGTAATTAAGTCATTTTTCTTGCAAATTAACCTTGAAAAATACCAAAACTTCAAACTAACTCCTAAAACACAAAGATAAGTATTTAAACTATAAACTAACCAAAATTAAACCAAATTAACTAACTTAAACACCTAAAAACATCATATAATACACACTTATCACTCATCAACCTCCTTTTTATAAATATTTCTCCTACAAACCAAAAAATAAATATCATTGTAAATCAAACAACAACACAAAAAAAAAAGAAAAGAAAAGCCAAAATTAGTAATAATATTTACTTTTTATTCTTTTTAATTCCTTCTTTTAACCAATTCTCAAAAATCACTAGTAAGGATTGATGAGGCTCCTGCCTAAGTTTATTGTCGAGTGGCAACTTATTGATAAGTTCCATGTTCAAAAAATTGTGATCCACCTTTATTAAAATTAAAAACATTCATGTATGAAGATTTCATAACTGCAGTTGGTTTAATCTCCCTTTTTTGCACTTGCAAAGTGGTCACATTAGGAACACCTTAGAACATGGCAATTTCCTTACCAGTAACTTGATATGTTTCAGAAACCTATATTAAATAATAAAATACAAATATGATTTAATTCAACATAAAACCAAAAAAATAAAATAGTTAAAAATGATAAATTTAATCAAATTTTTGACATATGTATTTCAATACAAAAATTTTGTACAAAAAATATAGCATGATTTGCATTATAGAATGTGATAACCAGATAGTATACTGGGTATACTACGCCGGACTACCTGGTATATCATCCATATACTAAAAATATAGCATGAGTTACATTCTGTAATTTTGTATACCGTCTGAAATACCTGATATACCGTCCAGTATACCAAAAAATAGAGCATGATTTATATTATGAAATTTGGTATACCAGCTAGTATACTTGGTATACCGAATCCAGAACATATTTGCATTTTAGTATACCACTGGTATAACAAAATCTAAACCATAATTGAAAAGACAAAATAACAAAATGATGAAATCTAAACCACAGGTATAACAATAATTGAAATGATGAAAGAATATAGACTACGCACCTCATGTTCAATCTCATTTTTCTTCTTCAATTTTGTTTCTTCAATTTCATTTAACAAATTTTAATTAATATCATCAAAAGAAGAAGTGAAACTTATTTTTGCTACTTTATTCTTATCACCCTAGTAACTAGAGAAAAGTAATAACTCGTATTATGAAAAAATAATAAAAATATAACAATTTTAATAACATATAAAAATAAAAATAATTATCACTTACATACCATATCAACCGCATCCACACCATCCCCTTTGATATTGTCAGCATTTACAATATCAAATTTTCCATCTTTAAATTATGCATTCACATTTTCCTCCCTTAACATCTCATCCTTATGCTCAAAGTTTACATTCTTGGTGCACTAAATATTGCAAACAAAAAATATAAATAAATGAATAAAGCCATTCAAAAATCAACATCAGATATTTGTTATATGCACTATTAGCATATTATTACTATAAAAAATATCAAATTAAAAAAATTTACTTTGTTGCTATCATCCCTTTTGAAATTCTACTTAATTTTGTGTAGATCTTCAAATATTCTTGTGAAATTAACTTCTACATATTCTCTCAATCGTCCATTAACTTCTTTAGCAATACTGCACACCTCTTCTTTAATTTCTTGCATATGTCCTTTAATTCCCTGTACCTCTTATTTGATCTCTTTTCCCAAATTAGATGCAATATTAAAGGTACCTCTTTGATTTGGATTAAAAGCATTATCGACACCGGAAGGAGTTAAAAAATTTGGACCATGCCCGTTAAAATCGTTCTCTTGAATTTTCTCAACTTTTCTTTTATTAAAAAGTTCATCCAAATCTAGGGTGTTTTTTTAAATAACTATAGAAAATATATTTCTACATTGCTAAAAATACAAACAAAAAACATAAAAAAAAATTGAAGATTAGATAAAAAGCAATACAAAAATAAAAAATTTCAAACATGCTATATGGCATAAAATAACTTAATCTAAGCTATAATTATCATTATATGATTATTCACAAATTTAAAAATGAAAAACAAAATATAAATAACAAATATATTAATAAATACATGCCTTATCACCAGAGCTTTAAAATAGGGTTCTCTGCAAATCCTAAAAGCTTGAAAATGCAGTTATATTCCAATTTAAAATTCTTGAGACCTTTTCTGTATTTGCCCGAACAATGTATAATGGATTATGACCAGAACATTTCAATCCCGTTATAATAATCATCATTTGTAAAGCCAAGGGAAAACCAATGAGCCTATATGAACCCATTCCTTTCTTATTCATAAACTTCCCTTTCAACCCAGCAATGGTGAGATTAAAGATATCTTTACCCAAGGATATCCATTAAAATCATCATTTTCAATAAAAGCAATCTCTAGCTCACCAATATAATTTTTCATCTTATTAGACATAAGATAGCAATAAACAAAAAAAAAAAGTATTGCTATCTTAAAATCATCCTCCTCACTATCTCATTTTCCCCCATAAAAGAATAAAAAATTACCTTCCTATTAACCTTATCCCTATCATTAAAATATTTATGCATCAACTGGCTGCCCTACTGGGTATAATCGGCATCTTGCAATCACCAGAACATTTCAATCCCGTTACAATAATAATAAATTCCCCTATGCCAAACTTTAAATGGAAGTCATTAACGTTAAACCAAATTTCATCACAACTATTATAGTAAACCTCCCTTAGTAATAAAGAATGAATCAACTGTGGCTGTAAAACAGCGTGATTCATATCCAAAAAACTCCCAAAACAAGTCTTTCTAAATCTACTAAGCTATTCTTTATTCAATTTTTGTTTAATAGTAGCAACAACTTCTACCTTTATGGGGAAATTGATCTTTGCATGGAAATACTCATGTTCTTGAATTATATGATCCTAAACCTGAAAATAAAAACAATCCAATGAAAAACAAAACAAAAAAAACACAATTCATTATGGAAGTTAGTATACCGCTTCGTATACCTCTGGTATACCAATTTACATATTACGATTTTTATCTTGAAATTAGGTCTACTGGCTGGTATACTAGGTATACAAGTCGATATAGCAAATTCCATAATGTAACTTTCATTCTGGAATTCGATATACCATGGTATACCAGGTATACCAATCAACATAATATGATTTTCATTTTGTAATTATGTATACCGCATGGTATACCAAGTATACCAGCTGGTACACCAAAACTTAGAATATGATTTTCATCATGTAATTAGGTATACCGGCTGGTATACCAGGTATACCAATCGATATACCAAATTCCATAAAATAAATTTCATTATGAAAATGGTATACCAATTTACATAATATAATTTTCATTATGTAATTAGGTATACCAGTTGGTATGTCAAAATTCAGAAGATAATTTTCATTTTAAAATTTGGTATACCGGATGGTATACCAGCCGGTATACCAAATTCCAAATGAGAATTTTTAGATGTGTAACAATTATATACAACTAAAACAAATGTGTTTCAATTTTATTTTTGCTCGAATAACTTGTATAAAAGTAAAAAATCAAAATAAATATATTAATTATAAATGTACCTTTAAATTCTTAGGCTCATTCATACAATTTTTAATTTCTTAAAACTTCTCTCCAAATGTTCATCTTGTACTATTTTTCTTTTAACAGTTGAAGTGCCCTTCTTCACCTGTTTACTAGATTTTGTTTTATTAATATCTTTCTTCTTTATTCTCATATTTGATTAATCCTACGAATTTGATTTCATACTCTTTTTGTCTTCAGGTTTCTTCAATTTATGCAAAATATCAAAAGTGCGTTGTATAGATAACAATTATGAAAAAAATATAAATCTAATATAAAATGTAAAATGGAAGCAATATATGGCTAATATATATAATTACTTTAAAAAAGGAATTGCATAAGCTATTTAACTTGAGCTTAGTATCTAAATGCAAGACTAATCAAACATTGATCAAACAAAAAAACCATCCATATATAGATTTATTAGTACTCCAATTATTTATACATAACACATTTACAAAATATCAGCAATTTCAAATGCCTATTGTATTATTTCAAATTAATTAGTTAATAAATTAATCTAAACTCTCCATATTCAATGCTGAATTGCTATTTGCCAATACCAAATAGCATTTGTTACTCCAGGCAAGAACAATAGTTTGCTTTTCATATATCTAAAAAAAGGTTCAAATACTTTGTCACTATAGTATTTCACATACTATGTCCTCCCTTGAGCTTTTTCTATTACTAGCATCAATTTTTTAGGTAAAGTTTGAGACAAAAAAATCAAATAAAAAATAGTGAAACATGCGAACAATGCTCCTCTGAAGAATCATCATAATCAATACACTATCATACTCGTGCACCATACTATCTTAGAAGATAACTTGTACGAATTTATGAAGGAATTTTGACTTTTGAGTACATGTGTAACAACTGCATTATGTGCAGGCCATGAAATACATACTCAATGCAGGACTATAGCGTATCAAAGTTCGTTCCCATTTCAACCATTGATCCGCTAATTTGAGAACCTATCAATTCCACTAATTAATCCAAAATAATGGAACACTTAAAGTTTATTCCCATTGAAAACAAGTATACAGATATAAATAGAGAAAATCGGAATGAAAAATACAGAAATCAACAAAAACACATAACCAGATATTTAAGCAATATAAAATACAAATCCATTAACAAATCAATAAAGAAACAAACATAACAAAAGAAAAATAAATACGAAATAAAAAAAATTGTAGACACGACTCAATGCGTGAGGAATAGAGTAACACTCAGATCTGGATGGAGAAACATCACATCGATTTGCAGAATAAGAGATGAAATTGCACCAATGCACATAGATATTTGCCGAAGAAGAGAGGAAATCACACTGATTTGCATAATATGAGATCAAATCGCACCAATGCATGGATATACTTGCAGAAGAAGAGAGGAAATCACACAATCACACCGATTATTAGAAGACGAGATCAAATCACACCGATGCACAGAGACACTTGCAGAAGAAGAGAGAATCACATCGATTTGCAAATAAGAGAGTAAATGAGATGTGGGTAAAGTTTTTTAGGGTTTAAGATAGAAAACGGTATTTTTAAAAATAAAAAATTTAAAAAAGGTAATATTAAACCTAAAACATGAATGGCTACATTTTTAAAAAGTGGGTTAGAAAATGAGGTATTTGAAGTAAATACCTCATGTGTTTATCAATTTCAATTTATATATTTTTTTATTATATTTTAATTTTGGGCTATATATTTTGATTAGGTTAATAATCAAATATGTCTTAAAATGACGTGGTTTTGCTCAAGAGCCAACCGTGCTCTGCTCACCCTAAAATGGACTTGAGTTGGAAAATTGGAAAGGCCTAAACAGTAAATATGAGAGCGGCCCAATTAGCTGGCATAATCCAAATAGGCAAAAAATTAAAAATAAAATAAAATAAATAAATAAATAAAAAGGAAACGATCCAAAAGGGGACTTGGTGCGACTTGGGCAAGGACGCTCTTTCACCGAACCTTCGATTCAACTGTCCTATATACGCGGACTTCAATCAACAATGGAAATATAACCCAGGATTTTTTGGACATTCAAAAGTTTCGCAGTAAATCGCGGAATTCTTCTGATTCTTTTATCCACATTTCTTTCTTTCTTTCTTAGCTTTCACAATCTCATTACATTTTTTTCGAATTTTCTTTTTATTTGTATATTTCAGTTATGGGAACTCCAGAATTCCCAAATCTTGGTAAACATTGCACAAAAGAAGATTGCAAGCTGATTGATTTCTTACCTTTCACTTGCGATGGCTGTCGTCAGGTACCCACTTCTTCTTTTTCTCCCAATCCATATGATTTTTGGGTTTGGTTGGAGTTGGATTTGATCTTCTTTTTGTTTATTTATCTTATTTTTATTGGATTTGAATTGGTAGAAATAATATTCATTTTTGGATGATGAACCCAGGTTTTGACATTTATTTATTGACCTGAGACCAATTTATTGTTCTTCAAAGTACCGTAAAAGTTGTGGTTTGAATAAAATAGTTACAAAGATTTTTGTTTGGTTTGATGCAAGCAGAATGCTTCAAAATTTAAGCACTTTTTTGTTTGGGGCAGTTTTAGGAGTCTTAAAGATGTTAAATAGGTTGGTTCTATCCTGAGCATTCTATGCTCAATATGTCTCTGAATTTGTCGACTTGGCAGTTCTGTGTCTGTTATCTATCTTGATGAGCAAAGATTTGCTCTTTTTAATCTTATTCTGGGAGGAATGTAAATGATGTCCCTTCAAAGCAAAACTTGCCTATCTTTTCGTGTGACACTGAACTTTACTTATCATTTGGGGTTTTGAGTGCCTTACAAGAACGATTGGCTTAATTACATGCTAAAGCCGGTATTCAAATCACACCAAGCAGAATATATTGTTCTGTGCCTGATCTTTAATCCACTTTTTGATTCTGGGTAGTATAATACCCACCAAATTTCATGCTGTATGCTTGATGTTCCATTGGTGAAACAAATTGTATTATACTATCAATAGGAAGTTTAAGTTTCTGTTTTATGAAGTCGGAGTACCTGATGTTTTTTATGCCTTTACTAGACCACAGCCAGTTAATGCATGGAACAAGAAAATGCCACTGAAGGCTCATAGAGAATTAGTTCAAACCAATTTGATGGAATATGTTGGAAGCTGAAATTTGGAAATTTTATTGTGGTTCAGTTAAGGAAATCATATTGCGAAAATGAGTATATATTTTGATTCTGTTAAGAGGCACATAGAAGCGATGAAGCAAATTTAGTTTTTATGCATTTTTATTTTGATTTTTTTTTTAAAGTTTGATAACCCCTTTCTCTTGCCAAGATCATTGATCACACAGTCCCATAAAAAAAATTAAGTGTGATAATATTATTTGAATGAGGAGAAATTTTTGGCAGATTGCTTGTGCTTGTCTTACCTTATATAAATATCATATTACACCATGCTTTGTTGTGTGATTACTTGCATTTCATTCTTTGGTTCCCATCATATGTTTTCATCTTCCATTTTATCATGTATAATACTTATAAATTTGTCGATTATGTTAAGCATATACTTTATAAATATATGTAGATATTTTGTTTGGAGCACAGAAGCTATGGTAAACACAACTGTCCAAATGCTGATAGAAAGGATGTTAGTGTTGTCATCTGTCCATTGTGTGCAAAAGGAGTTCGCCTGAATCCCGATGAAGATCCAAACATCTCTTGGGAAAGTCATGTTAATACTGAATGTGATCCATCAAATTATGACAAGGTCACTAAGAAGAGAAAATGCCCTGTCCATGGTTGCAGGGAGGTGCTTACATTTTCAAACACAATCAAATGCAGAGATTGCACCATTGACCATTGCTTGAAGCACCGGTTTGGACCTGACCACAGTTGCCCTGGACCAAAGAAACCTGATCTGGGTTTTCAATTTTTGAGTCTCCTAGGTAGGAGTAAGAAGGAAGAATCAAAGCCTTATCAAACACCAGCTGCATCTTCAACTAAGTGGGCTGCAGCTTCAACAGTTCGTGCTTCAGCTGAAGCTGGTGTGGCAAAATTGAGTACTGAGATCAACCAAGCTTGGCAAACTGCAAAGAATAATGCAGGCCCAAGCAGCAATAGCAGTCTGGAGGAGGAGTGTCCACAATGTGGTGCAAGGTTTGCATCAGTTACAACTCTGGTGGAACATGTGCAGAAGGTGCATGAAAGGATTGGAAACCAATCTCGTGTGTTGAAGTTGCCTGTAGATGTGTGCCCCAAGTGCAGTAAAGGTTTTCGTGATCCTGTGGCACTAGTGGAACATGTAGAGAGGGAGCATGCAGGTTCTTCAAAAGCTTAGAAAGTTTTGATTTTTAAAACGGTAAAGTTCACGCTGAGGTATTCAGTTGTGGCTTGCTCTAGGTCATTTGAGGCTGCAGAAGTGCAAATAACTTTGTGCCTTGAATCAATATATAGGGGTTTCTAACTGAAATATGCAATTAAAAATGATTATGTGAGCAGTGTAAAGTGATTCCAAGTCAAATGAATTTCCAATTAATTTTTGCCTGATAATTGCGAGTCTTATTTTTTGTTATTTTCAAAATGTGAATTTCAGATGAAAGAGGTATGTTATGAGTTATGGCCATGGGGATATTTTATATAATTTCCAAATTTTCCTAAAAATATATTCTACAATATGGTGAAGTGATGAGCATTTTTAAGGAAAAAAAACACAGGCACATGGTTTACACTCTAGATAGGTGGAAAGTTTTTCCAGATCAAGACGGCGAAGATGTTAAGCAAAAGCTGGAGGTGGCTCTATTTACAAAGACATAATTGAGTAGTTGCATTTAACAAAATAATTTAATTGAAATACCTCTCATTTATTCTTTTTTTTTTAATTAAATGATGATGTTCCTTTTTCATTACTATTTCTTGACTTCCCTTCAAGCGATGGTATGTATGTGCAATAATAATTTTTTTTTGGCAACATTCGTTTTGGGTCCCTAAACTTTAAATTTTCTACATTAAATTAATTTACAAAAACAATTCTTGATTAGATCTCTATTAATACATGTTAGTGCATCCATTTCAATTGCTGTTAATGGTACGTCATACTAGCAAAATTTAATTTCGTTTAATTTTATAAATTTTTATAATTTTTTATATTAGATTTTTTTTATAAAAAAACGATACAACTTTTAACGGCAATTGAAATATACATGCATTAGTCTTATTAATAAGAATATGCATACTATCTTTTATTGAAATATAGGAATCTAATTAAGAAATTTTTTTAAAGGGATCAATATAAAGAATTATAAATGTTAGAACACATGAAAATGGATCTTGCATTGTTTTTAAGACTTAATATTTCAACAATCCCCTCAATTTATAAATATTAGTCATTTTGTCTTCTAGATTTTTGGGAAAACCATTTAGCATTTTAAACTTTTAATTTCCACACATAGTAGGTCTTTAAATACTTATTCGGATTTTTTTTTCCAATAAAACAAAAGATGCATGTATTTTTCTACGTAGACTCAACGTCTTATTTTCATTGGAAAAAGAATTTTACATTAGTATTTAGAGATCCATAGTATATTCAAAATTAAAAATTTAGGGGCTAAATGATTCCTAAAAAATTAAAGGGCCAAATGACTAGTTCTTACATTAAATTTCCCTACATTATTATTGCAAGAAATACTGAAGAGTTAATTAAAATCGAATGTCCGTATAATTTTATTATGATAAAGAATATTTAAAAATAAACAGAATAAAGTGAGATTAATAATTAGAAAATAGGTTTATGAAATAATAATAATAATAATAATAATAATAATAATAATAATAATAATAATAATAATAATAATAATAATAATAATAATAATAATAACGTCAAGCAATTTTTCTAATAACTTTTTTAATTAACCACATGGTTCAATTCCCTAAAAATGTAAGCATCAATAAAAAAAATAATTAGAAAATGATTCTAAATTGCAGCAATTTCCATATTAGGATCTTATTGTTCATTATTTAAATGTTTGGTTCTTTATTGACTAGTATTTTCAAAGCTGTTCCCAATTTGCATCCATATATACACAACGAAAAATAAATGATATTATTGTGATCCCTATTCTCACAAGGTTTGGTCCTATATAATATGCTTTTAATCTTGAAATGCATTATGCTATTGCTATTTGCTAAATGAGATTTATGTTCAATTCTTATAGAAGAAGTTATTGACTCCGATATAAACGTAATAATATCGGAATAAAAAATAATACATATAAAATTAGTTTTATATTGAATTTTTCTTTGATTAGGGAATATGATATTTATGAGTATATTAATATGGACAGTTACCTAATTTAAATTAGATAACTGACATATTAATATAACATTATTTCCTTTACTTAATTTATGTAATTGCCAATTTTAATCATCATAATTAAAGAAATTATGTTACCTTAATTGCAGCCCTATATAAGGGTTAAAATCCTTCATTTGGAAAGAGGAGAAAAATTTTTGATACCGAAACTCTGTTGGTTTGTATCAACGCATATTCTCTCTTTGTCCAAAGGACTTTTAATTCGTAGATCTATACTTTCATTCCGTAGTTCGTGACATGTGGTTGAAAGGCTTGCCATTAATGTGAAACATACGATTTTCGTTTTAATGATCTGCTCTTCGAAAGATATTTATGTTTACTTCTCGTAATATATCGTGATATATATTTTCTTTCATTGGTATCAGAGCATATATTTTTGTGTTCCGCCTTATTTATTTTTTAGATCTGTATTTTTATGAAAATTCAGACATGATTCAGATTGTATGATATGCATATTAATACTGTAGATGGATGTATGTATATTTTTTGGTCTGTATGTTTTTTTGTGTATTTGTACATGAAAAAAGTTAATTTAAAAATCCTTAATTAAAATTTCAAGTGAATTTTTTTTATTTTAACCACACCATTGGACTTAGGGATCCCGAAAATTTCACCCTACGAAAAATTCGGTGGCTTAAAACCACCGAAAAGGCGACGTATGGCATGCACGTGCCACCAGTGTGTTGGGCGCGTGGCAAAGGGAGTGTCTCCAGCACGCGCCCGATCCAGGCTCTGAGTGAAACATCACTTAGCCATGTGGACCAAATGAGAGGGTGACATATGGCCTTGTGGTGGGGCTATGTGTCAGCTGACATGGCAAGGTGGGTCAACATTGTGTCACGTGGACCAGCCAGATTATGCCACGTGTCATTGATGTGGCATCCACGTGGCTTGATGAGTCATGCCATGTGTCATCCACATGGAAGCCTATGATATTGACACGTGAAATGTGGGTCCATCCATATGGATTGATGAGTCATGCCATGTGGTGACACGTGGGCCAATGGACGAATGTCACGTGGCAGACTATGGTCATGCCACTTGTCAATCGTTAGTCTACTGGGAGCCATATGGGATCCAAGTGGACCAATGGATGTTTGCCACATGTTAGTTGGTGTCTTACGTCACGATACGTTGCCTATTAGGGTCACATCACGTGGCACAGCCACAGCTAGCACGTGGTGTGCCTATTGCAATTATGGTACGGGAAGTCCACCTTCATCGACATGTGAGTTCTTCTCCAACCTCCAAATCAGCTCAAATTTTTTTCTAATATGATTTTCTCAAATTTTCAGATTTTTTAGTCATTTTTTGAAAATTTTTTTAGGACAAAAAATATTTTTAGTTTTTATTCCAGTTAAAATTATTTCTAAAATTGATAAAATTGAGAAAATTATTTTTTGCTACCTTCTTAAATTTTAAATTTGTTTAAAAATTATATTCTATAGATATATTTTATTTGTTGATTGAAATGAGTTTCAATCACATGTGCTTGTACATGAATGTACTGACTATTTATATTCTATTATGAGTAACAATTTGTCCTTATTTTTAGACTGAAATGAGTTTCAGTCATACATGTTTGTACATAAATGTACTTATTATTTAATTTTCTATTATTTGTGATAGAAATAGTGATGGTAAGGACTCCTAGATGTCCACGGATTCCTTAAGGAATTGTAGAAATCGAACTCAAAGTGCAAACGATTTGCAAAATGAGGATGCATAAGAAGGTCCAAGCTTATGACATTGATGCAATAGTGTATCATATTATATATATGCATGAAAAGATGCAAGAGTACATTTACGTTGGTGGCATAAATCAAGGATGTGATAACAGGACCTTGTTTAAGGTAATGAAAGACTCTTTTGATCACCATCCAGATATTAAAAACTTATTGGTTGATGCCTGGATCATGAAAAATGGAATTTATAGGAAGTCTATTATCCCATTTTTGTACTTGGTAACCAAAAGAGGAGTATTGAGAAGTAACACTAAATCTGAGATGGTGCTCAGAAACGGACGTTGTGTGTATCGTCTATGGCTTCATCAACAATTTTATAGCATACCTCTCGATTTATCAATTGAGATCAAAAAATCAATACCAATGACGAGACTAGTTTTTTCATATTCTAGATTCCCTGAGTTATTGACATAAGTGTCAAGTTATTATTGGTAGCGAGTTTTTGGTTAGGATTTATGTTTTCTATTACTAGATTAAAGACATGTGTGTTTTATCTTATTTTATAAGTTTTTTTAGATTGTTGCATATTTAATGATTGATTAAATAAATGAGGTTATATATATTTTGGATATTATATTGGCATTTAGCATTTATTATAAATGTGTTTATTTTATTGTTAATTTTTAGCAATATTTTATGAGTAAAATGATTGCATGATAATTGAGTTAAGATTTAGATTATCTTATGTATAATATACTGAATTAAGTTTAAGAACTTAATGCCTAACAATCGACATTTACTATACATAAAATTTTAACCTATAAGGTTAGTCATTAGGACTTAGAGGGTAATTGGAAACTTTAAGTAGCTTTTTTCAAATTTGGGCCTAATAAACAACTTTATTAGGTTAAATTTTCAGATGCATAGTAAATAACATGTATTACCTTATCTCCTTTAGTTATATGCAACAATAGTTCCATTAGTGATAAGGGGATCTAAATGAAATATGTAAATTTAATATGTGCTTGAAGAGCAAGAAGCTTTAAAAACCTGAAGTTAGATTATGATTGAACCTTAGAATGGCACCATAGTCTAATGTAAGCAGGATCGAGATGCCTATGTGGCATGAAAAAAGAGATATTTCACTGCTCGTATCATATTGTTAAGTGCAAATAGATTATGACATCACTCAGCAGTTTTACAAGTGTCAAAATGCAATAGATCTATGGATCACTTTACAGGAGAAATTCAAAGATATATCTCTGACTAAGTTTTGATCATTAGTGATCAAGTACGATACTTATCGGAAAAATTTTGATCATAAAATGCGAAAAACATCTAAGAGAGATAGAAAATATAATATTGAGCTTAGTGAAGCTGGTCATAAGATGATCAATGAGTAGCAGGTTCAAGTTGTTATCCGTTCTTTACCTAAAAGTTGGAAGCATATGAAGATGAAACTAATTCATATGAACAATATAAAGATATTTAGGAATGTTGCTTCTCATTTTGAGCTTGAAAATTTATATTTGGCATCGATTAATATCAATGCCAAAGTGCGTATGGCATAGTCCCCATTCCAATAGAATGAGTTCTAAATAGAACGAGAAAATAAGCTTTAATAGTAAGGATAAGGAAAGGGCTCAAAAGCCTAAAAAGGCAAAAGATAAAATAGAATTACATATGGTCCAAAGGCAAGAAAAAGATAAACATTTCAAGAGTGAAATGGTTCTTCAACTGCCAATAGAAAAGATACTATGTAAAAGATTACACTATGTCCAGTTAGGTACACTATTCTAACTCAAAAGTGAGTAAAATTTGTGTACATGGTTCTATCTTTCTTACTGAATTTCATTCTTTATGTATGACCGATTCAAAAGTAATGGACCTTGTAATAAAAGGACCAAAATGCTTTTGTCTAGTTAGTTTTTATTTTTGCTTTGACAAATTTGGCTTCATTTACATTTCAAGGATTACAGCGGATACTTCATGTTTAGATGATGCTTAATATGGTTCTAATTTTATTTTTAACGATTTAATTATTATGGATATTGATTCTGATTTTTGGAATACTATTAGTTTTTTATTAATTTTTTCTTTTGTTTCACATTGTTATAAGAATAATGTGAAATTGTGGTATGCTAAATTATACCACATTGGCTTAGATTGAATGAGTTGGTTAGACAAAGTAGGATTGATAGGTACTTTGAATAAACTTGAATTACCTACCTATGAGCATTGCTCGAAAAGAAAACTAGTAAGAAAACCGTTTGAAAAAGGGAACTAGGATTGAAACTCCATTGCAATTAATCCATTTCAATGTATGTGATCTAATAAATGTGAGGGCAAGGCATGAGGTTTCTTATTTCATCACTTTTATAGATGACTATACTAGATGTGATAATATCTATTTGATATCTCATAAGTTAGCCGCATTGAGTTGTTTTAAAACTTTCATGAATCTTGTTGAGAATCAATTGGATAAGAAAATTAAAGCTTTAAGAATCGATCGTGGTCGAGAATATCTTTTTGATGAATTTAAAATTTTATGTGATGGAAAAAAGATTAAATATTAGTTGTTTATTCCTAGAATTTACAACAAAATGGTGTTATGAAAAGGCAAAATAGAACCCCTTTTTAGACATGGTATGTTCTATGATGGCTCAAGAAAATTTTTCATCTTTTATTGGGAAATGATTTGTTATCGGCCACATATGTTCTAAATCGTGTGCTCTCCAATTTTATTGCTTTCACTCCTTATGAGTTATGGACTTGTCGGAACCTAACCTAAGTTATTTTACGACCTTAGAGTTGTGCTACTTATGTCCATGATACCTCAAGTAAATTTGATAATAAGGACCAAGATATAAAAAGAGTATCTTTATGCGATATTCTGACGTATTAAAAGGGTATGTATTATTGGATGAGCAAGCAAATAACTCAGTAATAAAATTTGAATCATGATATGTCATATTTTTGAAAAATAAATTTTCGAAGTTGGGCAAAGTAAGTTAAAACTTTACTTTTTACAAAACTCAAGAAGATGAACTACTCGAATCTCTCTATCCAAGTGGCAGGGAAATTAATGAAAAAGGTTAAGAATTTCTTCTCAGTGATCCAGATGTTCAGGATCAGTTTTTCAATGAGAGGATAAGCATGCCTAACTCTAGTGAGAGTATGGATATTAAGAATCTTTATTTGAGTAGAAGCGTAGAGCTTAATCCAAGTGGGAGCATTTCGAACAATGATGAATATATGAGACATGTTTATTAAGAATCAAAACTACAAAATCCAAAAGAAAAAGTGTTCCACGTCGACGATTTAAGATCAAAAACTCGAACGAAGTCCTTTTAGTTATCCCATAAGATGAAAAAGAGCCTAAAAATATTCTAAAAGTTTTTTCATACCTAGCTAAAGATAAATGACTTAAAGCAATGGAAGAAGAAATGGCATCTATGAGATTGAAGCATGTTTGAGAACTGGTTGATCTACCTGAAGGACACAAACTGATTGGAAATAAGTGGATTCTCAAAATAAAGGGAAAAACTGATGGCAGTATTAAAAGATACAAGGCTCGGCTAGTCACTAAGGGGTTTACACAATAGAAATGAATTAATTATGAGGAGACCTTTTTACCTGTTGTTAGATTTATGTCGATAAGGTTAATTCTAGCTTTGGTGGCTGGTTTAGACCTAGAGCTATATCAAATAGATTTATCATTTCAATGTTGTATGTAGATGACATACTTATAGCTGGAAATAAAAAAGAATACGTAAATCAAATCAAAGATTGGATGTCATCCAACTTTGAGATGATAGATATGGATCAAACAGATTATATTCTTGGAGTTAAGATTTCAAAGGATCGCAAAAAGATTATTGTCACTATCTTAAGAGACATACATTAACAAAGTTTTTAAATGATTTAATATGAAAAATTTAAATCCATAAATAACCCAATTGTTAAGAATCAGTTTCTTAACAAAAGTATGTATCCTAAGATGCAAGATGAAATGGAGCACATGAGGAACATTCCGTATGCCGCTGTTGTGGATAGTGTAATGTATGCAATGTTATGTATAAGACTTGATATATGCTATGCAATGAGTATAGTAAGTAGATATCAATCTAACCCATATAAAATACATTGAAAAACAATGAAGAGAATACTTAAATATCTTAAAGGTACCGCAGACTATTCTCTCGGTTAATCAAAGAACGGATACAAATGATATGATACTTAGATGTTGATTGGGAAAGTGACATGGATGAGAGAAAATCCACTTCAGGTTATGTATTCTTACTTGGCAAGGGTGCCATTTTATGGAGTAGCAAGAAGCCCCATCAACATTGGAAGCTGAATTTGTCGCTTCCTCTGCTGCAATATAAGAGGCAATTTTGGCTGAAACGGTTTGTGAACCATTTTAAAGTAACTGCTTTAGAGAAACTAATGATAATCTATAGTGACAGTCAATCGTCGATGGATGTATCGACATTAAATACCAATAAATTAAAGATATTGTTACATGAGGAGAAGTGAACTTACAATACATTTTCTCGATGGATATAATTGCAAATCCATTAACAAAACCCGTATCGAGAGATGTATTTTGGGAGACACATTAGATCTCAGGATTTGCATAAGATTTGATTTGTACTATTTATGTGATCTCTTAACATTATTATTTATAAATAATAACAAAGTTCATTATTTGGCAATACATGAATATGAATGTTTATATGTAAACATTTACTGTTATTTATTAAATGATTAAGCATGTTAGACAGAGAAGTAGGCCACTCACATGAGTGTTTACCTTAGTTTTGATAATGAGTTGACAAAGATTAAGATGAGATAATTTTTGAACATATGATGAACTCGAGAATTTGTTAAAAAATAAAAGTACCATCTTGCAGAAATTACAATATAAGTCTCATTAAGGTGCAAGATAAAGACATACATGGGCTTTTATACTTTGGATTGAGATCTAAACTGGATTAAATGTAATCCTATGATAAATTAAACGCAACTATCACGTTCTGTCCAAAAGCCAGAAGTAGTCCTGAAAGAAGTGGACTAAAATTGAATGCTTCGGTGCATTGCAATCTTATGCTTTTGTATGGTATTAAATAATAATAAGACATGCGCTCTTTTAAAAGAAATGAAAGAACATTATAATACATACATCATACCATGTGTGTTTGAATTGACCGAGCGAAGGTAATCTTATATGAATGATCTCAAATTTTCTCTAGTGTGAGATCCTAATTTTCGACCCTTAGGACCCTTAACTTATACCAGAAATATAGTTCATTGTGGCTAGTTTAATTAGTCTACAAAGGATCATGAAAAAATTTTGACCCGATGGATCTAACTAGAAAAGCGAGTTGGACTATGATAGATGAAATATAGTAAAAGAGGAAGATATTTTTTGATCACATTCTATAGTTTCGTGATTCACCGGTATACTTATTATAGTCTTTATAAATAGAGACATAATAGTAAACATGAAATTATTTTTATGAGATCATGAGGTAAAACAACGAATGTTAGAAAACTATCTAGGATTTGACATATAATTGTGAGAATTTCTTGTTTCTTGAAATGCTATATATTCCTAACAGGTGTATAGTATTAGTGTTCTCTACGTATGCCAGTCACACGAACTATCTGCTTGTATGATAAAAGAAAATGACTGAAAATTATTGTCATATACGAGTGGAAGATGAAGGAGTTTGTGATACGACCATGACTCACGAGATGATAAAATTGGTTCTGATATAAACGTGATAACATCATAATAGAAAATAATATATATGTAATTAGTTCTATATTGGATTTTCTCTTAATTAGGAAATTTGCCATTTATGAGTATATTAATATGGGCAATTACCTAATTTAAATTAGGTAACTGATTTATTAATGTAACATTATTTCCTTTACTTAATTTGTGTAACTGTCAATTTGAATCATCATAATTAAGGCAATTATGTAACCTTAATTGGAGCCCTATATTAAGGCTAAAATCCTTCATTTGAAAATAGGAGAAAAATTCAAAATACCGAAACTCTGTCGATTTATCTTTACGCATATTTTCTCTTTGTCTAATGAGCTTTTAGTTCGTGAATCTATACTTTTATTCCATAATTCATGATACGTGGTTGAAAGACTTACCGGTAACGTGAAACATATGATTTTCGTTTCAACGATCTGCATTTCGAAAGATATGTATATTTACTTTTCGTAATATATTATGATATATATTTTCTTTTACTTATCATATGCGAAACCAGTTGCATTTATAAATCTGACAATATCCAGTTCGATATTAATCCATCTCGTAAATTTAAAGAAGTCAAATTGAATAATAAACACTCATAAATAACTAAAACAAAACACATTAGAATTGGAGTGATTGAATAAAAAAACTAAAATTAGATAGTTTTTGGGTTAAAATAAAATAATTTATTTGTTGATAAAGTATTATCGAAATCTGATAAAATAGGATAAGATAAATCCAAATGGCAGAAGACAAAAAAATTAGTTATATAAAAGAGTTGGAAATGAAGCGGAGTGCAAATGAAAGTGAACCGGACCGGACAAAATAGCCGGTAATTAACTGTCAATGAATACGAAGAGAAGAGAGCACGTACATAGTTAGTGGTAGAGAGAGTTATGATACAATGGGGTCCGCCCCACTTATAACGCTTTTGGATGCATTCAAGTTTTTCATAATTAAGGCATGGCGCCGGCTTTCTTTGCAATTTTTAGATTGATTTGTTAAATTTTTATTTTTATTTTATTTTTTGTTTTCTACAATTAGAATTGAGAGAGAGAGAAAAAGAGAAAGAATCATTAAATTTAGCGGTGCTCAAATTGCTGAAAATTCGCCGCCTATCTTCCATGCCTTAGAGACATTTTCAGCGTCTGGTCAGCTCTTCCTGCTTCTGATCTCAGAGGTAGTTTCTGTTTGTTTGTCATTTTTGTTGTGTGAACTTTTTTTCTTTTTTTTTTTGGAAATTGCAACCTACATTGTGTAAAAAATGCTTCCTTTTTTGTAGTTTCAATTACCCATTTAATTATATATCTTGTTTTGTGATTGCAAAATTTTTATCACAGGCCGGTAGTTGAATTTGAAGGCTGCCCATAATTCGAGATTGAGTCTTTCTTTCCCTTCTTGCGCCAAAACCTGACGCTGTTTGGTTTGGAAGGGGAAGAAAGTTTTTTTTTTTTTGAGGGACAATTCTATCCCCATTTTGGGTGAATTGCATAAATTTTTATTCTGGAAATGAGTGTTGTTTCTGGTGTAATTTCGAGGCAACTACTGCCCGCATGTGGTACTCTTTGTTTCTTTTGTCCTGCCATGAGGGCAAGGTCCAGACAGCCAATCAAGAGGTACAAGAAGCTCATCGCGAATATTTTTCCTCGAAACCAGGTTAGAATTCTCTGGTGAGGGTGGTAGCTTGTACTTATTGTACTAATGATACTAATACATTATATATGACAACAGGTTTCAAGCTTTTGAATTTAGTAGTCCTCCAGTTCAGCATTGAGTTTTTCATTGCTTTAGTTGGCAGTTTAAGGCAGTAACAGAAACTTTCTTGTTGCTCCCTTTATCAACTCAAACATTGAACTGATTGGAAGCATTATAATGTCGTTCATATGTTTAACCATGCCACAATTTGTTATTTTGACTAATGATATGTGTTTAGCATGCATAACCAACTGATAGGTGACCAATCTAATTAGTCAGCATAAATGACTGACAGCCAACCAACCTGCATTATCATATTGAGGATATTCAGATAGCCTTGACTAACTAATCCAAATTAGCATTGCA
This sequence comes from Excoecaria agallocha, assembly GCA_037975025.1. NCBI lineage: Eukaryota > Viridiplantae > Streptophyta > Magnoliopsida > Malpighiales > Euphorbiaceae > Excoecaria > Excoecaria agallocha. The sequence goes on along the minus strand of CM075808.1, from coordinate 40,295,761 downwards.
TAAATTGTGAGAGAAATTCTCTTTCAACTATGGTTTGTACATTTGTAGATAGAAATGAGGACGATTGGGCGCTTCAGAAACTGAATTTGTTCAGCTCCTGATCGGTATAGTCTAGAACATTCTTGAATTCAAAAATAATGAAACTTATGCCAAGTTCCATTTCAAACTCCAATACCATTTTTGGACGTAATTGTGCCTCCATTGCAGCTTCTTGTTGACCCCTCTACTTCTTCTTTGCAATCCATTTGTCTGCCTTCTTCTGGCTTTGTGCAATTTAGATTCAATGGTACCACTTTAACTCTTTTCAGTTGAATTCATTAAGTAATTTAGATTTTCTGAACACCTTTCACCTCCTCCCTCCCTCTAAATTTCAACATTTTCCTGGCAATAAGTCTGCTGATAAGCCCCTTATTCTTCTGGCTCTCCTTTGATAAATGGATCTGGAATTTTCACTTTGTTCAACTGTGAAGTTATCTTATATATGACGTCTTGGCTTCTGATTTCTGTGTTTGTGAAAATACTAAATGGCAGGATGATGGGCCAAATGAGAGGATGATTGGAAAGCTATGTGAATATGCTATGAAAAACCCTCTTCGGATTCCCAAGGTATTGACAACTTTATGTGAAAGTTGCATGCATCCACATGAATTTCGCAATGTGTCATACAATGTGCATCCACATGAACACACAAGTAAATGTTGATCTGATCATTTAAACATACAATGGCTGATAAATTGGTCTTAATGTTCAAATAAGAAGCAAATTGTTGATAGGTCATAGCTCTTGGATCCCAATGATGATGTCAGATCACACGTTAACTTCTGTGCTTTTGCTTTCTCGTGGAATTAATGTTTGCAAGATTTTATGCCTGTTTGATGTGTTCTTATATTGTCATGTTCAATTAGTTTTTGCTGATACAATCACTTCAAATAATACTTTGAACTTGATTTCACACACGATCCCCCACTTGCTTTCATCATCATCATCATCTTTGTCTTATTTATTTATTTATTTTATTTTATTTGTGTGTGTGTGGGTAGCAAGATGCTATATATTGCATAAACAGTTCTATCTCTCTCTTTTTGTGATGATTTTTCACCAGACACTTGAATGTATTGCATCAAGAATGTGTGTGTGTGTATTGCAAGTTTTGCATCAAGAATGTTTGATTATGTATTTAAATAAATAACTGTGAAGCTTAGAAGTGGTAACTTTATCTGTGAAGTCACACAAGAAATTGATTTGAGTGAATCCTGTTTGAACATTAGTTTATGCTTTTTTACTTTAAGATTTAATCACTTCTCTGCATAATCTAAATATTGTCATTGTCATCTGAACAGTAGAATTTGACATAGCTGCTTCTCTTGTTGGGAAGTACATTTTTTCTCAATTACAAGGGAAAGAAAGCAAGATATAAATTTGAAAGTTATCCTCTTTTGTTTTATTAGATAGTTGTGGATTTAAGTCTCTTTCAAGCATTAGTATATGATGTTATTCTGTTAAATTAGCCAGAACTTCAAACCTAGAAGAGAAACATGTAGCATAGATTTTATAAATTCATTATCTGCATGTTGCTGACAATATTAGTGGATGTATCCCTTTATGCAGTTCTTAGATTTTTTATTTCAGCACCACAGAGATCATAAAGAAATGATTAATAAATGTGAATTGTTGTGATGTTAATGATCAGATCACAAATTCTCTTGAGCAAAGGTGTTTCAAGGAACTGAGAAATGAGAACTTTGGATCAGCAAAAATCGTGATGTGTATTTACAAGAAATTTTTGATCTCTTGTAAAGAGCAAATGTGAGTTCATTTTACTTTTTACCTTCCTTTTCTCTATGTTATTTATGGACAGTCCAGTTGAGGACATAGTTTACTGCACAAAATGAACCACGTAATAAAATCTTTATATTCATCTGATTAAAAGATTTGATGAATTGCAAATTGAATGGGCTACCTTTGGTGTCCATATTAATGAGACCTTCTTTTTGTTGGTTTACTGCAAAATCATAAGTCTGGTTAATATCTCTCAGCATACTGATGAAGGAAATTTTGGTTAATGAACCTTAGTTTCTGCTTAAGTGTAGCAAGATTTGGGATAGTAAAAACCATGGGATTTTATTGGTTTAAGGTCAGCTTATTTTGTGTGAAAGGTAAAGTTCTGGATCTAAGCCACACCAAATGATCCTATTCATGATCAAGAATAAGTCATGCTTTAATAGTTGATAGACATAAAATGGCCATTCAAGAATTCGAAGTTTGTAATCTAGAATGCAAGCTCACAAGATGGCCTAGTGTTGTTTTCTCTTAGGCTTTTGCATCGCTCTCTCGTTCTGTCTAAAGCTAGAGTTAGATGTGGATATTCATTTGGGTCACTCCTTTTGCCTTCCATTTCATTTCTTTCTTCCTCCCTTTCAATAATTGGCTGCTTTTGTGATGCAAGATAATCTTACAGGCCTCTGCTTGCGAGTAGCTTATTGAGCATTATGCATATTCTATTGGAGCAAACACAGCAGGATGAACTACAGATTATAGGATGTCAGACTCTCTTTGTCTTTGTGAATAATCAGGTCAGAGCTATTTGTGTTTTGAACTTTTATCTACAGCTTCAGTTAGAAGTTATACTTTGTAAGCTTCTGCTTCTCCTTGTGGACGCCATCAAGCTGATATCATCTGATCAAATTTTACAGACCGATGCAACTTACATATTTAATTTAGAAGGCTTTATTCCTAAACTCTGTCAATTAGCTCAAGAAGTGGGAGAGGATGAAAGAGCACAAAATCTACGTGCAGCTGGGCTGCAAGCTCTTTCTTCAATGGTATTTATTCATTTGCTGCTATTTCTTTTCAGAATATGAACAATAGTTCTTAATAAAAAATTTCTTTAAGTGCAACTGTAGCAGTATGAGAACAGGATTTCATCTTTTGTCTTCTCAGCATGTTCTTCAGTATGCCAATGTTATTAAATTCTTTATTTTATTTGCACTTAGAACATTCACAATTAGTGATTGGATTTTCTTTTGTTTCTGAACAGTTCTGAGCAATGTAATGGGTTAATTCTTTGCATTTATCAGTCCATTATGCTGTGTGAAGTCATTGATTACGATTGTGTATGAAAGTTGCAGACAAATTGCAAGTTTAATTTACACTTTTTAACCTATTGATTAGAAACATTACTTGTACTTCATTCTAATCTTCATTTAGGTCTTAAGAAAAGGCAATACTGCAACTTCATGGAAATTTGAAATGGAAGCTTATGTCACTGTTATATAGGTGACTATAAATAGGGGTCCCACAACCGACCCAGCCACACCTTGCCCCCAAGACCTCAAAAAAGAAACAAAACCCTAAACCTAAGCCAAAAAATTCATGCAACCAAACCCTTCATTTGGTTTCCATTTTAATTTTTACATTTCCAGTTTCTGGTTTTGATTTTGTGTGTGTGTGTAAATTTTGATGAATTTTAATTAACTAATCTATTAATACCTCAGACTTCCTCTAACTACCTTGCAGCGATAAACATTGTCTTCTTTCATCTTACACGTTGATCTTATATTATTTATATCTATTGATATAATAATCATAGTGTAAAATAAAATGAAATGAAATATTCTAAGTATTATTTGAGGACTACAAGAATGTCATCATATCTTAAAAGATTCATTAAGATGTCATGCGATTAATTTATGACAGTCCATTTGTACAAATTGATTCACAAGAAGAGGGTAATTTGTATTATTTGCAAGTATTCACTGTGAAATTCACATCGTTATGAGTATGCATATTATCAATATTCCAATTCTGCACACTTTATTTATCAATTTATATCTGTTATTACTGTTAAGCTTATGAAATTTAAAAAGTATAATAAATTACTTGATATTATACTAAATCCCCCCTTAAAGATTTTTCTATCACATCATCTTTTTAATGTTTCACTCATACTAAGTCTTGATTTTGTTGACTAAAAATCATGGTGAATTAGATTTTTCAATATTTTTGTTTTATATATTTATTTTAGATTATACCAGACAACTTCTAATTTGTACACATGTGGGTAAATAGTCTTTAAAGTACTAAGAATTTATTTTACTGGTGCACTTGAACTATTTGTAATTTTCTTAAAAAGTTATTGCTGTTTTTAGCAGTTGATACTGGAATGATGATTATCTAATCTTTAGAACTACTTAGCTGATTTTAATGGTTAGGTTTAGGTTTGGAATTTTCTTGAACCAGGCATAATGATTGTGTTAAAATCTGGTCTGTCGGCACTCCTATTTAGCCTATAGGTCATAATGTACAAGGCATCACAATGTGGAGGTGTTTCGCGAATCGATGCTACATCTGATTATTATGCAACCCTCACAAAACACATATTGGTTGTTCATGTTGTACCGCTTCATGCTTGTTTTTCAGAAATTTTATGCTTGAAAGGATTCTCTACTATGTTTAGGAGTATCTAAGGGCTCCAACTGCTGACCCTTGAGAAGTACAACACAGAACAGAACTTTTGTCTCATTGTTATGAAGCACCATGAGCAGAAATCATGTTGGTTTATTCAGTCCAAGTAACTTTAAGACCCTTTCTTAAGAATATAAACTGCTTGGCTCCCATTTTCTGAAAATTGTTACTTTAGTTTATCATGAAAAGAAACCTTCATAGATTATAAATGGCAGTGAATTATTTCCTTGAGGAATGTAATTTTTGGGTCACTGAATTTGCTATATCCAGTTTTCTCTTTAATACATCATTCCTTGCAGCTGATCATTGATTATATGTACCATGCGAACCCTTTGGAACGATAACAAAAGCAAGCTAGCTTGAGTGACATACAGTAATACTTGCGCCAGAATATATACATTTTTGCTCAAGCACTCTAATTCTGAACGGCAAATTTTTTTTGATGTGCAGGTTTGTTTAATGGGTGAACACTCTCATATCTCTGTGGAGTTTGACAGTGTAAGCAAATTTTTAGTTTACTAAATTACATTCACCTAGCTGTTGCATGATATTGTGTCTCTTGATGAACTTTATATAAATCCTCTTAGGTCTGATCTTGGATATGTATTTTATTATTTGAAATATGTTTCACAACACTTGTCAAGCAGGACTTCTAAGTGTTGTAATTTTATCTACTACTAGAAATTCACCATCTGGATTCACAATGTATCAGTCTAGTGTGGTGATACCTTTGACTCAAAAGGTTCAAGACAGCCTTTATTTTAATTCTGGCTAGAAAGAAGGAGAGAGAGAGAGAGAGAGAGAGAGTTTATGCTTACACATAGTTGGATAGGGTCAGGATCTGGCACTGTTCTTCTCTTTAACTTTTTTAACCCCAGTATGTAATTGTAGTCTCTTCTTAAAAGCCCCTAGTGGGCTTTCTTCTGTTGATTGTTTTCACTGGCGACCCACTTGCTATGAGGACCATTTGTTCTACATTCATGGTGAAGTTAATAATCATATTAAAGATTGAGATTATAGATATGCTGTCTATTGAGCTAACCCAATTGTAAGAATATACCTTTTGTTTTCCTTTTTTTTTAAGAAAAAATATAGTTTTATGTCATTCTACAACACAATAACTGGGACCAATACTTTTTTCTAAAACTTTTTTTTTTAATGTGAGTTGGCAAAATGTAAACACACTATTTCCTTTCCTTTGTTTGGCAAAGAGTTTTCTCAGTGAAGATTTGTTAGTTATCCATTGTTAATTAAACAAGTCCTGCTTGAAAAATCAAAGTCTTTTCGCATTTTGTGCCAAGGAGACAGAAGCTTAAAGGTGACTTGAAGCATGATTGCTTGACTGGCAAGAAGGGAAAAACAATGACAGGATTGTGATTTTTGAGTCTGGTCAGATCTCTGCACTCAGAATAGCAAGTTTGAAAAGAGGAACTAGCAAAAGCCAGTGTAAAAATTAGTTACATCTATAAAATGCTATTCTGCAGGGTCACAGCAGAAAGTAGTTAATATAGGAATTTCACATGCAATTTTTACATTTTATAATTAGTGACTCTCTTCCAAAACAAGTGGGCCCTAGGAAGTAATTTTAATTACATATTGCTATTGAAGAAATCTGGCTCAGCAATTTAGAGAATTACATGATCAAAATAAATGCTTCATATTTATTTTACTTCTCTGCTTTTTTACTTATAGGAATCTGCTATATTTCAGTGCTCAAAATTTTTTTCTGGTTTTGAAGAATACAAAATTTTCAGTATGACTAATATTCATTTTACATCATCAAACAGATTGTTTCTGCTGTCTTAGAAAATTATGGAAGTCCTAAGCAAAATCTGGGGATCCTTGACACCAACAAAGAAGGTTCTCAGAATAGGTGGGTACAAGAGGTGCTAAAAAATGAGGGTCATGTGATTTGTGTCAGCCCACCAGAGGTTAGAACAAGGGTTCCTTCATGGAGAGACATTGTTAATGAGAAAGGAGAAGTAAATGTTACAGTGTAATCTCTTGGCTCAACTTCTCTGGAAAAATATGTGGTTTGAGTGATTTTCTTTCAGATACTGATCATTCTCCTATTTGGCAGTGAAGATGCAAGAAATTCCTGCTTTTGGTCTGGAGTTTGCTTGCATAACATGGCCCAACTAGGAAAAGAAGCCACAAACATTCGCCGTGTGTTGGAATCTTTTTTTCGTTACTTTGATAATGCAAATTTATGGTCTCCTAAATATGGTCTAGCCTTCCCAGTGTTAAAAGATATGCAGCATTTAATGGATAATTCTGGTACTCAGGGACTCTATAATTTCACTTGGCATTTCTGAGTTTTAACACTTAAACATGATATTTCTATTTTCTTTTATATTAGTACCGGTTCAAAACTTGTCTAATTTTGTTTTTTTTTTTTCCTTTTTGTGAACATTGTAAGGGCAAAATGCTCATGTTCTGCTGTCCATATTGATTAAGCACCTTGATCACAAAATTGTCCTAAAACAGCCCAAGATGCAGCTTGACATCATTGAGGTTACCACCTCTCTTGCACAGCATGCAAAAGTTGAGCCTTCTGTAGCAATACTTGGTGCAGTCCATGATGTCATGAGGCATTGGCGGAAGAGCATACATTTCTCACTTGATGATGAAACATTGGGAGCTGATATAAAAGACAGGGACAAAAACTTTAGAGAAGCAGTGGATAAATGCCTTGTAGAATTATCATATAAGGTGGCACTCGTCGCTAATGATGTTTAAGCTAATGTTTATATCTAAAAGATTTATTGCTTTGAAGTTTGTTTAAAATATACTTGTTGGAATGCTTCTGTAGGGTTTTTTAATTTTTTTTTCTCCTCTAATTTTCATTATTTCAGTGCCTATATGTGGCTGCAAATTTTTAGCTGGCAATTAATTGCTAATGACTACTGCTAATATTAAAAGATAAAACTGGAATTTACTGGAAAACAGGTTGGAGATGCAGGTCCAATTCTTGATGTGATGTCTATGATGTTGGAGAACATCCCTACTACTGCAGTTATAGGCAGAACAACAATTTCTGCTGTTTACCGTACAGCTCAAATTGCAGCTTCAATACCAAATTTGTTGTATCAAAACAAGGTAACCACAACACGTCTTTTACCATTTAAGTTCATTGTCTACTTTTATTTCTATAGCTCATTCTGTTATATGTATCTTCTCATTTTCAGGCATTCCCTGATGCTTTATTGCATGAATTACTTCCAGCTATGGTCCATCCTGACCATGAAATAAGACTTGGAGCTCACCGCATCTTTTCTGTTGTTCTAGTGCCGTCTTCAGTTGCTCCTCGCTCATATCCAACTAAATCTGAGTCTGAGAAAGGCTTAAATCTTCTAACACTTTCAAGAACTGTCTCTGTGTTTTCTTCATCAGCTGCCCTCTTTGAGAAATTAAGGAGAGAAAAAATTTCCATGAAGGAAAATGCATTGGCTGACCACAAAGAAAAGATTGCCCGTGAGGGTGAAGAAATCAGGAATGGGAGGCATGATAGTTCAAAGTTCTCATACAGTCAAGTGCATAGTGAGAAAAATCCTCATGCGCCTTTGGCAGCAGATAAAAATTCTGAAAATAGTTCAGATAAGGAAATAGTAAGTTATGACAATGTATTTCACATTTTCCTACTTTTGTGATCATGGTTGCTTTTTTAAGTATCATTGTTAGCTTATCTGCTCTCACTTCAAATTGTTTGGTAGCAGTAGCACCAACAACATGGCCATAACAGTGTTTGTAGCCTTGCCATATTATGGTCCTTTCAATGTTCTATTGTGGAGTGCATAAATGCATGTGGTGATTTAGCTTGATAATCTTGCAATTGATTCTAACACCATGAACTCTTTTCTGTGGAAATATTTGTATTTGTTAGAATATGCTTTTTACTTCACGTAGCAATTAATAAAGTCTCAAAAATAAGAATAAGCAAGTCATCTTTAAAAAAAAAAAAAACATTTTCATCTATGGAACTCACATTAATGAGGCTGTAAAATTGCATCTGGATTGATCTGGGCCAAGGTTTGTGAATGAGTTGGGAGACTGGTGATTGTCAAAGCTCCACTCGATAAGGGTTTCTTGAGATCGTTTCTAAAAGCTAATGAAACATGCTTAAGCTTATTACTAGAACTCATTTATGAAATGAGTCTTCTATTGGTGAAACTTGGCTCATTTAGTGTCGCAATTGCCTTGTTATAGATTCCTGAGTAACTTAATGATTCGTGACTAGATAATGATACAAGTTTGATTTGGAGGTATGTGTGTGTGCACACATATGCACAAAGACTCATACACTTGTAAATGCAGAAGAGAGTAGTGAATTATGGTGCTTTTCATATTACTTATAATTACTAAATCTATCATGCATGAGATCATGTAAAAGATTGAGCATTTATGAACCAATTTAAGATTCTCACACTTTGTAAATGCAGAAAAGAGTAGTGAATTATAGTGCTTTTCATTCTACTTATAGTTACTAAATCTATCATGCATAAGACCATATAAAAGATTGAGCTTTTATATACCAGTTGAAAAATCTTAAACAGATGTTTTAAATATTTTATAAATTTTGAGTAATTCTAAATAGGTTTTGAAGGACTTCCATGCTGTATCTGCATAATATTGTTGATAATGATGTAAAACAATTAACTATTTATAATAATTTCATAACTGATCCTTCACTGCATAAGATCTTCTTTGAACTCATTCATCTCTAGTAACCAGCAATTTCATGCCTTGGTTAGGAATCTGCTTAACAAAGGGCTAGATATGAAAAGCAAGACCTTAACACCTTTCACTTCTTATACAAACAAGCAACCCTAAAATAAGATCAGATTTTGCCCAACTTTACTTGGTTAGTGATTAAGCCAAGCTTTAGCATAAATTTAAAACTTGTTCATGATCAAAAGCAGCATGAACATGTCAAGTGTCGTGTTAGCTTAGCTTATTTGCAGCCTTTGGGCTTCAATCGCATGACACATTTTGGCCAAAACCAGAAGCGTCGGTCCTGGCTTTATGCATCATACTATGCAGGTATAGGAAATGGTTTTTCTTGCAATACATCATTGCTTTCTTCGGCACATAATGATAAGTTTGAATGTTGCAAAGAAATATTTTGCAATCAGCTGTTCTTTATTGATCCTTGTTCAGTTCATTATAGACATGTACTTAATCTTCTCTCTCTGCTGACCTTCAGGAGGCTGGTTCTCTGAGGCTGAGTAGGCATCAGATTAGTCTTTTGCTGTCATCAATTTGGGCACAGTCCATTTCTCCTGCGAATACACCAGAAAACTATGAAGCTATTGCTCATACGTATGGCCTGGTCTTGTTATTCTCCCAAGCCAAGGTAATTGCTTAATGATGCCACATGAGAACATTCCTTTGCTGCAAGTTGGTGTTCATAGCCTGTTAAATATATTGCCTTTTCTTTTCTTGTGCTTGCCATTTTTGCTTTTGTCTGTCTAAGATTTATGCAGGCTTTCTCTCTAGTATGTGTAATTGTTTTATCTTGGTTGACAAAGTACTTTATATTTTGAGACTTACTTTCCTTTTCATTGGTCTATTTCAGTAGCCAGAGATGTTCTTTCATAGCCTGCTCAATGCTCATAACCTTAAGTGTTACAACATATAACTAGGTTGTTCAGTAATTGGGTTTGAGAGATGTAAATACCCTTAATACAAGTTGTATTATACAACTCTAATTCTCTTGAAAATTCTTTGTATATTTGTTTGCTTTTGAGTTAAAACCTATGCTGTTATTAATTAATTGCCCATAAATTTTCAGTTCGCAAAACATTTGTATCTTCTATTCTATCCTCTTTAGGGTTGCTTTTTTCTCCCCATATGCTTTGTCTTTTGTCACAGAATTCTAGTCATGAGTCTTTGATTCGAAGTTTTCAGCTTGCGTTATCCTTGAGAAGCATTGCTCTTAATGATAAAGGTAAGTTCCCTAAAGTTTCATACTTGCCTTGCTGCTGGTCTTATGCATGAATTTGGAATGCAACTATTAGATGGCTTGTTTCATGTGTTCTTGATTGGGGATAAGTTATGAATTTGTTTGAATAAAAAACAACTTGAGGAATCTAAGACCAAATTTCAACTATTCTCAATCCAACTGAATCCTGCCTTATCTGAAGGCATTGAGATTTCATTTGACAGTGAGAAATCCGATCAATTTCACCTTGATACGCAAAAACAAAAAATTCAAATGTGTATGACAAAAAAGTCTAAATGTGTATGGGTTAGTCTTTATGTTTCTTACTTATCAGTAGGCATCTTGTTTGATAACATCGACAATGGGTGATCTGATCAAATGGTTTTGAAGGAATTTAGTTTGACCTCTACAAGCTCGGAAGCTGTTCTGGCACACACACACACACACATATATATATAGGGTTAGTTAGTAAGCGCCCTTAAGAGTTTATTATAGTTGCAGCTTTGTAATTCAATATAATAAAAAAAAAAGTTTGTTGCAGCTGTTATGTTGATGATTAACTTCCTCATAAAATTTGATTAACCCCCTCTCAGCAAACAATTGAGATTTGATATAACTATTGTTAGGTTATTGTATTTTTTATTTCAAATTATCACATTCTTAAAATATAATTTGACTAACATAAAAAAGCGAGCAAAAAGATTATATTAGTCTAGGGAATGGAGCATTAGGGATTTTATAATTTAGTTTCAAAATATACAACTCCTCGCTTGCAATATTGGCCAAACCTTATGGGTATATGTGATTTGGCATAATAACTCGCGTTTTTTCTTGATTAATCTTATCATATAACTTTTTGGCAAATAAACATATAACTTTCATTTTTTATTTAATTATATTCTATCCTGGACATGCCAACCACGATATAGCATGCTAAACTAGATGAATATCAGGTGGTTGGATACACGAGACTTACATTTGAGCATATGACTATAGTATGCAACCTTTTTGACCTTCACTTTGCAATCCCATTTTAACAAAACGCATTAAATTCACAAGATGATCTCAGCTAACCAAAAGTGGACTTCTGGTAGTTGTATGGTTAATTGTGGGCCCGTTTGTATTATCAAACAATAATATTTTCCTAGATAATTAGGCTAAATTGAAAGGAAAACTCAAAGTCATGTATATAATTGCCAAAATTTATAATACATTATTACTGAATAAATCATGCAAAGCTCATGACTGTTTGAGGTAAGCAAGTCATTTATTAGCTTTCATATTTTCTTTTGTTGTCCGATTACTTTACATATTAAAATGGAGGAAATGCAGAAATTAAATTGAAAATCTAATGATTGTTAACTGTTTCTATACTTTTGTTCTCTTTTGTCAGGGGTGCTCCCCCCATCGTCCTGTAGATGTCTCTTCACCTTGGCAACTTCAATGCTTCTCTTTTCATCAAAAGCATGGGATATTATTTCACTTGTTGATTCAGCCAAGGAGGTTCTTACAGAAAAAGTGGTATGTAAATTTTTTCAGGCAAGTTACACTTGCATGGGTTGATGTTAAGTAGATGATTTGCAAATATGCCTACTGTAGGGATACTTCTGCCATTTGCAAGCAAGATTACTTTGTCTTAATTGTTTCAATGGGTCTTGTGGTATATAAATTTAACTTTATGCGGTACGTAACATGGGCTAATTCCTGAATCAGGTAGATCCATTTCTGCACTTGGTTGATGATAGGAAGTTAAAAGCTGTTACTGATCACCATACAGGCATTTTTGGATCTGAGGATGATGAAGTTTCAGCTTTAAAATCCCTTTCAGATATGGACATTTCAGGGAATCAAAGCAAGGAATTCTTCGCAGCTGAGATTATTAAGAGATTAGATTTGTCTAATGTAAAGCTTTTAATTGAATTCTTTTAATTTAGTGGGTCTTTTTTTTTTCCCAATGAGTTTACTCATAATGGTCCAAAGTCATGTGAAGCCAATAGTGACTAATGAACTCATCTGCAGTCTGAGTTGTCCGCTGTACATGAGCAGCTCCTAAATGACTTCCTACCTGATGATGCATGTCCAATGGGAGACCAGTTTATGGATACCCTTTGTAGTGACCAGGTTGGTATAAAAAAATTCAATTGTAAAGCTCATTCCCCTTTGTTATATCCCCTTTTCTTATTTAGCTGGGCGTGACACACCATTCTTTCTTCTTGTTGTGCAGAGTGGTCCACTTGTGACAGTAGATGACATTTTTCTAGATTCTTTTGAAGGTCAAGTCAAAACCAGTAAGGAGTTGGTCTTCCAAAACAACAAACTTTTGAGCGTAAATCAACTCATGGAATCAGTATGTTAATCTTTCTGTTTACTTAGTTTTATATGGAAATTTTATATTAAGAATTTGTTCTTCATTACGTGTGCATTGATGGGTATTCTGGTCTAATGGCCAATATGAGGCATACATAGTGACTAAAGGTCTGGTTATTTGCACAGGTTCTAGACACAGCACAGCAAGTTGCAAGAATGTCTGTCACTGCACCTGATGTGGCTTACAAGGACATGGCCCTTCATTGTGAAACACTTCAAACAGGAAAACAAAAAAAGATGGGCAATGTGATGAACTCCCAACTTAAGCCTGACAGTTTGATTTGTTTATCTCCAAATTCCCAAAGTCATGAGGCAAAGGAGGTGATTTCTTCTATTTATGTTTTGGTTTTCAATGATTGCACTTGATGAGATTCGTGGTTGTCATTTTTGCACATATTTACTTATTGTCATGCACATGCATATATAGCCTAGAAGTAACCATCCAGCTTTAAAAATATTTTGCTTGCCATTGTCTTATGAATAGCATTGCCATGTCTAACTGGAAATGCAGGCTGGCAATCCTTTAATTGATCAGAACTTCACTGATAGTTCACCAAAACTATTGATGGGGACAGTTCCAAAGCAGTGTGCAACTGAGTTTCAACACCAACCCAATTTCTTCAGGCTACCTGCATCATGTCCATATGATAATTTCCTAAAAGCTGCTGGTTGCTGATCCTGATTAATCTTGAGAACCCGCCAGATAGTCAGCTAGAGAAGTCAGATAACAGTTGAAAGTTAGCCTGCCCAGCAGCTGCGGGAATATGCTTTTTTCTGAAGACAGTTTTTGGACACAGGAAGAGTCAGAGATGTGAACAAGACCATTTAGCCTTTCATGTCTCTGTCTCTGCAATTTTTTCGTGCAGCAACATGTCATTTGCCACTTGGCAGGTGTACCCAAATTTTTCAGAATGTACATAAGCTTCTGATAGAGAATTCATCCTTTCGGTGCATAAAGAATGAATACAAATTATCCTTGCATCAATACAATGGGAACCTGGGACAGTATGTGAATTTCAAACTTTGTGATCATAAATATTAGTTTTGGATGTGAGAAGTGTAACGAGATCGTAGTCCTGTTCTGTATTCTTGTACCAGTCAGAGATGAAAATGACATTAAATTATCTGTTACTAAATGATAGAATCCTATAAAAATATGTGCATCTATAGATTTGTATTCTCATATTTACTTCCTTTTTTGTTGTTCGCTTGGAAATATTTCTTTTGGAAGTATATTGGACCCTCTATATTTTTTATTTTTTCTGATCATCAATAATACAGATGACTGCTCATTCTTTTGGAAGTATGAAAGGGAAAAAAAGTTAGTATGGGGCTAAAGTTGGAGATGGAAAAGGATTATGAGAGGATGGAACGGCGGGGATTGTTGGTAGTGGGTTAAGAGGGTTATGCATTGTGTCCAAAGTGTGAAATATGTTGTTCGGTGAACGGAGAACCCTGATATTGGTTCTCCCCTACGGAAGCAGTAAAGATGACATTTTCCTTGTAAACTCTACTTGTGGCTTTTGAATCGCACTCCCAACAAACCTTTCTTTGTCTTGCTACAACATGTAAGCAATAGTTTATTCGCATTACATGTATATTGGAAGGAATTACCTATCCTATCTCATTACAGCCAATTCTATCTTTTATCTTGCATTACGTAACATATAAGCATATATGGGACTTTTTTTAAAATAGGTTATTTTAAAAACTTATTTGGGCAAATGGTGTGTGTGAAAATATTTAGGAAAATGGGGTGAACAAATCTATTTTCGCAGCCTGTTATTGCGGGAATAGAACGGGGCACGGTAGACGAAAATTGCAGGGAACGAGACAGCACGAAATTTCGTTCTGTGAAATTCATTTTCTATTCCCGCAGCCTGTCATTGCGGGAATAGACACTGGGCCCCACTCTCTCTCTCTCTCTCACCCACTCTCTCACTCTCCCTATCACCTTCTCTCTCTTAATATTTTCCAAAATATCATACTTAATTCTATAATTAATTATCTATATAATTCTACAAATAAATAAAAAATATTTTTAAAAATAATGTGAGGTAAAAATAAAAAATTTCAAGTGAAAATTATTTCAAAAATAAAATTTAAAATAACTTATAGTGAAAAAATGATGGTAAAAAATATTTATTAATGACAGTATTAGTTTCACATATAATATATAAAAAAATTCATTAAATAAAGTAATTTTTATCATATTTTAACTTATTGTTAGATTTGAATTTTTGATAAAAAACACCAACTACTATACTCTCTTTTTTCTTACTATACTATCATTTTTTAACTATAAATTTATTTTAAATTTTATTTTTGAAGCAATTTTTATTTGAAGTATTTTTATTTTTACCTACCATTATTTTTAAAAATATTTTTTATTTATTTGTAGGATTATATAGATAATTAATTATAAAATTAAATATGATAATAATTTTAGAAAATATAAAGACAGAAAAAAACATCCAATTTTTTCAAATAATTTTTCAATCTAACAATAAGTTAAAATGTCATAAAAATAACTTTATTTAATAATTTTTTTTATATATTGCATGTAAAACTAATACTGTCATTAATAAATATTTTTTACCATCATTTTTTCACTATAAGTTGTTTTAATTTTATTTTTGAAATAATTTTCACTTGAAATTTTTTATTTTTACCTCACATTATTTTTAAAAATATTTTTTATTTATTTGTAGGATTATATAGATAATTAATTATAGAATTAAATATGATATTTTGGAAAATATTAAGAGAGAGAAGGTGAGAGGGAGAGTGAGAGAGTGGGTGAGTGGTTGTACGAGAGAGAGAGAGAGAGAGAGAGAGAGTGTGTGGAGCCCAATGTCTATTCCCGCAATAACAGGCTGCGAGAATAAAAAGTAAATCTTACAGAACGAAATTTTCATACTGTCTCGTTCCCTGCAATTTTTGTTCACCGTGTCCCATTCTATTCCCACAATGACAGACTGCGGGAATAAATATGTCCATCTTATTTTCCTAAATATTTTTACACACACCATTTGTCCAAATAAAATTTTAAAACAACCTATTTTTTAAAAATTCCCGGCATATACAAAGTTATATCAACGTGGCTGGTCATTTGGTAGCTACATAAAATCCTAATTCAAGAGTTTTCTCTTTATTTAGCTGCTACTCAAATTTTATCTTTACTAATTTTTAATATATGACCTTTGTTTTGGGAAAAAAGGTTTGAAAAAGTAAAAGAAAAAATTGGATATCAAAACGGCGCCGTTTCCGCAGCTCCAAATTTCTATTAGACGTGGAAGAGAGAAAATAAAATAAAATAAAATACTGAGCCTCCCGTCAGCAGAGAGCTTCGAGAGACCAAAAGGACAGCAAAACAAACAGGGCCTTCGTTCACACAATCGCCTCCACAGATCCATAACCCATACTCGCTGTGAGTTAGCCCCTCTCTCTCTCAGATTTTCATTTCTCTGATTTCATTATCTGATTTCAACCTGATTTGGGGTTTTTTGTGATTTCAAAATACAATTTCTCGCCTTTCCCCCATTCGCACGTTTTTATATATTTATTATGGGTCTAAATGTTTCTCTTTGTAGAGTTGTGATGGTTGATGCTTTTCATTTTAAGTCCGTGGACTTTGTTTAGGGTAATTTTACTATGTCCGTTCTGTTTATTTTCTGTGCTGATGTCGATTTTTTTTTTTTTTTTGAATATGGGTTCCTAAGAAATTTTGGGGATTAGTTCAGAATTGAATGCAGTTGACGTGGTAGGCTTTAGAAATTTGCCATTATTTTTTTTTGATAGATATTTTTTTGGGCCTGAGAATTACTGTCTGGCATGTATACTGGGTTGACGCTCTGTATGCCATAGTTGTAAGAGGTTTTCTTTTTTCTTTCCCACCCCCCCCCCCCCATCTTGTTTGGAGGGATGGGAGTTTTTTTTTTTTCTCTCCTTTCTCTATCTGATATTGCGGTGGGATTGTTATCTAAAAATCTTGTCATCCAGGAATGGAGTTGAATAGGGTTTTATATGTTTGTAAATTTCTTTGCTTTTACTGGTATTCTGTTCATGATATAATATGGAGATATTGGAGATTGATTGCCTCTCTTCTTGGAACATGAGAATTAACCTTTTAGTGAAGTAACTTGTACATGTTTGGATTTGAGGGATCTTTTGCATCTTCTCTTTTATTGTCAGCATTATGGGTGCTTGAAACTGAAAGCCTTTTCCACCCTTCTGATGGTTGGCCTAAAAATGAAGGCCACCAAATTTTTCTATGTTTTTTTTTTTTTATTTGAACTGCAAGGGGTACCAAATGTTCTGTTGGATAAAATCGTGCATCTTTTTCAAATGACCTAATCCGCACATACAGACTTAGAAGTTGTTAACGGACCTCAGGAAAGTTCTGAAACAAGCTTTTCAGGTTTGCTGAGGCCAATGTCCTTGGGAGAATATTTTGTATGACAGTGTTAGTCTTTTTTTTTTTTCCTTATTGTATTGGGTGACTCTTTCTTCCATTATTAGTTGGGAACAATATCTAACGGGATAGTGTCTTGGTGCTGTTATGTGGTGCGGCCTTCTGATGAATGTATTATAGCTTGTTCCGGTCTTATAATGTGATCTTATCTCTTTCCCAATGCATTGGTAGCAATGCTGTCAATCTTCGTCTACGCATGGAGGAGTAATAAAAGCACACGCCATGTACATCACCTTGGTTTGCTGGTTATGTCTATAAATGTCATGGTTGGAGCTGATGCTGACACGGTGTATATTTAAGAGAAACATTAATACTTATCTAATTTAAATTCTTTTGCAGCTTGATCATGGCAACAAAGTATATAATTTCTGGTGTAGCTGGGTCATTTGCAATTGCATATGTATGTGACCAACTCATTGCTGACAAGAAGATATTTGGAGGTAAATATTTATTGTCTCTTGGATATATATTTTGTGCCTGGTGCGGCATATTTGACAATGAATTTTACTGCAATTTATTTTTCTTAAAATAATCTCCCAGGTACTACCCCTAAAACAGTTTCAGACAAGGAATGGTGGGAAGAAACCGACAAGAAATTCCAGGCATGGCCACGTACTGCTGGGCCACCAGTGGTGATGAACCCAATCAGTCGCCAGAACTTTATTGTGAAGTCCCGTGAATCTTGAATTCAACTGTAGCTTGTTTTCTGTTGAATTATTGATTGATAGTATCTTTATGGGTGATATTTTGTCTCCTTGAAGCACATAGCCGCAACTGGTTGAGATGGGGCCTTTGTTTCATTTTTGCATACTCTTTCTGCGAATTTCTTTTGTTGGCAAGTACTATTATTCATACAAAATTGAAATAAATCAGTAAAGGAGTCGGTGCTGTTCATGTTTATCTTGTGTGGTCTGGTGTTTACTTGTTAGTGATAACTGAATACTGGGCTGAGCTTTTTTAGCTAAGAGGCATAAGTTACAATGGTGAACGGGCTTACAGGAAATATGCAAGGGAATCGCATTATGGATCCAACGTTTTTGTGGATGAAGCTGCATTATTTTAGTAGTCCTGTGTCTGTAATAACCGTTGGATTTGGTTAGATACCTCTTTCCATGGATCTCGATCAGTTTTGATCCCTCTAGCATTACGAAATATATAAAAGTTTACAAAATGGCAGTTGATTATTGGCGATGTGCGTGTTTCTTTACGGTTGCGTAACACGGTAAAGCTGCTGTTAAATGCATCTGAACTCTGAAGGTTAAGAGTTAGGAGGCATTAGAAAAACACATCCTAGAGTCCTTGAAGTGTTTATATTTTTAAAAGTCAACAATGCATCTTTGTATTTTTCGGATTAGTTACATTAAAAATTAATATTACATCATTGTACTTTTTAAATTGCTCGTATTAAGTGTAATATAGATGGATTTGGCAAAATTAAAATTGAAACGTATAGATCATTAATTTTAAGTGGGATCAATTTAAAATAATTATGAAATTTATCAAAATAAGTTTTTATATGTCCAAATAATTGTTTATTTATTTATTTTTTTTATGTTTTGGTGTGTTTTATCATTTTAATGAATATTTCACAAATTCAGAATATATTTTTGGATGTTGCAGTTGTTGAATGTGTGAAATACCAAACTTATGTCTGTGTCCCAAATGTAAAAAAATCTCAATTTCAATGAGCACCAGATTCTTGAATAATAATAAAAATAATAATGATATTTATTATAATTATATTGATAATAATTACTTAAAATAAATTAAATTAAAAACTAGAAAATTAAAAAATAAATATTGAATTGTTATTTTCAAAAGTACATTGATATATATATATATATATATATATATATATATATATATATATATATATATATATATATATATATATATATATAGTAGTATAAGATGACAAAATTTTTGAAAATAATAATTTAATCTATATACTATAATAAAAATATTATAATATTTTAAAATTTAACTTCTCTAAAATAAAAAATTTATTTACAAATTTTATTTATTTTGACGAAATTCAGTAAAAATATAATTAATTTCATACAATTTAATTATAAAATTAATTTTTTTTTTTACATTTCAATAATAAAAAATAAAAATTATAAATAAATTACACTATGAAATTTATTTATTTCAAACAGGGTCCACGTCTTTCAAAGAGTACAATGGAACTGCATTCAAACAAAACTTATAGTTGGCTCTGGACACATGTTTCTAGAAGAGTTTTCAAAATTAGAAAGTACAATTGCAGGAACCAATATTCAACAAATGCCGCCGCCCCTGTTTTTTTTCATAACCCCGCTATCTATATATTCTGTTGCTTATCCAAAATGTTTCTAACTTGCCATTGCTCATAATAAACAGTTCAGTACATAGCGGGCAGACAATAAATCCTGAACCAACATTTCTGGATTCCCCCTTTTAGTTTCTAGGAAAAAGGTTCCAAATTGGATTTGGAAATTTAAGAACAGGATGAGTCATTTGCTACAGTGGCGATGAATGGGTTCAGAATGTAGCTTTGATAAACTCCCATCAGTTTTGCTTAATTTCTTGAAGCATTTCAACTACTTTCTTCATTTTTGGCCGTTTGGCTGGTGTGGTATCTGTGCACAGTAATGCCACCTTAAGAGCTGCCAACATCTCTCTCCGCCAACCGAAGGAAACTGTGCTAAGTTTTGCATCAAGTATCTGCTCTGGAGTCTCTCGTCTTGCTGGAGCTCCATGAACCCACTTCACCAAATCAACTCCTTCACCAAAATCCTCATCAACTGGCAGTCGGGTCGTTAGGATCTCAAGCAATACCACCCCATAGCTATACACATTTCCTGGCGCTGTCACTTGCATTGTGTATGCATATTCTGGGTACCACAACAGAAGAAACATGAGACAAAAAGGATATCCATCTAAATTTTTTAGCTCTAAACCCCTATTGTTAATGCATTATATATTTTGTGAACTGATTAGCTGATCTAGCTAACAAAATATAAAATATAACAGCTTAGAGTAGAATGAAAATAGATATCTACACATGAAGCAACTAGACTGTAAAACCAACGCATTTTCCCAAAATGGTTAAACTAGAATTTTCTTCTCCTAGAAATAAAAAATGAAAACAAAAGGGTGACGTATTGTCCAGAAAATTGATCAAAGATTCAAAAACATAGAAGAAAAACCAAGAGATGCTTATAAAGCTACTCGGATGGACATGATCAAGGTTCAAATGTAAGAACTTGGTAAAAAATTTTACCTGGGGGAATATAACCGAAGGAACCTGCAACTGCACTGATACTGGCAGTGCCTTTCGATGGATCTAAGAGCTTTGATATCTCTATCTCCCCAACCGAAGGCCTGAAGTCAGCATCTAACAACACATTCCCTGAAGAAATGTCAAGGTGGATGACAGCCAAATGATGAAGAAAAGTCAAACCTTCTGCAACTCCGATGGCAATGGATAACCTTGTAGGCCAGTCAGGTTCATACTCAGACTTCTTGCTGGACTCATGCACAAGCTGAGCTAATGTCCCATTGGGTAAATAATGATGCAGCAAAAGAGCAACATCTTCATAGATTACATATCCAATAGGCCGCACTAGATTGTCATGACAGAGCTTGCTTAGCCTCTCAAGCTCTCTAATCATCTTGTTTTGATGATGGATAATGGTTCTGTCCATTGATTTCAGTTTCCTTACTGATAATATCATCCCAGAAGGCATGACTGCCTTGTAAACTGTGCTGAAAGTTCCACTTATGAGTTTATTTGAATCTTTTAGAGTGGCTTTAACCACAGCATCAAGATCTATTCCTTGCCTGAGGTTTTCAACAAAGACATGGCCTGCTATTATTGTCGGTTGGTCATTGGTTTCATCATCTGCAACCCCTGAGCTTTTAGCTGCTTTTTCTTGTCTCTCCCTCATCATAAACAGCAGGACAACTACAGTTACAGAGCCAAATACAGCCAAACCAGAACCAATAACAGCTAGAATAATTCTGTAAGAAACCTTGTGATGATTATTATCATGACCAGAAGCATAAGTGTTTCCACATGACAAGCTCAATGGTTCTCCGCAGAGCCCTTTGTTCCCCGAGAAGCTTGAATTTAGACTCTTTTGAAATGGTACAAAGCTGGGTACTGGACCATTGAGCAGATTGTTTGAGAAATTAACTTCAATCAAGCTCAGCATGCCCTTGAATGATTGTGGAATTGTACCAGAGAGCTGATTATTAGATACATCCAAAGAAACCAGCTTGTCAAGTTTTCCTAATTCAGGAGGTAGAGATCCATGGAGATGATTATAGCTCAAATTTAAAGCTATTTGTAAGTTCCGGATGCGGCCAATCTCGGGGGGGATAGTTCCAGTCAAATAGTTACTGCCCATCTGCAACTCCAGCAGTTTTATGCAGTTTCCTATCTCATGAGGTATCTCACCCTTTATTGAATTCTGATCCAAAAGCAAGTACTGCAATCTTGACATACTACAAATTTCATTTGGTATAGTACCATTGAATCTGTTATTGCTGAGATCCAACTTGTTCAGACTCTTGCATCCAAGAATTGAATCTGGGATATCTCCAAATAGATTATTCCCCGAAAGAATTAATTCCTGCAAATTCACAAGCTGTCCAAGCTCAGAAGGAATGACTCCAGTAAATCCATTTGAGGCCAGATTTAGAAGGGTGAGATTAGAGCATCGAGCAAACTCCGAGATAATCTCACCAGATAAATGATTGTCATCTGCTTCAAAATAAGTGAGGCTACTAACATTCCCAATTTCCCTAGGAATAGCTCCTAAGAGATCATTGTTACCAATCCGGATACTAGAAAGACCTTTGCAGTTTCCAACTAGTTCAGGAAGTTCACCATTCAATCTATTCTGGGTAAGAACCAAAATTTCCAACTTTCCCATGGAAAAAATACTCCTAGGAATTGGTCCTTCAAAATAGTTTGAATGAAGGTTTAACAACTTCAATTGTGAAACTGAACCCAGATTATCAGGAATTTCACCACCTAATTCATTCTCATAGGCAGTAAAAACTCTCAGGTTTGTAAAATTACCCACCCAAGATGGAATGGTGCCATTCAAGCTATTACTAGAAATCTGAAATTCCTCTAACAGTTCTAGACGCTGAAGCTCTTTAGGTATCCCCCCTACAAGCATGTTATTGGAAAGGTTAAGTGATTTAAGGTTTCTGAGACTACCCAGCTCTTTTGGAATCAAACCTTCAAACTTATTCAAAGATAAATCAAGAAATTCAAGCTCAGACAAATTGCCAAAAGCTGAAGGAATTGAAGTATGAAAGTCATTGCCAGAAAGATCAAGCTGCTTCAAGGCTTTGAGCCCAGAGATCAAGTTCACATTACCTCGAAGGTCAAGCCTAGAAAGAATAAGCCTTTCAACGAAAGAATGATTCAAATTGCAGAAAATGCCTCGCCAGTTGCAGTAATTTGTGTTGTTATCACCCCAGCCAGGAACTTTAAGCTCTCTGTTGATGGCTAACACTGTATCTTGATCATTTAACTGCGCAATAACTAGCTGGGATTTTGATAGGAACCCAACTAGCAAAAGATAAGACAAACATAAAAATGCCATTCCTGAGTTAGTCTACTTTTATTGGTGGACTAATAGTTCTCCAATGCAAGAACTCAAATTTTCATCACACACCAACTGGGTAACATTACTTTCTACCAAAATCCCACCTCTCTTCAATGATTCAAATCTTTCTTCTAGATCAAAGAATCAAACTTTACAGACCCCACTTCAGTAAAGACATAATTTTGGAGCAAAAAGCATCCATAAAGATCAAGAAAAAAACCCACAAGTACAAAACCCAATCACTGTTCAACGAGGAAAACCCATTTGAGATATAATGACATCAAAGCATAAAAAAAAACCTTGATTTTTGGGGTGAAGCAAGGAGGAGCAATCAAAGATATGTGATTTTATAAAAAAGAGGAAACAGTGAATACATATCAAAGACCAACATCAAAGGAAGAGAAGGGAAAAAACATGAGAAAGAAAACAGAATGAAGCATTAAGAAGAGAGCTCCATTATAGAACATGGGATGCAAATGTACTAATGTTGTGTTCAACTAACATGACAAAACAAGAAAAAACAATGGCCAGGGGAAAGAAAATGCAGAAGAGAAGAAAGAAGTGTGCAAGGTACTAAATTTTATCTTGGTACAGGCGATCCTAGAGAGAGAGAGAGAGAGAGAGAGTAATGGGTCTGGAAAGAGAAAGAGGAAGGAGATGGAATTGTCGTTCTCTCACTGTCTCACACACGAAAGGGCTTTTTTTTTTCACGAGAAAAGAACAGTAAGGAGTGAATGAAGGCTGCATAAAATCTCCCTCAACTGCTGAAAGACTGCAACTATTATGGGTTTTGATACTTTCAAGGACATTTCACTCTTACCATATGTCTCAAACATTTCATATGAGAAGGCCCACATTTTTGGACGGTCTTGATCATAATGTCTATTCTTCTATATTTTGCAGAAGTTTTGTCATTAAAGTTTTCAACTTTTAATTTCTTCTTTAGTTTTACTATAATGGGTTTTAATTAGTTTAATTCAATTTGTAGCTACATATATTTGTTTCATCCTCTACGGACTTCATTATAAGGAGCAGAAACAAAAGATATTAAAAAAGAAAATTATTGTAGGTTTTTCCTTTTTTAGTTAATGTTATAGAAATGAAATATAAGGTTTTTTTTTTACTACCAAACAAATCCACTATATATAGAGGATCAATTCTAATGGCGACCCTACCAACGCCGTAATATCCATACATATTCTAAGCTTGCAGATCGAATTCGAAATATATTTAAGGGAGATGGAGCCCTAATCCACCCTGACCAACGGACGTTGGTTGGATATAGGATTATTGAATGCTCAATATTTGAATTTATTTATAAAATTTAAGTATTGATTGATTAAAAATTATCTAAATTTTATATTATTTAATATAATATAAAAATTCCAAAATCTCAAGTGGGAACTGGGAAAATTATTAGAAAAAAAAAGAATAAATTTGTGGATTCATAGCATAAACCTAGGATTCCAACTCCACTAGTGTGGGCATTTACATGATATGTATCATTTTCAATAAAGAGCCTAATTAATTAATATTCAAATATTGAAATTATAAACCCTTTTTTCTTCTGAAAGGAAACATATATTGATAGTTCTTTTATATTATTAAACTAGCCAAATGCCTTTGGTTTATAAATTAATATCCGTATATTATATCACAGGTATTATTATTTTATATAGATAAACGAATATGCTTAAATTATATGTTAATATTATTTTCACCTGTTTATGAAATGAAATTTAGCCGTTGATTTATTTATTTCATAAAGACCTATTTAGATAAATAAATGAAAATATAATAGCTATAAGATTTGATAATACATATAATGGTAATTTTAACTGTCTCCTAAATTTTTGTTTTAAATTGTTGCATTATTTTTTCTTTTGTCCCACTAAAATATAAAATTACTTTACACTCGTTATCCTTATTTAAAATTCAATATATCTATATTAGAAAATAAGCCGTATTTTCTATAAGTAAATACACATTAACATTAAAATTTTCATTTGATATAATCTTATAATTGTAGTTGAATTCGAGATTTTATATTATAAATTCATAATAAATATAGTGAATAATTAATTATTGTTTTTAAGCTATAATGTATTACTCCTAAATATTGAACCTCTAATCGATGGAGAAATAATTGGTGAAGGATAAAGCCAATAAAACATGTGCAAAAAACATAAATTGCCACCTGTCAAAATTTAGTGGAATTGTATTCTACTTTACACACAAAAAATACTAAGATTATTAGACAGATAAATAAAATGTCCTTAAGACCGATGGAGGAGAAATGTTTGAGGGCTTTTATTTGGAAATTGGAAGCACATTACTGTTTGAAGGTCTAAATCAGTCGCCTTCAGTTGTATAACATGTTGCCATTAATTGTATGAGTGACGTATGGAGGGAAAATGTGTTGGATTTTCAAGCGACAACTCTTAACTCTTCTTGTTCCATCATGTTAAGTTTGTTAAGGAAAACTTCCAAATCACACTAAATAAGAGGAAAAGTGGACAACTCCATTAATATTCTTCTAATGTAATTATAATAATATATAGCAACAACTTAAGAGGTTATTTTATTTTTTCTGCTTTTAAACCTCTAACCATTTACAGGGAATCAAACCAGCTAGCTCTAAGAAAGGATCTTCAGGCGATCATGCCTTTCGCCTGCTGGTACTCTGCCTTTGCCAGTTTTAGGACCCCATTTCACGTCCTTCGCCCAGCTTTGATTTAAAGGAAATTAACTCCTCCCCCTTTGTAGCATCTAACGCAACTTAATCTCCTCATTTTTCTATAGTGTATTTGTAAAATAATTGAAATATACATACTAATGTGCTAATTAAAAGGACATGTTTATTTATGTATATATATGTTGATCAATAATTGAAAATAGATTTGTTTCAAATGTGAATTTCATTTGGCACTTTGTGAATTATTGAAGAACTCGGGTCTTCTTCGGTCATTATCCCTACTTTCCCCACTTAATAAAAACAATTTATTAACCAAAAAATATATAATAACAATAAAAATAATATCAAAGGTAAACTAGACCCATCAATCGGGTTAGGTTGGTTTAAGTCTGGATTGAATTATGTTAAATTTATGATTAAATCCAATTTTCAGTGTCAGACTGATTATTGAATTTTTAAATACGAATCAATCTTTAATTTTATATTATTTCTTTTAAATATCAATATATTTTAACTAATTTTAATTTTTAATAACAATATTTTCAAATTCAAAGGAATTACTAAATTTTAGAGCATGATTTTTTTTTTTGGTTTCTATGGCTTTCCAGAAAGTAATAGGAGAAAGGATTCTTGGCAGATGTTGCATCGTTTAGGAAGAGGGAGAACGAAAATCGATCTGTGGTCGGTGGCGAGGGGTTTCAATGATATCTTAGACCCTTCGGAGAAGGTTGGAGGTGGAATTCGACCACCATACCTGATTAATGGTTTTTGTGAGGCAGTGGAAGAATACAGCCTGTCAAATCTGCCGTCGACTGGTGTTTCTTTCAAGTGGGAATAGTATAGATCATTAGATTATTGGGTTAAAGAAAAGCTAGACAGAGGAATGGGCAGCGCTAGGTTCTTTTCCTTATTTCTGAATTGTTCTCTTAGGTAGTGTGTTCTCCGACTTCTGATCATTCACCTTTTTCTTATTGATCTTGATAGAAATTTTAGTTTGTGGAGGCATAAGAGGTTTCGTGTTGAGAATAAATGGTTGCTAGATGCTGACCTATTGAATACTATTAAGGAAGAATGGGGCCGCTCAAATAATTTAAGAATTATGAAACGGATGAGATGTTGCTGTCAGGTGTTAGACAAATGAGGAAGGGATCGATTTCACAATGATAAGAAGAGGAAAAAAGAGATTGATCTGGAGCTTGAGATGTCTAGAAAAATTAATAGGTTTCAAGATACAACTAAAGTAAGGGAACTAAAAACAAAGTACAACTAAACTTAATGGGTTTCGGTGTGCTACAGGATCGATGACTGATATTTTTTCCATGCTGTTTAGTTCTTTAAACATGAATAAAGTTAAGGAGCTTTGTTTGCTTTTATGGCATATTTGGAATGTAAGGAATAAGTTCATGTGAGATAATGTGTTAATAGCTTCCCATGTTATTGTTCAATTTGCGTTGTCTCTTTTGGAAGAGTGGAGAGCAACGAAGGATGTGCTTAATATTGTGTTTGAACCGATGATTAATAAGGAGGTGGTATCTAATTTACAGACTTTTGGTCAGGATATGGCTTGGCACTACAAGGTGGATGCTACTGTTTTTGAAGATGTGCAGAAGAGCGGGTTTGGGGCTGTCTTCAGAGACATTGATGGGCACTTTATCAAAGCCATCTCAGGGCATTGGCCTGGGGTCTATTCTTGTAACACCCTTATAATTTCAGTCCTACGAATTTAAGCGATTAATCAAAAAATTTTTTTTCTTAATTATCAAATGCTTATCCAAATAATTCATTGAACATCAATCCTTATCCATTATCCACATTCACAAACTAACTGGTCGCTGACTTATAACCATCTAAATTTACATTCATTTTACAATAATCCAACAGTATAACGGCTATAAACTTAGATAGTCCCCTAAAAAACAAACAAGCCACAGCCCCTCAGGAGCACAACAGTTCATAACAAAATATATATACATTCTAGTCATTCATTCATCACATATCAAACACACCCATTCAATTTCACTTCCTAACAAAATACATATTTACATATACATCAATCTACTGATCAAATACAATCCAATCCTTTACATCAAATAGCTAAATATATATATGCCAAAACACAATAATTTATAACTATCTCTTTCTCTTCAAACTTTGCTCCTCTGTGTACTATGCTCCAACTACTTTTCAGAATCTGCATGCAGTAAACACTACATGTTGAGCATTAGATATTCTCAATGGTGACTATAAATCGAAAAATTTTTCAAACAAGTATAATTGCATTAACTATGCAAAATTTCTTATTTAGTCAATTGAATACAATTATCATTTCATTTGGCATTTTATACTATTAATTATCACTAATAAGATAAATTTTTCAATTAATTATAGAATTTTCCTTTTTACACTTTACTAATGATTTTACCACCAGTTTATTTATTTTCACTTTAACTTCATTAATTATTTATCAAAATACAATTATCAATGTGTTTAACATTCAACACAAAGTAATACCATTACTTTAGTGAACTTTTCAATTAAATGTTTAACTTTTCATTTAATTACAACATTGCCACATTTACATTTTAATTCCAAAATTTGCTATTAGTTTACTTGTTTTCACTCCACATTCACTTATTAGCATACAAAATTTCCGTTTGGTCCTTGTTTGAACTTTTCTTACAACAATTAATTTTGGTTCTTAATTTTTTAATTAATTATGGAATTATCATTTTTAGACTTTTAATTACAATATTGGCACTGGTTCACCGATTTTTCATTTTCAAATTATTAATTGGCATAAAATATACCAATTGGTTTTTAATTTGATTTTTTTATGTAAAATTATATTTTAATCATTTTTCTTCTTAAAAGCTTATTTTTGGATTGTTTGTTCGTTAAAATTATCATTTTACTCTTCCTATTCATTTCTTAATCATTTTTACTCATTACGTATAATTTTTTTAAAAAAATTATCGTTTTGCTCCTAAATTTTTTATTTTTTTCAATTAGATCTTTTTTCACTTTTAACTTCACTTTTAGCTTTTTTTTTTACACTTTTAACATATTCTTATCATTATATTCTTACTACAATCTCAACAAAAATTTTCAAACCGGATATATGGGATGTAGATACTATATGATCATATACAGACTGAAAAATGACCATTAAGGACCATTTTTCACAGAGCAGATATTCGAACAGACAGATACTATGGGAGATCGGTAATCCTACCATAGTAAAGCAAGTCGTCATAATTTATACCATGGTATAGATATTCATATGGCTAGTCAATTATATTTTGAGCTAGATTTTTACTCTATGACTATTACTAAGTACAAAAATTCACTTAATTTCAATTTTTTTTTAGATTTTTAACAGTTGCAATCACTTTTTCAATTCAATATATTGTCAGTCAATGATTTTAGTACTTTTATACAATTTATGAATTATTCTACAATAATTCACCATTTTGTTATCAAATTATGAATTATTTCACGATAATATCAGGCCGCTGAAGCCAGAAGTATATCGAAATAATATCAAAATGGGCTAAAATTTTAACCTATGTTCTTGAAATTACTGTGACACACAGGGTAAAATTTCAGGACATTCTGATATGGGGAATGAAAATTCAATATTTAGGGTACAAAATCGAGATCGGATTAATATTTAGGGGGTCAAATTAGGAAATTTTAGATATATAAGGACATAAAAGCCATTAATGGAATGTTATAATCAGGTAAAAGCAAGCCTAGAGTAGTAGGATGTATATAAGTGGGTGATTGAGTGACATATGGCTTAATTTAAAACCATTGGATTTAATAGTTAAAGGATAAATCCTAGCCATTCCTTTTACATATTTGAAGACCATCTGAAAAGAGATATAAAAGTCTAGAAATCTCTAAAAAATTACAGCAACTCCCTCCTTTTTCTTTGCAAAATTCGAACCATAACCATCTCCTCTCTCTCCTTCATTTTTTTCATCTAAGCTCTTTCTCTCCAATTTCAAAGCCTAAATTTCATCCCTATACATAAAAACACTTCCTCTTCAACCTAGAGAAAGAATTATAGCAAGGGAAAGTTAAGAAATTGAAAATTAAGGTAAGGAAAATTAGGTATAATTTTATGATTTTATGAGTTCTAGGTGAAATTAGTGAGAAAAATCTATATGAGCATGTAGAGAATAATTAGGAGAAGAGTGTAGTAGCTTTATATTGCTTAATGATTTTCTTTCTTATATTTTCGGCCAAAAGAAGGAAAACAAGAAGAAGAAAGAGGCAAGGTGGGTAAGGGAAAGGAAAAGAAAGAATAGGAGTATTAAAAGCTAAATAGAGGTTAGTGGATCCAATTTACATTCAATTTTACTATTTTAGTTGAATTACCCATAATTTTTACATTATGTAACTATACCTAATTGTATGAAATTGTGAATAAATTAATATAACGTGATAAAATGATAAATTATGATGATATAATTAAACACAATTAAGTGAGGAAAATAACTTGAAAACGGTATATCACATAAGGCCGAATTAGGTACCTAAAGGCAATGTAATGGAATTTGATGTATAACTATATACAACTAGATATGGCATGCAAATGGAAGATAAAATATTATGTGTGGATGATTTCATTATGTGGTCGAATGTTGTGGTTATGGTGAAAGGTATGTTTTAGTTATATTTTCATGATATTAAACACCTATGTGAGAAATTAATGGTTAATGATGTTATATGAATGCAAATGAAAGCATAATGTGGTTAGTAGAATGTAATTAAAGTAATTAACGGTATAAAAATTTATTATAATGAGAAAATTTTTATTGCCCTTAGAGTATAATGGATAATTCAGGATCTCAAGATAGGATGACTAACCATAGGGGCATATTCACCACTGTATTACTGTGAAAATTTGATTATATTGCTTAGATGGCTTATTATATGGGAATACTGGAGAATCAGTATTGTACCCTGATTGTGCGGTCACTCCAGTACATGTGTATTAATAATATGAGAACATTGGAGAATCGGTATCGTACCTTGGCTGTATGATCACTCCAGTATATTAAGATGATTGAAGTCCTCTTTTTACTTATCTAGTTCGAGAATTTTCATTGATGACAATTAGGGGCAAAAATTATAAATTTTCAGGTAAACAAAAAAAATAAAAATAATTATGGCAATAAGTATATTAAAAATGTCAATAAGAATTAAATAAGATGAAAAATATGATTAATAAGTCAAATAGGGGTAAAATGGCAATTATATGATAAACTAGGGGTAGAATAGTAATTTAGAGTTAAAAAAGTGAATGATGAGGTTAAAATGGTTAAACAGGCTAAAAAAGGTAAAATCATAATTAAAATAAAGTTCATGAACTAAACTGTAATGCATTTTTCCTGTAATTATCCACTTACTTAAGATCCAAAATCCCTTTTTAAGCCTATAATGCATTTTTCCTGTAATTATCTCACTTTTCAAATCCAAACCATTTCAAAATTGATTTCATTATTCTTATCATATCAAAAATAGGTTGTATACAAAATTTCAGCCTAATCGGAGTCAATTTTTTATCTGATTCAATCAGATCGGTCCAATTCAATCATTACCGATGTTACCGAAAAATTTACTTTTTACAATCAAAATATTCTACATATCATTTTAGGCACATCTGAAATTTCTTTCAATTTTTAGACTTCATTTACTATTTTTAAAAACTCGATCAAACTTAGGTCAATCTAATTAACCTATAAACCGAACCGTTTCGTTTTTCGTATTTTTGACTTTTGAATGCCTATTTGACCTCAATTTTACTTCAAATTTTAATCCCGAACTACCCGTGATCAATACTTTTTGATGGTCAAATAAAATATTTTCGACTTCGACTGTACTTTTCAGCCTGGATGCATTGTTCATATTAGAAAATACTATTCACGGCTGATCTGACGTTCAGATAATTATAGTTTCCCTCGAGTTGCTGAAGGGTTGGCACTTCAGTTGGTCTTAGCCTGGGTTGAAAACAACTTCTAATCTCAAGGAATTATCTTCACAGATGCTCATGAAATTTCTTTTGCATTGTATAATAGTTTAGATGATTTTTTGAACTTTGATTTTGTTATTTTGGATTGTAAAGCTTTTATTTCTCGTGGTCATAATATTAAGATTAGTTGGATTAGTAGGTTTAACAATTCTTAGACTCATAATCTAGTTAGAGCTTGAGTCTTGTACGAGCCTGCTAAAATTTGAGATTCTCTTCCCCTTATTTGTGAGATTTTTTTTTATAAAGGTCATTTTTTCTTTAAAAAAAAAAAAAACTAACGTGGGAGCCGAGGAAATGGGTGAAGGGCGATGGCATCGCTGAGACATGGAGGGACAACATGTAGCGTTGTGACTAGGCTGGCCACCACCATTGTATGTATTTGTTATAATACAATGATACATATCATAATATCAAATTAAGCTAAAAATTAAGAATGTTATTATTTTGAAATATTCTCTTAAAAAAGAAAATATAGACTTTTAGTTAAGAAACAGAGCGCAGACAACATCATAGATGTTTTGCCACCTTTTTATCATGCCTATGGTATAATGTATAAAATTCAATAATGCAATTTAATATTTGTTTTTATAAGTAAAATTAATTATTACTATTTACTTTATTTAAGAGACTTTACAACTAGATCACATCGCATAGTACTTTAGAGTTGGATTAGACTAAGATAAAACCATAGATTTAGGCAGGAATTATGGGTACTGATGGACACGTGGAATACAATTATAGGTTACATGCATTGCCATTGGGGCACCACTTTACTTCTTTTAAGGGGTCTCATGATCTTGTGTCACATTAATTTCTATTCACTTAATGTATTTTATATTTGTAATATAGCATCACTGCCTCAGTTTTAAGTGTGAAATCTGATGTGCCTGCATACTTTCATCGGTTGTGTAGGCGGTTAGACGATGTAAATGCACGGACACTTTATGTATATATACACCGTATAATGTCAATGTACGGACATTACATGCATATATATACCGTATTACATTCATAAAATATTTGCACTAGATTTCATTCTTCAATATAACCATTTAAACAATATTAGATTGATATGCATTTAACAAGAATTATGATAACAATCTTATATAAAATTTGTAGAATAATAACCTATTTTATTATATAACAAAAGGTTTAATCTAATTAAGAATTATATAACAAAATAGCATTTTAATCTACCTATTGGAAAGCAATTTAGAATGAAAAATAAATTTTAGACGAACTAGAAAATAAATATCTAAAAATTCTGATATAAATAGAAGAAATGGTTGTACAGAATTAAATATATAAATATAAATTCACAGTTGTGAAATTGCATCCCACGTCAATTCTTAAGTGGTAGGCACTTGGAAATTGGAACTGAATTGGGTTATAGGGGTGTGCAATCGGTTCGGTTTGGTTCGGTTTTGGACCAAATTAATTGAATCAAAAACCAAATTTTAGAAAATATAAGAACCAAATCGAAACCGAATTTTGTAGAACCGAATAAATCGAAATAATTTCGATCGGTTCGGTTCAATCTGTTCTGGGTCAATACAGGCTTATTTTTAATTGGGTTTTTAATCTATATGTGTCCATAAATTAAATTAATTTATATTCAACAAAATAAATTCATTTAAAATAACTAAAATTAAAATAATATACATAAATTTATTATATTATGTCTATAATAAATACTAATCAAAATTATATTAAAAAAATATACTACCAAAATAATATTTTAAAAAATACATTAAAAAATCTCCAATAAAAAAATTATACATATTTAAAATAGCCTTTCATTACTTTATTCTCCAATAAATATCTGCATTTTGAGACTAGCATTATCATAAAAAAAATAATATCATAAAACTTAATCATTTCATGATTCAAGCTGTTTATGATTTATTTAACAATAATAATTTTCGTTCATATAAATGATAATTTAATCATAATTAATTAAAAATTTGTTAAATTTTAAGTTGTTTAAATTAAACTACTTCTTAAATAAATAAATGATCAATAAAAATGAAGAAGAAAAAAAAATTTATTATTATTATTTTGCACAATATTATCAACTCTAAGCTAAATTAAAATCGCTTATCTTTATTTCATTCCATTTCAATTTAAAAATATATATACTTTACGTTATTTTTCTTTATTTTGTGCATTATTCGTGATAACACATACTGTAATTTAAATTTCATACTAACTCATCAAGATCCAAAATTCATCTCACAAAAATAGATGTTAACATAAAATAAGTTTCATTAAATAAGTGTGACATATTTAATTAAATTTGTAAGCCGTCTAACTAATCCGATCGGTATGATAGGTTAATTTTTATTTTTATTTTATAATATATTTAAAATTACCTGTAATACCCTCAGTTAATTATCTAACAATAAATTAATTTTTAATTAACTGCATGATACTATTTTCCAATGAGTATAATTTAACATTAAACATTTTTGGTTATGTGGGTCAAATAATTGACAGGTGAGTAGATATTTAAAAAGAAAAAATTGTCACTTTGCCAATTGAATTCGGCTATGTTAGTAAAGAACCAATCATCTGAATATGTTTGCAATTCCAATATAAGATTTAGTTAATTTATAAATATATTTTCATATTAAAATGAAGTTTTCATTTCCAAAAGGAGTACTGTTAATGCTATTACTACTTAATATTATGAAAAAATGATAAAATATGTAAATAGTGAGAAAAAATATGTTATAAAACTATAAAAACCTTAAATAAATGTAATGTTAACTATTATTTTGGAATTAAATGAGTATTAATTTCTGGATTAATATTTTATCACTTATTATAATGAGGCAAATTAGCCTTTATAATCCATTCAATTAACATGTGAAGTTACCTCATGAACTATACTTATTTGCATTTATTTTTACAAAACTTTTAAGTCATATATTATGTTTATAAAATGGTAAAGTTAATATTAAATATTTTAATTGTAAAAATAAAAATATATAATATAAACTATATAAATACTGATTTCACTTCTTAAAAATAAAAATTATAATTCTAAATTGTGAATTTAATTAACTAGAAAATCTATTTGGTTTCAGATTTATTAAATAAAATTAATTTGATTTCAGATTTTTTTTATTTTCCAAAAATTAAATTCCTTTTCCATTCCTACTTAATATATTATACTCCCAAAAAGAAAAATAACAGGTGTCAAAAAGAAAGAAAACTAAAAGAGATAATAACTAGTATCTAGAATTAAGTAATAAAAATTAGAGAGAGAATGAGCAACAAAACTTTTAAAGTAAAAAAAGAATTGAGAAAAAAATTAAAGTAAAAAAATAAGAAAACAACAAAGTGCCACAAATATGCCGTGAGATTCGAACTTGGACCCTTAGGAAGTTTTGTTTGTTTCCAAAACCATAAATCCAACTTGTGTCATCTGAAATATTAATACTATATATATATATATATATATATATATATTCGATCAATTCGGTTCTTTCGATTTTTCAATTTTAAGAATCGAACCAAACTGATAAAATCAAATTTTTATTTTGTTTCAGAACCGAACAAACCGAAAACCGAAAAATCGAACCAAACAGATCAAAATTAATTCGGTTCGGTTATGCACACCCCAATTGGGTAATGGAAAAATATTTTAAATTGAGTTAAGTTGGGATGCTTAATTGTTTTATGATTTGGTAGAACCACAACCTTAAATTTTGTTTAGGCAAAGATAATATCTAAAGTAATTGGGATATCAGTAGGTGTGATGATAGTATCATTATAGAAGTGCCAATTTCTAAAATTGACCCAAAAAACATAACCCTAAAGTGAAGAGAATGCCTGCCTGCAAAGCACAACCCTAACCCTCCTATAATATTAGATGCTATAACGATAATTAAAGGGGACTACATACACTTATTAAGTTATTATTAACATTATAATAAGCCTTCAATAAATTTTTCTAGTGGTATATTAATTTAAATTTAAAATGAAACTTCCACAATCCTTTATAAAAAATATATATATAATAAAAATATATTCAGCACACCCAAAAGAAAAAAAATAAATTTGATGTCAATGTTGCAGGCAGATTCCAAAGTCAAATATTAGTATAAAATTTTAGTTTGCCTTCTCAACCATAAAAATGAAGAAAAAAAAAAATCGTTGGATACTCTTAGAAAATTTCAGCCGAAAGATAATGGTTTTTACAAAAAAGAAACATTAATTTTATTTGCTTTTAAAATCGGTAACCGGTTAGTGGAATCTATATGTAAACCAACAACATATATGCATATGCGCACACATTCCTTTTCTTAGATTATTTTAGCAGAATATGTATCGCGCCCATGAAAACAAACACTACTCATTCCGTTTTTTTTATCAGTCACTTTTGAGTAAAATTCAAATTCTATTTATCTGTCACTTTTAGACTTTCAATGTAATTTAATTCGTTTTTTTAATTTATTTTTCTTTCTCAATAAAGTTAGAACCAATCATATTTGATAATTTAATCTTAATCACGTAATTTAATATGAACTTTAAGTCTATTTATTATTTTTTAATCCTAATGAAAGTAACAAAAATGACTGATAAAAAAAAACGGATGGAGTATACTCTCATTGATCTATTCCTGTTGTCCCTGATTATTTGTGTTACGGTGTAAAATGTGAAAGATAACATCCATTTTTCCTATTCTTAATCATCTTTTATCTTTCTGGATATAAATTAATTTGCTTGATAAAAAATATAATAATATGATTGGATAAAGAAAATATATTCGACTGAAAATTAGAGTCGGATCAAAGGAAGCAATTGTTTTGAGTAGTTATTCAACAGGTGCGTAAATTTAAACTATCAAATTGCATATATTTTGTATAGTTTAAATATGCGCGTGCCAACATATTAAATCATATTCTAATTATTTTCAGCAATATTTTTAAATAATTTTATTTAAAAAATTAAAATTTAATTTATCCTTTTAAATTTATCTATATATTTTGTTTACTATTGAATTTAATCAAATTTATCTTTTAATTGGTGAAGACATGACTCCACTATTGGCGTTCTACCAATGGCATGTGGGAGTGATGGTGTGGGGAATCCACTTTTATTGATTGTCATCCTTATTATGACCCCAAAATAAAGAAAGGAAAAAAAAAAAAAAAACAAATTGAGAATCTCAGTTGATTGAGATTGGGCTATCCCTTTATTGGACATGCATCATGACCTTTGAATCATCGATTGTCTCTCCGCAATGGGGCATCTACCCTTCTTTCTCTCTCCCCAAAGTTCAAAAATACCCTTATTAGAGTGTGAAACGAAAAATAATGTGAAAGTATTATCAGAGTGGTAGCCCGTCCAATCAGTGAATTTTTAACAGTGGATGTAAATCATAGATTTTAAACTTATTATCACTGATAATTAAATTACGCAATAATTATAATTTTTTTTATAAATATTATTAAACTTTATAAATTTATACAATAAAATCGCTTTAACTAAATTTCGATAAGAAATTCGCCGAAAAGTCTACGTATCATTATCTGAACTTGCCACGTATCATACTGTGTTGACATGTGGATTTTCCAGTAATTTTTTTGCTGAAATCCGATCAAAATGATTTTATTGTATAAATTTATAAAATTCAGTAATTTTTATAAAATTTTTTTTATGATTATCACGTAATTTGATCATAGATTCAGTGATTATGAATGAAACTAACTTGTTTTAAGGCATATTTAAATACTTTGTATGAGTAATTTAATTGGTGTAAGATATTGGCAATATTTCTTCAGGGTACAAAAAAATTTACCGAATCAGCTACAATTAATAAGAAAAAAATTAGTAAGTGAGGAGGGCTTGGAGTTCGTCTTTCAAGTTTTCAGTTTCCTTTTCAACTTGCATTGCAGTGTTTGTTAGATGTCTAATAAAGTGTGTAAATATGACCTGATTTTGAAAGCCTAATTGGTACTACATTACAAATAATACAGACCTGTTGAAGGCCATAGGCCAACTGGGACCATGATGTGCTTTTGTCGGCCAGCCCAGTCAAACTAAAGGATGGCCCATAATGGTCTTTTTTTTCAACATCTGAATGTGAAACTAGGATTTGTAAACAACAAAAATTAGGTACCAACCAAATATATCCTGCTCGATTCCAAAACCCAACCCGATTATGTATTCATATATCTCAATTCTTTACGAATCCAATTAATAGGAATATAATCAACTTTTTTATGATTTGCTTCGATTGGTTCTACAATTTGGCTGGATTTTGAATATTAATAGATTATAATTTTCGATTACTATAGTTTAGTTCAATAATTAGCCTAACGTTTTAAAAGCTATAACTAAAGTTAAACAACAACACGTTATTATAGTAAATAATATTAAAAAAACATAGAGATACAACAGGATTTTTTATACATTACATATAGATATAGATATAGCATATCGAGTTGATTGATTCATGGACAACATTGATTCCATAATAAGGTAGTAAGATGGGGCGAAGAGCTTTTTCAGCTTTTGCATACAATAGAATTAAGAGCTGATAAGCTCCACAAAATTAAAAGGGTTTTTCTATATGAATGCCACGAGAAATCATATAAATATGAAAATACTATCTTCTAATACTTTCTTTCATAAATATTTTTTTTAAATTTTCTATTTCTAACATATCTCATTTTTTTACCTGATTTATTTGTACAATATATTTTCAGGCATGTAGCTACCTTCACTGAACTTTTAGCGACGATATCTCTTTTCCAACAGTTGTAATCTAGCTCAATAGAAACTCCAATAGTCCTCCTATGAGACTTCATAACAAAATATAATCTACTCTTTTTAATTTATTTTTGCTACAATTAAATTTTGATTTTCCATATTTATGTGTGTATAGTTGGTTAAGTATAGTTAAGTATGACTAAACTTTATATGATAATTTTTGTCACACCCTAATACCCCCTAGAAGGATACATGGGTGCTAGAACTAACCCAAACAACATAGCAGTTATCATGTGGTTATCCATAACTATACTTATACTAACAACCGGTTAGATTAAAATGATTTCAAAAGATAACAACATCACTACTACTTCTAGGTAACTTCTTTATAGATTATACTTATAATAGACATTTACAGATTATACAATTTAGGTGTTTAACATAAGTAATAAAACTTCAACTTTTAACTTTCTACGTTGGCTGACTGCAGTTGTCTTGGCTTTAACCTACGCTTCAACCAAGTTTAACACTTGCACGGATAAAAAGACATTGTGCTAAGCATATAGCTTAGTATGGGTTAAGCAATGCATGATGGTAACTACTCACAATAGTCACGAACACTTTCATGGATATGAGACATAAAAATGAAATAACCATAAGTATATATAGTATTAAATACATGAAATAATTTAATAAATATTCTTTCCTGAGCTATTTAACCAAGGAGCCATTTAAGGCAAAACTTAATTTGTAACGAAATAACGCAGTTACTAGAGCTTCAAGAATGTAACGAAAACCTGAAAAAAATCAATTAATAGGTTAGAACATAACATATACAATTCATACAAATTAATACTGAGTTACTTGCTATTGTCTTAAGATGTGGCTAACGGAATGAAATAAAAGATACCATCAGTATCAAAATAGAAAAGGCAATGCCTTAAAATCAGAATCAAAAGAGACATAGTCTCCAAACAAAAGAGGCATAGCCTTAGACAGAAGACACCAAAGTGTCACAGAAGTAGTTGCAGACTCTTTTTAGGCATGCCTATTTATCCACTATTAGACTCTTACAGGCCAAGCTCACATTATAAAATATTGTGCCCAGAATCATAAGCATACATTAGTCTGAATTATCATTTAGCCAGCATAATCAAAATAGTGTAATATGTACATTACACAATTTCTAGCGTTCATAGCATTTCCTGAATAAATACAAATCATTAAAGTTTTGCCAACCTCTATACATGTTCATACACACATTAGATGAGTTCCATATTCATATAAAGTAGTCTGGTAAGTTTTTAGCTCATTTTGAAAGAGAAAACTCAATAAAATTTCAAAAATAAATGGGGTTATGATAGTCAAAAATGATTGACAGTCGTGAGTCCTATAGTCCAGAATTTATTGTTCATACACAATGCTATCTCACAACAGTTAGAAATGAGTGAAAACCATTAATACAGGGGGTCATGGCAATCAGGAATGTCTGATGGTTGTGATTCCTAATGTCTAGGCAAGTACTTTACATGTAGAATGCTTCCTCACATTGGTTAGAAAACCTTGACTGCCGTGAGTCCCTCAAAACTCACATGGTTCTTTTTAAGAATGATCACAGGGCAGGACGGGATCGAGGATTGCACCCTTACTCACTGTCCTAATATTTAATAATTCATGGTTTCTCCTCCTTGATATTTGTACGTAACCGAACTGAATTGTTGGGATATTTTTTTATCTAATTCTCATGGAATTACATTGATTTTTCCGCCATTGTTTTCCCATATGCTACTCAATTGTCTCTATGTGATCTCTCTCTACTGTTTATGGTGTGAAAAACTAAAAATAGATCATTAATTCATTTATATTAGAAAGGTTTGATGTAAATTTTTTATTATCCAACTTTTTTGAATGTTTAGAAAAATATCATTGATTTTTTTAACGTTTAAAATTACATAGTAAGTCTATGATTCCAAATCCCATTAATTATATAATGATGCATGTCTTACATTTTAAAGGTATAATATATCTACTTAGTTAAATTTAATGGCAAAAATGACTTATTATTAAAAAGTATATAAAATTAGTCTGTTTTAATTTGAAACTTCAATGAAAAAATTTAATGGCATTAGTTAATGGGAATTTTGTGCATAAGCTTTTGAAATTCACTTGCATCATGACATTGTATTTAAGATTTTTCTTTTTATTATATTATTTTAGTGTTATATTTTATTTATGCAATAATTTGTGTTAATGCAGTCTTTAACACCAATAACAATCACTCAATGGTACAAACCTACAATCTCACAGTATACCAATTATGTGATTATGAAAGTGCCATAGGAAATGATACAGTAGAATGGTTTTTTATTGTTGTGAAAATAGAAGGTGCCAGCTTGTATGATTGAGCTTGTATTGTTAAATATTATTACCTTCTTTTTGTGAAGTTCTAATCATAACCATATGTTTTGATTACATGCAGGCATAAGGTGAAAGATGGTTCATTTTATGGATCGGCAATTTTGGATGTAAGGTGAATATTATCTAGCATTTTTTTTCTTTTTGTGATAACTGGATTGTGTTTGCTCCTTTTTTTCTTTTAGGAATGATCTTTGTGTTTAGGACTTTTTTAATTGTTATATTGTAATAGAATATGAGCTTGATATACTTTTGAACATTTATCTATATTTGAATGTAAGCTTCTTCTGATTTGTAATTGAAATGTATTTTTGCACCATTTCTTTATTGCCTGTTTTACTACTCGATCTTATGTTTGGTTTATATATTTGCTTAGATCCATGCATGTAAATTGTGAAAAACCATTCTAGCTTATCTGAACTTGTTCAAACTTTTTTTCTTTTGATATCTTTAAATTTGTACACACCTGATATTTGATGTGCTAACTTTATTCTATCCATGGATTACTCTTTCAGTCAGCGGTAAATGGAGATGCAACAATAATTTTTCCAGTAGCAGATTTAGGAGCTAATGCATTTATGTCATTTATAGTCTATTGTTTAAATTATTAAATCCCTATATTAATTTAATAAATTAAAAAATAATTATAATTTAGCAAGGGATTAGCATATTTGAACAGTAGTTATTTAGCATGAACAATGTTGTAACAATATTAAGATGAAAATACTGTCGTCGTAAAATTTAGCGTGAACAATGTCGTAGTAATATTGCGATGAAAATACTGTCATCGTAAAATTTAGCATGAACATTTTTATAGCGATTTGGTGATGAATATATTGTCGTCGCAAAATTTAGCTAGAATATTATCGTAGCAAAATAGCAACAACACTTAGTTCTCACTATAATTTGGCGACGACTTATTATAGCTAAATTCTTCTACAATGACTTTTGTTTCAAAATGAAGGTTATCGCGAAATTGATTTAGCGATGAAAAATATCAGTTAGCGATGACATTTGTCATCACTATTTTGCATTTTTAGTAGTGTTAATGATACTTTTCTCTTTAGTGAATTTTCCAAAAATGTTCCTTGGTTTGCGGATATTGCTAATTATTTGAGTGGTATCCTTCCTTACAGCTTAGACTATAATCAAAGGAAAAAGT
Organism: Excoecaria agallocha; assembly: GCA_037975025.1. Classification (NCBI taxonomy): domain Eukaryota; kingdom Viridiplantae; phylum Streptophyta; class Magnoliopsida; order Malpighiales; family Euphorbiaceae; genus Excoecaria; species Excoecaria agallocha. The sequence goes on along the minus strand of CM075808.1, from coordinate 40,253,871 downwards.
TTTTGCATGATAGTTAGTTTTATTAATTGTAGGATCATTTACTCTATAAGAGATGTGCTGATGGTTTGATTAGGAGATGTGTTCCCCAAGATGAGGTTGAATTTGTTTTAAAGCATTGTCATTCTATGGAGATTGGTGGTCACTTTGGTGTTGCCATGACAGCTTTTAAGGTACTTCAATTTGGTTTTTGATGGCCTATATTGTTTAAGGTTGTTAGGAATTTTGTGCTTTACATGTGATCGATGTTAATGATTGGTTAATATATCAAGGAATAATGAGATGTCATTGAAAGGGATTCTAGAAGTTGAGATCTTTGATGCTCGGGGGATGGATTTCATTGGTCATTTCCCTAGATCTATGAGACATAAATACATTTTAGTTATGGTAGACTATGTTTCTAAATTGGTTAAAGCACTGCTTATTCTCTCTAGTGATGCCAAAGTGGTTAGAAAGATGCTAAAAAAGGTTATATTTACAAAGTTTGGTACTCCTAGAGCTATTATTAGTAATAGAGGTTTGATGCTCTTTTGAAGAAGTATAGGGTAACACAAAAGGTTGATACTCTATATCATCCACAAACTAGTAGACAAGTTGAAGTAAGCAATAGAGCGCTTGAGTGGATTCTAAAAAAGACACTTTCTTCATCAAGGAAAGATTGGGAATTGAAGTTAAATGATGCCTTATAGGCATATAGGACAACTTTTAAAACTCCAATAAGCCTTACCTCATATCAATTGATTTATGACAAGTATTGTTAGTTGCCTGTAAAAATTTAACGTAAGGCTTATTGGGCAACAAAGGCTTTGAACTTTGACAGGAATCAGGCTAGTAAGAAGAGGTTGCTTTAGCTTAATGAATTAGAGGAGTTAAGTATGAATGCATATAAGAATGCTAAGTTATACAAAGATCATACAAAGAAGTGGCATGATAAGTACTTGCCCAAGAAGGTATTCCATGAAAGTGATTTGGTACTTTTAAACAATTCATAATTGAGGTTATTTCTAGATAAGCTAAAGTCTCCATGGTCAGGACCTTTTAAAGTAGTCATGGTTTATGCGTATGGGGCCATCAACATTGCAAATGACAAGGGAGACATATATAAGGTTAATGGTCATCACCTCAAGCCTTATCTTATTGGTGAGCCTATTGATAAAGTGAAGTTGATTACTCTCTCCACTTTTAAGGAGGATATGACTCATGTTACTTAGTACTTTTGGTTTTTACACATAATTTCGATACGCATTTCTTTAGCCATATTTTTTTTTTGAAGTATAAATAAAGTTTGATGTTTGTTTCTTGTTCTTTTATTTATTTATTTATTTATTTTCTTTTATCTTCATTATTACACATTGCTTGGTACCGACTTGGCTATGGTGTTCTCAATCGTCACATGCCGTGTCGACTCATTTTAAGAGGGTCACATACTGAGTCAGGGAGGAAAGTGCCAATTCATGAAAAATTTTCTTGGTACCGACTAGTTATAGTTACCAACTGTGTCGAGTTGTGCCACTCGTGCCGACTCGTTACAATACCCAACCACTCAATTTTTCCAATCTTTTACCCTACATTTAATCCCTTTTTTTGATTTCCAATTTTAGCATTTAATTTTCGTTGTTTTTTAGGCTAATTTTGAAAAACAAATCTCTTGAATAGATGGGTAAAACCTTAAAGGTCATGACCTTTCACTTTAAAAGTCATGTCACTTTCTCTCATACATATTGCTTTCCTATGAATGAATGAAGAAAAAAAAAAGAAAGTTAAGCAATATAAATTGGAAGAAAACTCATAGGAAAGCAACTTCTTTAAGCCAGAATTTGCACTTGCTTAACTTTGCATACAATTGTTGCTCCCTCAAGGTCTGTAGTACTATTCTCAGATGTTCTGCATGCTTCGCTTCATCACGAGAATAAACCAAAATATCATCTATGAATACCACAACAAACTGATCTAAATAGGGTCTGAACACCCTATTCATCAGATCCATGAAAGCAGCCGGTGCATTAGTCAACCCGAAAGGCATTACTAAAAATTCGTAATGTCCATATCGAGTCCTAAATGCAGTCTTCTGGACATCCATGTCTTTAACTTGAAGTTGATAATACCTCGATCTCAGATCAATTTTAGAAAACATTCCTGCACCTCGTAACTGATCAAAAAGATCCTCAATCCGGGGTAAAGGATACTTGTTCTTCACAGTCACCTTGTTAAGCTGTCTGTAATCGATACACATTCTTAGAGTGCCATCCTTCTTTTTAATAAACAGCACCGGCGCACCCCAGGGTGATACACTAGGCTTGATAAAGCCTTTGTCTAACAACTCTTGCAACTGAACCTTTAACTCCTTTAATTCTGTTGGTGCCATTCTATAAGGTGCTCTGGAGACAGGAGCTGTACCAGGTACAACCTCAATTGATAACTCAACTTCTCTTTCCGGTGGCAACCCAGGAAGTTCTTCAGGAAAAACATCAGGAAATTCATTGATCACTGGAATGTTCTGAAGACTAACTGTCTCTCTTTTTGAATCAAGAATTAAAGCCAGGTATGCTTCACATCCCTTTCGAAGAAATCTTTTCGCTTTCATTGCAGAAATAACATTGGTTAAGGGTTTAGACTTACTACCCTTAATCAATGTCTCAACTCCCCCATCTTTCTTAACAATTACCGTTTTAGCTTTACAATCTACTATGGCCTGATACTTAGATAACCAGTCCATACCCAGGATTACATCAAATTCGTGAAAAGGTAACACTATCAAATCAGCTGGAAACTCTCTCTTTTGAACTCTAATTGGGCAATTTCTATAAACTTTATTAACATGTATACTATGGCCCAAAGGACTAATCACACATATATCATAGTTCAAACGATCAACAACAGATACATTTCTACCCCGCTCCCCATTACAAATATATGAATGTGTAGATCCTGGGTCTATAAGCACATACACATCAGTATCATAGAGGGAGAATGTACCAGCTATGATATCAGGAGCATCAGCATCTTCTCGAGCTTTCATCGCATAAGCTCTAGCAGGAGGTGTCGGAGTAAATGGTCGATCCACCGTCTCAGATACATTCCTGGACTGAGCCCTAAACTTGCCCGATCCACTTCTACCTCTACCCCGACCTCTGCCAGATGAAGGTGCTTGAGAAGCTCCTCGGTTACTCTATCGACTGGAAGCTTGCTCTTGTGTCAGAGGACAATTAGCCATAAAGTGCTCCGTACTGCCACACCTAAAACAACCACCTGTAAGCATCCTACAGGTGCCCCAATGTCGCCTGAAACAATAGGTGCACTCTGGAGCCTGTCCTCTACCCTGTCCTGAAGCAGCACCTCTACTAGATCTCCCCGAATTAAAGGTCCCCTGTTGTCTTCCTCTAGAAGCAGGGCGATTCCCAGATTCTATAGATTGCTCTCCTTGCTGTGCTCTTGTTCTTTTTCCCGAGGAAGAACCACCCCGAGAAAAACTTCTTTTTCTTTGCTCTCTTTCTCTTTTCACATTCTCTTCTTTTTCAACCCGAATAGCCGCCTGCACCAACTGATGATAATCTACAGGATGCAAAGAAATAGGGCCTATCAAATGATCCCGGATATGATCATTCAATCCCTCTTGAAACTGGCGACATTGAAAAGTCCCAGTTAACATAGGCCTCGGTGCATACTTACTCAGGCAACTGAATTTTGCTTCGTATTCAGCCACTGATATGCCTCTTTGCCTTAGATTCAAAAACTGTTTTAGCTTCTCATCTTTGTATGCTTCTGTTACATATCTCTTTTTGAATTCAGCAACAAAGAAGTCCCAAGTGAGAATGTCAGGTAGCTGGGGTTAAGTTTGAACTAGCTTCCACCAGTCATAAGCCACTCCTTGAAGCAAAGACACAGCACACGCTACCTTCTGATTGGCGGGGCATTGAATCTCTGTGAACACTCTCTCCAATCTTTCAAGCCATAACTCGGCTTTCTCAGACTCTTCCCACGTAGAGCCTAAGAATTCTTCCGCACCATGCTTTCTAAGTTCAGAAATAGGAGCCTTGGGTGCAGTCATTCTTTGTAAGATCTGAGCCATGTCCTGAGAAATTTTTAACAAAGCTTCCCCAGCATTGGCAGCAGCTGCACCGCCTCTCGAAGATGTGGAGGTGTCGGGCTGAGAAGGATTCGATTGAGCCGGTAAATTACTCTCGGCCGACTCATCTACTCCATCAAAATGACCTTCCATCCCGAACTATATTAAGAAACACAGGAACAACCACAAGCAGCCAACATCAACATACTTCTATATATCTATAACCCTTGAAATTGCCTATTGGCCAGAACCGCCTAAACCAAGGCGCTCTGATACCAAAGATGTAATGACTATACTAGATAATCCTAATTACTGTTACTAATTACATCTATTAAATTCAATTATTCCTGTTAATTCCTTAGGAACTATCTGTTATCTATGCATATATGTGCATACACACACCATCATACTATATCATTCATGTCACATTGAGAGTCGTACTTTTCATACTATAGGATATTACATACATAGACTTAATAATTACATGCCTTTACATATGAATTTATCTTTAACTACCAAAAAGACACAAATAAGTTACATACTTCAGTTCACTTTTCCTAAAATGACGCTGGCTGAGAAGATTGTGGACCTTGTCCCTGACCAAACTTCCTACCCTGCGGACCTACACGGATGAACACCCGTGCTAAGCTATAAAGCTTAGTGGGGAACAACTAATATATGCACATGAATATTATTCACAAGTATGCAATTATAAAGTATATGCACAACATATTAGAAGATTGATTAAATCAATGGATCATTTAATATAAATTATCAACTGTATACATATTCCATTTATCTTATTCATTTGCCTGCTCAATTTCCTGTGGGAGTGGATAACGGGTACTGTGGATACCAAAGGTATCAAATCTGTGAATACCCGAAGGTATTAAATCTGTAGACCCATTGGGTCAGAACTATGGTCTCATATAGAGACAACTGTGGACTCATGAGAGTCAGACTATAGCAGCTGCAACTATAACCCTATAGGCATGCCTATCTATCCACGACCAAGTCTTTAAGTGCAGGCTTAATTCGATTACTGTTCATATCATGTGACATTGCATCAGCAGATACCATTATAGCATTAGTAAATGCAAGAAAACTTTACTATCATTTATTACTATTCTTTATTGTCAAAATAATCATTTATTTGTATTACAAGAGAATAACGCATGCATAAACTCATTTAAGGTAATAAAACATACCTTGTTGTTATTAGCGAATCCGGTAATTAAAGAGATGCCTTACTATAAACATGTAATGCAGGATGATTTGTAAGCTTAGAAGGGTTTGGGCCAATTTTAAATTCCAATTGAAGTCATAAAAAAAATACAAATATTAAAATAGAACTTAAAGGCAATTGTCGCGCTCGCGACGAATGTCGCGGCCGCGGCGATAATCGCGCTCGCGACAGACAGCGATGGCCTTGAACCTCTCTTTGATGTCGCGCTCGCGACATAAGTCGCGCTCGCGACAGAAGGAAATGGTCTAAATAAGCATTTCTTGATGTCGCGCTCGAGTCATAAGTCGCGCTCGCGACACAAGGCTTCCGCTTGATGTCGCGCTCGCGACATCAAACGACGGGGCAACCGCCTTATAGCGATTATTGCTCAAAAATCCTATAAATTAATTTAAAAACTCAGATTGCATCTCAATTTCGACATACCAAACGAATTTTTCAGAAAACACTATCTTCTACAAAATTTTAGGTCTACATTTCTAGGTTTCAAAACACTAAAAATCTCCTTAATAGGACCTATAAATCTTTAGATATTTAAGAAAAACCACAGACTGTTTACAAGGGCACATTCACAACCATAGTTAGAATTCAATTCCGATTTTCACTATCATGCAGTGAGAATCAAATTTCGGTCTCTTCTAACAAAATCAAGGTTTACAAGTCTAGTTTCCATACCAATTGGAATTTCATCATTTGAACAACTATAGCTCAAGATATGAGCAAAACACACAGACTAGTCAAATGATCTTTAAGACATATTTTATGCTTTTAACCAAATCATGCAAATTATCAACTCTAATCAACCTTCAAGCTTATAATCATCCACAAAACACATGAGAGAGACACTCAAGACCTCTCTCATGACAAATACAAATCTTTACACACATGAAAACTCTAAGTTCCCATACCTTATTTGAGCTTTCTCTTCTTCAACCTTGAAGAGTTTCTTTTCCATTTCCTTTGCTTGCTTCACCTTCTATACACATAAGACACCTCTAAGAAACCAACCACTAATCTATGAATCATACACATAAAAGAATAATAAAATCATCTTACCACAAAAATCCAAGTAAAACTTCTCTCTTTTTTTTCCCAACACAAATGATTCTTAGAGAGAGAGAGGATGAGAGAGAGAAGTTAGAGAAGATGAAGATGGAGAGTGAAAAACCAAGAGACTTGGCCGGCCACCCTCCATCAAAATATCCCCTTCCCTTTCTCAACTATTGGCCCACATGTCACTTAAACCTCACTTTTGCCAATAAATCCTTGAACTTTCTTTATTTCTATTCTTACCCCAATTCTTTTACTTTAGTTTTTCAATTAGGTCCTTCCACATGAAATTAAACTTATTTAACCATGAATAATAATAATTAATTAATGAAAATTCTTCTAGGGTACATGGAGGGGTATTACAAGGTTTGGCTTCAATCTACAGGACTCCATTTCCACTTCGCCATAAAAAGAAAGGTGCAAGGTTTACTTCTCTTAAAACTAGAGAAATTATTTCTTGCAAGTACATATCCACTAATCTCTTTAGAGATCTTGGCATGCAAGATTCTTTCACAACTCTTTTAAATTCTTATAGCCTTTGTAAATTTATTTTAATGCTTGAGCTTACATATGTTAACTTGCTTATAGAGTTTTACACCACTTTAGAGGTTAATGCTAATGATTCTATAGTGCTGGAATTTAAAATTGTAGGGGACAAACACACACTCACCTATTTCTTTATGTATATAGTGTTTGGATTTAAGAAGGATTGTATGTGTAATTTTCCTAAGAACTTTAAGGTTAATGAATTCTGAGCTTTCTTAACTGATTTTCATACCCATTTTTAACTAAAGAAAGCAAAGCTATGTTTATCAAATATTTAAAGTTTTGGTTATTGTACAAAGTACTTGCATGTGTAATCTTTTGCAAATCTGAATTCAATAGAGTTTTATATCGAGAGTTGTTTCTTATATGGTGCATTCACACTAAAAAGCAAATATGTTGGACATACTGGATATTTAATCAAATTTTAACATGTACCTCTAGAAAAGATAACCCTATCACTTATGGTGATGTTGTATCCATAATAACCAAAGCTTTAGATATCAATCTTGATGATTTTACTCGTATGCTTAAGTGTACCTATTTTACTATGTAAACTTTAATTCGTGGTGAGGTGGTTGATGCCTCTATGAGATTGATCCATGCCTACTTTCATTCTTGTTAGAGAGGGTTAACACCTCCAACACCTCAAGAAGAGGAAGAGAGTGAGGAAAAAGTAGATAAGAGTGATGATGAATCAAGGGGTTTTCATGTGCCTTAAGAGGAGGAATCCTATTAAGAATTGGCTATCATACCAGTAACATTTTAAAAAGGTGCAAGTTGCCTATCACGTGGTACCACCCATAGCTCCTCTAGAGATTCCTCTAATAGGTCATTAAGGATTTGGGAGAAAGTATTATAAAATCAATAGGTGATGCACTGCCAATTGAACTCAATATAATGATGAATCATCACTTTGCTATGAGGTAAAGGAGCATGAAGCATAAAATCAATACATTCATTGCTCAAGCCGGTTATGTGGTTGATTTGCCTCCACTATCTCCTTCGGATGAATGAAGGGAGTCTTTCTTTTCCCTTACATTTTATCTTTTTGGGTTTGTATTGGGGAAAATGTGATATTTTAAGTGTGGGCGAAGGGATATTTAGTTTAGTATGTGCATGTTTTTGTTTTGTTTTATTTTCATGCATTGTATTATGTTATATTTTTGCATAATCACTTATCTTCTTTCTATTTATGTTAGTCTTCTTTACGTTTATCTTGCTATGGATGAGTGCATGTCAATGCCATATCAATAGCTTATTTTTATGCTTAATTTGTAGAATTATAAGTTTCATGTAGTATATGCTTTAAGTTTTTCATACTATCTCGTGTTGTTATTTCAAAGCCTATAAGATGTTTAGTTACTTTTCTAACTATACATAAGACTAGGATGGCATGATTCAAGTTTAGTTTTGAAGGACTTAGGTTGCTTTAGGGAAACTATAGCCGTAATACGTATAACTCACTTTTCAATAATGGATTAGGACACAATTGTAAAAAAAAAAAGAAAGGAGATGATAATATCTTGTGGGATAGAACATATAATGCACCCACTAAACTAAATTAAGTGAAAAGTGTGGGATGAAGCATAAAATTCACCCACCAAATTTCATATTTCATCAGAAAAATTACAAGTATCTAAAAATGCCATAAGAATTTTGAGATAATGTGTGAGATTAAGCTTATCCCAATGGCTATGTTTGCTCTTGAAATATCTCACTTTAAAGATTGTCCATCTTAGTTGAATAGTTTGGTTAGGCTATTCACTTTATGTTCTTGATTTTGATTTTAATAAGTTGAGATAGTACGTTAAATTTATTAAATATGCTATGCAACTTGTTTACATCTATCACTATTGAGCATTGAAAGTTAGTTGTTAGCTATTTTATAATAAGTACTCATTCATGTTTAAGATGATCTTAGGGAGGCTATTTTCACTTTAGAAGATATGTGCTTTTGTTAGCTCTTCCACTTAAGCTTTTGCATTCTTGTTTAAGGGAAAGCAAGGTTTGAGTGTGGGAAAATTTGAAGTCATACAATACAATATAGCCATTTTAACTATTTATGCATCATTATAAAGTTTAATGGGGAATATTAATTTCAAAAAACCATTCACAACGTTCCTAAGCATACACACACACACATACATACATACATACATACATACATACATACATACATACAACTATTATGTTACTTATCATCCTAAAGACTTTGCTATTTAACACTTCTACTTCTGATTCATATATTTATGTAATTGCATGCCTATGCTCTATGGGTATGGACAATGGATGCTATGGATACCTGAAGGTATCGATCATATAGATATCCGGAGGTATCAAACCTATAGACCCACATGGGGTCAAGACTATGGTAGCTGCAATATACCTTATGGGCATCCCTATCTATCCACAACCAAATTCTATATGTAGGCATTAAATCCTTTTTCATGTTACTTTATTCATTATACTCAATTTTTCACAATGCACACTTATGTATGAATATGCACCCACATGTAATTCATAATAATGTAATATTGATCACTAATACAAAATACAAAAAAATGGACTTTTAAGGATGACTTTTTAAAGATGAGAGCAAAATTTGGTCCTTAAAAATTCATTTTAGGGAATAAACTTTAAATTAGTCCTTAATTCTCATTCTAATAGTGAAAGGAATTTTTCTTATCCTTGAAAAATTAATTTTCAATCCTTGAAAGATCTAATAATTTACCATTGTAGTGCTAATTAAAAAAAATGTTATAATGCAAAAAATTAAATACCTCTAAACCCTATCTCTTAAATTATACCAAGCCTTTCGAAAACTTAAAAATCCCAAAATCAAGACTAAGAATCCTTCTTCTTTGAATCAACAATTGCATCTTTTTTGGTAACGCCATGTCCCTAAAAAATAATGGTTGTAGGCACTAACTTTGAAAATTGTTGTGGCCATATTTGGTTCTCTATCCAAAACAATCTCCTCTCCACTAAACCTGTCCTCTTTCTTGAGCTATCTATCTAAACCATGGTCGTGTAGCTTTCGAGTACGATTGATCCAAGTTGAGTTCAATTACCTTGTGGACTCATTATTTTCTATAGACTTTAACCATTTCAAGCATCTATTGTCTTCTCCTGATATCTAAAACTTCATCTTGATTAGGTAACAACTTTTTAATAAATGTTTAGTTCTTGAAACCTCTTCTCATGCTACTTAAATTTTTTGTTCTCTTTGTTGCTATGTTTTATCTCTTAAATTTTTATCTGATTTTCTATTTAAAGTTGCAATTTTAGCATAGGAAAATCCAAACTGTTTTCCCAATTTAATCGCAATGAGTTCTGTTACAATTCAAGTCCACCATTAGCATCAAATTCACTACCTTTACTCTTCAAGGAAATACATTTGATTGTATTTTTCAAGCTGCAATGATGCAAATTGATGAGGAAGAAGAATTACAAGTTAGTAAAATTAATTTAATGTATATTTTATATTTTTCTTTTTTATTGTAATTATATATTAATTGAACTACACTCTTTTTATTATGTTACAGGATTTAGCCTTCTAAGGTGGATAGATTGTGTTAGCACCAAAGCCTCTTGATTATTTTACACTGAATGATCACAAAAGAAGTATCAAACCATCCGTTATTATGAAATTTCCTTTTGTCAATAAGTTTGGGTCAAAGAGTGCTTTAAAGAAAAAAGAATTTATCATCCATTTGACATTAGCATTGAAGAAAAACTTGATTTTGCTAAGTTAACGAATTTTGCCATTTACGTTGATTTGGGTTTGCTTAAGAAGGCCACCAAGTAAATTGAATTAGAACCCTAATACTTTTATTTTAATTTTTGTTTTTTTATTGTAGTTGTATTTTTTGTTTCTTTTTAAGGATAAAGATTAGATTTATACCAAAAAGTATTCAATTTTGGATGAATCTTTTCATTTTGTTATTCAAATTGTAAAGCAGAAGACATAGTGGTATTATTTGGTGTATCTTGGAAAAAAGATTACTAATTTGGTATGTGTGTATATGTGTAGGATGTAATTTTTTACTATATGAGGAAGGGGGGAAACATGATGATACTATACAGTATTCTTTTACTACAACTGTAGCCTATTTGACCAAACTATATAGCAAGCATATAGGATGTATAATGAAAATAACAACAACACTTCATTTGTAAATATTGACCATATTCTGGCTAAATACATTATTGGGACTTTCATGATCTGTAATACATCATGGGTGGAGATAGATCATGTATTTTTCCCAATAAATGTAGCTAAGTTTCATTGGATTTTTGTCAGGTTGTCAATGAAGGAGAGAAAATTGTTTATATATGATTCATTGCGTTCAACACAAAAGAAATCAGATATTGAGTGGACAGTGAATGCATATAGTGTTATGCTTTCTTATTTCTTTGATCGTATGGGATTTTACAACGGAATAAGTGAAATACAACTTATTGATGATAAAAAAGGAAATGATCCGATCGAGATTGAGTATGTTCAGAACCTTCTTACACAAAAGGCTGCTCTATTTAATATATCTTTTGAGTTCATATGTTGTGTTAATTTGTTTCAATAAAATATAGTATTTTTTTAATTTATTTTTTTTGTTTATCTTTTTTTTTCTTTTCAGTGACTGTGCAGTTTTTTTAGTTGCATTTTGTGAATATTTCATTGAAGGGAAGACAGTTCCTTTAAATGTCATTGTACAAAATTATAGAGATAGATTATATCTTTTATTGTACTTGTATGGGTTAGGTAAGTAATAAGGGACCATTAAAAGTGATACTGACAATTATCCATTAAAAAAGAAATGGGAAAGAAGGTCAAAAGCATGAGATTAAACAAGAAAAATGCAAAGGATGAAATAGAATTAGATTAGTTTTTTCAAATTATTGTACATACAAATATTTTGTAATTAATTTTTGTATATTTACATTTTTTTGAACTTTTTTTTTATATTTATAATCTATTTACACGTTATAATCAAAATAAAGTTTATTACTATTTTTTTCAAAGGGGAATACGGTGTTATTAAATGTTGTATTAGGTTTGTAAAAACTGAATAGAATATATTTTAAATTTTACTAAAAATTCATTATTGTATTTAGTTTATGCATAAAACTTAATTCATTATATTCTTCAAAAGCTAATAAATTTATTGTCCAAAATATAATATTGTATTCAATTTTAGTAAAGTATAATACAATGTATTGAGTTTTGGCCAAACTTAATATGTTATATTCAATTTTTCTCAAAACCAAATACACTGTATTTAAGTAATGCACAAAAGTTAATACATTATTTTTTTCAAAGCTAATAAACTGTATTTATCTGAAATTAATACATTATATTTGATTTTTATAAAATGTAATACGGTGCATTGTGTTTATTCAAAACGTAATACAATGTATTTAACTTTTGTCAAAAGATATTAAACTATTTTCAATCTATGTATAAGATTTAATACCTTTTATTTTCCAAGCTGATAAAGTGTATTGGCTAAAATCTAATACTATGTATTCAAATTTAGTAAAGTATAATACAATGCATTGAGTTTTGATCAATAGATATTAAATTGTTTTTAGTTTATGGAAAAGAGTTAATACCTTTCATTTTCCAAGCTAATAAAGTGTGTTGGATAAAATCTAATACTATGTATTTAGTTTTACTAAAGTACAATATAATATATTGAGTTTTGGTCAAATTTAATATGATGTATTTAGTTTTGCCAAGAACCTAATACTATATGTTTAGGTAATGTGCAAAAGTTAATAGGTTGTATTTTTAAGCTAATAAACTGCATTGTATGAAATTAATACACTATATTATGTTTTACTAAAGTATAATATAGTGTATTGAGTTTTGCTCAAAAGCAAATACAATATATTTAGTTCACGTACAAAAGTTAATAAGTTTTATTTTTCAAGGCCAATAAAATGTATTGTCTAAAATCTAATATAATGTATTCAATTTTTATAAAGTTATTAGAGTGTATTGAGTTTTGGTTAAGAGCTAATACACTATATTCAATTTCAGTAAAGTATAATACAGTATATTAAGTTTTGGTCAAGCTTAATACATTGTATTCAGTTTTGTCCAAAATCTAATACACTATATTTAGGTCATATACAAAAGTTAGTACTTTTTTAATGCTAATAAACTATATTTATCTAAAATTAATACATTGTATTCAGTTTTTATAAAATGTAATACAATGTGTTGTGTTTATTCAAAATCTAATACAATATATTTAGTTTTTGTCAAAAGATATTAAATTATTTTTAGTCTACGTACAAGAGTTAATACCTTTTATTTTCTAAGCTGATAAAGTGTATTGGCTAAAATCTAATATTATGTATTCGATTTTAGTAAAGTATAATATAGTGTATTGATTTTTTGGTCAAACTTAATATACTATATTCATTTTTGCTAGAAACCTAATACTATGTGTTTAGGTCATACACAAAAGTTAATAAGTTGTTTTTTCTAAGCTAATAAAATGTATTGTATGAAATTAATATACTGCATTCAGTTTTACTAAAGTATAATACAGTGTATTGAGTTTGTGTTCATACTAAATATGTTGTATTGAGTTTTAGTCAAAAGATATTAAACTATTTTCATTTTATGGAAAATAGTTAATACTTTTCTTTTTTACAAGCTAATAAAGTGTATTACTAAAGTATAATACAGTGTATTGAGTTTTTATCAAATTTAATATGTTGTATTTAGCTTTGCTAGGAACTTAATGCTATATGTTTAGGTTATGTACAAAACTAAATAAATTGTAGTTTTTAAGCTAATAAACTGTATTGTATGAAATTAATACATTGTGTTCTATTTTACTAAAATATAATACAGTGTATTAAGTTTTGGTCAAAAGCTAATACATTATATTTAGTTCACGTACAAAAGTTAATAAGGTCTATTTTTTAAGGGGAATAAAATGTATTGTCTAAAATCTAATTTAACATATTCAATTTTTATAAAGTTTATTATAGTGTATTGAGTTTTGGGCAAAAGCTAATACATTGTATTTAGTTTATGGACAAAAGTTAATGCATTCATTTGTTCACGAGCTAATAAATTTTAATACATGTGTTCAAATTTACTAAGGTTTAATACAGTTTATTAGCTTATATTCACTTTTTCCTAAAGCCTAATACGTTGTATTTAAATTACAAACAAAAGTTGATACGTTTTATTTTTAAAAACCGATAAACTATATTGTATAAATTCTAATATAATGTATTCATTTTTTATAAAGTCTATTTATAATATATTGAGTTTTGATCAAAAGCTAATATAATGTATTTAATTTATAATTTAATATATGAATTCAATTTAATAAAGTATAATATATTGTATTAGTCCAAAGCCAATAGAATGTATCATCTAAAATCTTATATAATGTATTCAATTTTTATAAAGTATATATAGTGTATTGAGTTTTACTAAAAAAAATCAATAAATTGTATTTAATTGATGCACTATAGTTAATACATGCTATTTTTCAAAGTTCATGATGTGTATTGTATAAATTCTAATACATTGTATATAGCTTTGAATAGAATTGAATGTAAATTTACATATAGAGTTGAAATGTATATTGGAAATTATGAATCTCTTATTTTTTTTTTGGAATATCTCTACATGTTTTTCTATTGTGGCCATGTTTTCCACATTTTCCACACTTTATAGTTTTTTTAGTTTCCCAACTTGCTTTGATTCTCGCCTTTTTTGGTCTTCTAGACCTTACTCTTCCACTTGAAGCTATGACAACTTCTACCTAAACACTTGTAGGTATGTCATATGTAGATTGATCTGGTATTAGATTGACAAGTTTTTTATATGTTACTAGCATTGTATCTTTGGTGTAATATAGTGAGCAATATGCATAAGGATCCAAGTTTCTATCTCTTATTACTACTAATGCATGAGCACAAGACATTTCTTCTAGTTGAAATCTGTTGTATGCACACGTTCTTTGCTTAATATTCATCACATATGCATTTTGAAAATGATAAATAGTACATTGAATATCGATGGATGGCTTCACTTGCATTAATAAATAATGGTATAAATTTATGTTAACATTAATAAATTGAATGCAGTTTAGAATCAAAGATTAAAATTCAAGTTAAATCCTGATTAATTATTAGTATAAATGCTCATACATATTATCAAAATAAACACTATCGTATTGTATTAAGTTTTTGCTTAAATCTAATACGCTATATTCAATTTTGCTTAAATCTTAATACACTGTATTTAGTTTTACAAAAACCTAATACAATGTATTCAATTCTGCAAAAATCTAATATAATGTATTCATTTTTGGTCAAAATTAATCTAGATTCAATTTTATGAAAATCCAATACAATGTATTCAATTTTTGCTCAAACATAATACACTATATTCAATTTTACTAAAATCTAATAACATGTATTAAGTTTGTTGTGTATTTGAGTATTACTCCAAAACTTAATACATTTTATTTAGTTTTTCTTAAATATGAATATAATGTATTCAATTTACTAGAATCTAATACAGTATATTTAATTTTTGACCAAACCTAATATGCTGTATAATGTTTCACTAAAACCTAATACAATGTATTAAGTTTTGTTGTGTATCAAGAATTGCTCCAAAACTTAATACATTTTACTTGGTTTTTGTTAAATATGAACAAAATATATTCCCTTTTACTGGAACCTAATATACCATATTTAGTTTTTTATCAAACCTAATACATTGTATTCAGTATTCAGTTTTACTAAAATCTAATACATTGTATTTAGTTTTGAGCAAAAATTGTATATACAATATTAGATTTTAGACAATATCTTTATTTGCTTTTAAATTAGAATGGAGTAAATTTTATCCATAAACTAAATTTAGTGTATTAGGTTTTGTGCAAAATTGAATACAACATATTAAGTTTGAAGAAAACTCAATACATTGTATCACACTTTAGTAAAACTTAATACATTGTATTAGGTATTATACAATACAATATATTTAGTTTTGAAATTGAATGCATTAAGTTTGGTGCATAAGCTAAACATAG
Organism: Excoecaria agallocha; assembly: GCA_037975025.1. Classification (NCBI taxonomy): domain Eukaryota; kingdom Viridiplantae; phylum Streptophyta; class Magnoliopsida; order Malpighiales; family Euphorbiaceae; genus Excoecaria; species Excoecaria agallocha. The sequence goes on along the minus strand of CM075808.1, from coordinate 40,237,892 downwards.
TGTATTAGCTTTTGAATAAATTTGAATACGAAATATTTAGTAAAAAACAAATTACATTATATTTCTAAAAATTGAATAGAATGTATTCAGTTTTTATAATATTGAATAGAATGTGTAAAATTACAAAAAAAAAAAATCGTATTTCAGGTTTAAGCAGCATACCTTCATTTTTAGTGAAAAAATGCAGTTTTTTTTGCATATCGACTTCATGGTCATTGAGTAGGTTTGTGAAAGTTACTAATGCTAGGTTTCTATTAATGCAACTCCATTCTTCCATTAAAGCACGCATTTACTCGAGTAGTGGTACAATTGATAATTTCTTTCTGCATTCATAGACTCGGTAATATTTCATGTCATGGTTGAAAATATTTTACTCAAATAGTATAATCTTGACCATTTTTCATACCCAATTCCTTATAGGTATAGTGTAATATGTGTATTAACCTTGTCCAGCTCTTTCATGTTATATTGAAAATCACGTTCTATGTATGACATAGCTACCGTGAATAGGAGTTCCTTAATTTTTTTTTTGTATTTTTCTTGAATCTTACTTTAAGGTTGTTCAATAGATGGTAAACACATATATAATGACTCTTTTCTGGATATACCTTATTCACAACATTATTTATGCTCTTATGTTTGTCTGATATGATACACATTTTAGATCTTAATCCATATATCTGTCTGAATTTTATGAAAAACCATTCCCAAGATGTATCATTTTTTGAATCAGCAATAAAGTATGCTAATGGATATATTTTACCAACTGCATTTTGGGTTGATGTTGTGATTATTATACTCCCATATGTCAATTTCAAAAAGGTACCATCAACAACTACTAATGGCCTACACTGTTCCTAGCCTTTAGTAGATGCTTCTAGAGTTATGAAAACATAATGGAATAAATTATCTTCTTAACTTTTCATCTTCACAATAGATCCATTGTTTTGAGTTATTAGCATGTATGAGTAACTAGGCAAAAGTGTATAGGGATCATATGGCTTACCTTTTATGTTTTGCAAAGCCCTTTCCTTAGATCTTCAAGCCTTTAAATAATTTATATTGATTCACAATGATTTTGCATATCGCGTATTATGTCTGTTGGAGTATATATAGTATTGAAATTCATATATTTTTTCTTAATAATATTACCAATCAAGATTGATGTGGCCTACCTCTTGTTCCAAAATTGGGTTCTTTACCGTGTTCTTGAATATTTTTGTTGTCATTAATTAATTGATGAACTGTATTTTTGCTCAAAATGCTAACATATTCTATCAAGCTTGTGTTAGTATCATTAAATTGTAAATATTCATCAATTAAGGTATTGGATGCTCCTTGCTCACTTTCAATTATTGTCACTTCATTTGGTATTGTGTTTGAGCAATCACCTAAAGTAAAAATAAAAAAATTCAATTAAAAAATAAAAAAGCTAATACACCGTATTTAGTGTATCGAGTTTTGTTAGAAGCTAATACACCATATTTAGTTCACATACAAAAGTTAATACAATGTATTCAGTTTTTATAAATTCTAATATAGTGTATTAAGTTTTGGGCAAAAGCTAACACACTGTATTTATTTTACATAAAAAAAATTAATACACTGTATTCAGCTTTTATAAAGTCTAATATAATGTATTAAGTTTTGGGCAAAAGCTAATACACTGTATTTATTTCATGTATAAAAGTTAATAAACTGTAATAAAAAAACTCATTTATTAATACAATATATTAATTTTTAACAAACTAAATACACTATATTATGTTATGACAGAACTCAATACAATGTATTAAGTTTTAACAAACATAATACACTGTACTTAGTTATGACAAAATTGAATACAATATATTGAGTTTTAAAAAACTAAATACACCGTATTAAGTTATTCAATTTTAACAAACTGAATACACTGTATTAAGTTATGACAAAACTGGATACAATGTATTATTTTTAACAAATACATAATATATAATACATTCCACCAAAACTTAATACAATAAATTCACTTATCAAAAATAAATATTGTTTATTAATTTTTACTTGTAACAAAACTGAATACATTTTATTAAGTTATAAGAAAAGTGAATACATTATATTAAGTTGTAAGAATACTTAATACAGCTTATTAAAACAAGACAAAATCTAAATGCATTATCTTAAAGTACAACATTAACTGAATATACTATATTGACATATTGAATAAATGAATTAAGAATGGAATTGAAAAATTAAAAATATTTTTTGAGATCTTACCTAGAATAGTATTTTGTACAACTGTGATACATAAAGGATAAGTTGTGAAATCTAGTTCTTTCCTTTTTAGTTCCATGTAAAAAAGAAAGGGCATATCGTCATCAACTTTTTGTGGTGGATATCCCGATTTTAGTGATGTATGAAATTAATACACTATATACAGTTTTTACTCAAACCTAATACATTGTATTCAGTTTTACCAAAATATAATACAATGTATTTCAATTTGCTGTGTATTGAGTATTGCTACAAAACTTAATAAATTTTATTTAGTTTTTCTTAAATATGAACATAATGTATTCACTTTTACTAGAACTTAATATAATATATTCAGTTTTTTACCAAACCTAATACGCTGTATAAAGTTTTACTAAAACTTAATATAATGTATTAAGTTTTGTTGTGTATTAAGTATTGCTCCAAAACTTAATACATTTTACTTAGTTTTTGTTAAATTTGAACACAATTTATTCCTTTTTACTAGAGCTTAATTTACTATATTCAATCTTTTATCAAATATAATACAATGTATTCAGTTTTACTAAAATCTAATATATTGTATAAAGTTTTGAGCAAAAACTAAATACACAGTATTAGATTTTAGACAATACCTTTATTAGCTTTTAAATTGAATGTAGTAACTTTTGTCCATAACTAAATTCAGTGTATTAAATTTTGTGCAAAATTGAATAAAACATATTAAGTTTGAAGAAAAATCATTACACTGTATTACACTTTAGAAAAACTTAATAAATTTTATTAGATATTATACAATACAATACATTGTCTAATATATAATACAATATATTTAGTTTTTCTAAAATATAATATAACACATTGAGTTTGTCAAAACTAAATGCATTGTATTCAGTTTTATTATAACTTAATACATTTTATCCTTTTTTTTCTAAACTCTATACATTTTATTCGGTTTTGTTACAACTTAATATTATGTATTAATTAATTATTTTTAAGTGAAACTTAATTTACAGCAAAATTAATCATATTGTTTTCAATTTCCACAACAATTAACATATAGTTTATTGAGTTTATCAAACTGTTGTTCATCAAGAAATTAACAAATTAAAGAAACAAGAGTAAATTATAAGAAATTTTTTGTTTTGGAATTCAAAAAATAGATAAAAACATATTGCAAAATATGTATTTTATATAATCAAATGCTATGGTTTCGAAATTTAGCAAAATAGAAGAAAAAGAGAAAATTAGTAGAAATCGCAATTTTTTTTTATCGCTAAAAGATAATAAAATTAATATTGATCATAAAATTAAAGCAAACTGAAGTTCATATGGAATCGAAGAGATCTAAAGTCCCGATATGTGAAAAATAGTCGCAAGAGAAACACTTGGTTTATAGTATGTGTGAATGATATAAAGTTATGAATACAAGAATAATTGTAATTTAGACTTTGAGAGAAAAACAAATAATCGTAATTTTAAGGTGCGTTCGAAGACGATTTTGTTTTTAATTTTTTATTTTTTTTCTTAAAAATAAAACAAAAACATGTTCGGCAAATTTGTTTCCGTTTTTATTTCTGCAAAAATTTAAGAAGTGATTTTGGTAATAAAAACAAAAATTAAAAATCGGTTTTGTTTTTATCAAAAATTTAATTACTTCATCCTTATTATCACCAAAGCTACCACCACCGCCTTACCACCACACCGCCGTTACCACCACTGCCACCACCGTTGCTACCGCCATCACCACCATATCACCACTGCCACCACACCACTATTGCCGCCGCCACTGCCTTTACCATCTTTGCCACCACCACCGTCACCTCACTGCTACTGTCACCACCACCACACCGTCACTGCCATCGCCGCCACTACCACCACCACTGCAGCTGCCATCTTTGCTATCACCACCGCCACCACATTGCTACTGGTACTATTACCACTACCATACCGTCGCCACTATATCGTTACTGCCACCGTCATTGCCACCATTACTATCGCCATCGCCATCATCACTACCATCGCCACCGTATTGTCATCTCCACTATTGTCGCTGTCACCACCACCAGACTATCGTTGTTGCTACCATCGCCGTTGTCACCACCATATTGCTATTACTGTCGCCACCACCACCACCATCACCACCATATCTATTGTCGCTGCCACCACCATACTGCTACTGCCGTCGCCACCGCCATCACTTCTACCATCGTTGCTACCACCATCACCATATGATGATTTTTTTAATGTAATAAATTTTAAATTTTATTAAATATTTATTATTTAATATTAATAATTAGATTATATATATGTATAATATGTATTAACGGATATTAGAATATTTTTTAAAAAAATAAATAGAAAAACAGTTTTTAAAAATAAATAAAAAAAATAAAAAACAATTTATGAATTTTAAAAAATAAAAAATAAAAAAAATAAAAAATGTTATCAAATACACCCTTAGATTTTGAGAGAAATACGATTTTGAATTTTGAATTGTAGTTATAAAACGAAAAATTTTAAAAAATTCGTTTTGGATATTTTATAAAATGGAAATTTTAAAATTTAATTTTACAGTAGCTACATGCATTTATAATTTAATTTTTTTTTTTTGGTATTTATGTAGAAACCGACCATACATGGATCGGAAGTAAATAGCTCACGATGAAGAAAATAGAATTTCTACAGAGAAGATGAAGAGTAGGAGCTTGGAAGTTAGCGAATTGAACGTTTCTCAGTTCGATTATACTCCATTTTACTGGTATTTACTTGCATTAATTTATTATTATTGTTATTAAATTTTTAATTTTTACCTACGTTCGAAAACTTTATTCTGCCACCCTGAAACTTGCAATCTCGTCCCCATTTCTTATTCAAGATTTTATGTTTGAGTTTAAAATTACCATAATTAGATTTTAGGGTTTTGATATTTGCACTATTCCCTTGACTTGGTAACTTTTTTCTTGGGCGATTGGCTTGCCCACCCAATCATTTTTATCTGAAAGTTGATGCCTTGCGGTTATATTATATGAGCTTGGGGATAGTTTGTGAGGATTTCTTAATTGGCCTCTCTTCTCTTAATTGTTGGTTATATGTTTATAGCAGATATTTTGTCCATTTATATGTTTATCTTGTATCAGGAGGGTTTTCTTTGTGTCATGCTCATTTGCTTGCCTTTATTCTTATGTCGTGTTTGTAACAGTGAGGAGAATGTATACTATCTTTGCAAGAAACTTTGCCAGATTGGAATTTCAGATCTTGAGGGATCTGATCTCTTTGTGACATTTATTTCCAATGAAAAGAAAGAGGCATGTATTGAGGGTTTTTTTTTTTTTTCTGTTAATAAAGACATTATTTTACCTTCAGCTAACTAAATTCAGCAAATTCTTCTGCAACAACTAACTTTTAGTACTGTTGGTATCAATAGACTGTTTTAATCTTTTAACTCTGTGCTTCCTATGCATCTTTATGACTCAGTTTTGCATTCTAAAATGAATCTATATTTAAATGAAAGCGTCAACAAACATGTCGTAAATCTTCTATTGGATAAGAAAAAAGTGCGAATTATTCTGGTTTCTCAAAAAAAAATTCTCTACAGGTTCCTCTGTGGCATCAAAAGGCCAGCAAGAGAGCGGATGGGATTACCCTTTGGGATTATCATGTCATATGCATTCAGGTAAGGGATAAAGCCTCTTTACAAAGAACTCATCAGGAGGCTCTCATTACTATAAACTAATTGGTTGGTCTGCTAAATTAGATTTACTGTACTTTGACCAACAGGATGGTTGAGAACATTTTCTTTTGATTATTAATGCTTATTTGTTTTGCTGTTTGCATCCCTGAAACAAAATGTATTGAATATGCAGAGAAAATTAGATAATGACGCTCCATGCTTAGTGTGGGATTTGGATTCAAGTCTTCCCTTTCCTTCTCCTTTGGCTTTATATGTGTCTGAAACTATCCGGCCATCATTTCAGCTCTTTTCTGATTACCAAAGGTAGTGTTCAAATCTTGTCATGAGATAAGATTCCTTTGTGCTGAAGTTTCTTGGTTAAATTTGCTTTATGTTTGAACCCAAATGGTCAAGTTGCTGCATAAAAGCAAGCCTACTGTTAAAAGAATTGGTATACTTTATGGGGCATGCTCTAGGCCTTATGTTGCTTGACATCTGGGATCCAAAAAAAGAAAGAGCAAAAAAAAAAAAATAAATAAATAAATAAAAAGATGTTTACTATTCTTACTACAGAAAAGCCCATGACCAAATGCAAATTTGAATGTGATTTCTTTTTGGGTTTTAGGTTCTTTAGGATTGTGCATGCTCCAATATTCCTCCAGTACTTTGCATCTGATAGAAGACACATGAAAGATGCTGCTGGCAACTGGATTGCCCAACCTCCTGCTTATGAACCAATAATAGCTAAAGGCAGGTTCTGTGAACAACTATACCAAATCTGTGTCTGTTCTGTTTAAACTTTAATGTCTGTTAATTATTGTGAGATATTGCATAAAATGTTTCATCTCAATTTTTGGTTCTCAGAGATTTTTCTAAACTGATCCTTTCAAGTTTGGGATTAAGGGGTAGAGGGTTTTTGAGTCCGTATTCATTGAAGAATTATACCTTATGTTATATCCTTTTTTATTTTACAAGATACTAAGGGTTCAACGAAGAAATGTTATATGTATTACAATGTGCATGCACCTGTACTTGCAAAAATGATTTTGTTGCACTGAAGACTTATCTCTTTGGAGGAAGGAAGAAGAGAATAAGGAAGGTGAACCAGAACTAACTCTATACGAGAAAGGTTTAGTGTTTTCATTCGTAAAGTGTTGTGGAATCACTATAGTTAAAATTAGCTTTATTGTTGAGTATATATATAATATACTCAATCATCACTGAAGAAATATTACCTTTACTCATCTAAGAATATATTGTGGTAATATGATTAGCATGCATGGTTCAACAAGTCCACACTGATGGGGGCAAACTCCAATATTTGTGTATTCATATTATTTTCTGATTGCGTTAATTTATTCTTTGTTTATTTAATATTCATCCTAAAGATCATGAATTTGAAAGATGGACTTAGAAGTCCATGATCGTGAATATTGAAGATATTTTTCCTACACTTGCTTTTGCAGATGGGACTGTGCACAACTTGAATGAGTATATGGAGATCTCTGCATCAGATGAGTTGAAAGATGTGGAAAGTGATACAATAAATCTATTTTACACCCAAAAACATGGTGTAGTAACAAGTGAAAGTCAGCTGGAGAAATTCTTTTCTCATATCTCTTGAACTGTGCACCGAATTTTAGTAAGCTGAGGTTTGCATGCGTGTAGATTCCCTCAAATACAATAGTCGAATGATATTGCTTTCAATTTTGTGAGAAAAAATGAGCAATTATTAATTGCATTTGTGGAGTGAGCTTTTACGTTTGGCTGACGTATGATTATATATCCTAAAATTGTGAGACGATAGTTATTGATCCAATAGCGGAACTACCGCTATATAAATATGGAATTTAGTTGTGCAACTATTAGATGTATAAAACAAGGAAGAAAATATATTGATAAATTGCTTTTGGTCGTGGTGATTTCTCCAACGGTAAGAAATGGGTGATTTAACCTTATGATAAGGTAATGCCATTTTCGCCATAGCTGTCATGAGTTGCAAAAAGAAGAAGAAAAAAAAAATTAACACCAAATAATAGATGAATATTCATCCACTTCTGTTTCCAACTGTGTCATGTCGTAGAGTGAAAAGCTTTTGTTACATTTTCTTAAATTATCCAACCAAAATAGAATCAATGTAGAACTTGTTACATCAACATGTGAAGCATATTGTAGACATCTAAGAAAATTGGGAACCAAAAATTGCGGTAGCATATGAGATGTTTTTCAAAAGCGGTAACAAAAATTCCCAGCAACCCAGAGCTGTCACTGTGAGTTGAAGCCAATGCCAATTCATGAATGGTACCGGGGAAAAGAAGAAAATCCTGAAACCAGGCATATGAGTTCAAGTTTCATTTTCACTCTCTGAGAGCAAGCAGTCCTGAATTTGTTCCCTGCAAGGTCGAAGTTATAAAAACACCATAAGTTAATTCCCTATCTGTGAAGACTAAACAATATCGTTTAGAAATATTTTCTGCTGATGGGTTTTGAATTTAGCTCAAAACTTCAAAATTTTAACAGCAGGCCTTCTGTGCCTGTGTGCAGATGTACCGGTGACATGTCAAGTTATCCAAGCTATCCCCATGTTAAAAATATAATGGATAAAATAAAAATTCTCAACTTAAAAGAACTGAAATTTCTGGACCTGCCAAGCTTTTCCCGAGTAACCAATTGTGGGGGTAAAGACAAATAGAAATGCTCTATTAATGATTGATCCTTCGGTAGTATCTGAAAGCGGCAACTTGAACAACAGCCAGCCTGGAAACTTGCACTTTCAGAACTTTTGAGACTGCTCAAGCTCAACAAATCAGAATTATTGAGAGGACTATTGCAGATAGGACAGAATGACTCTGAGGAAATAGATTCTGTACGCTTGATATTGTATCTCTTCTGGCGCCTTCGAGTAGCCAAAGGCACATTACTATCATTGATTTCAGGGATCCTATTGAAATGAAATGGAGTGAGCTTTCCAGCTGTGCGTACAATTGTGCACTCTCGAGAAGGATTTTCTTCCTGCAATCCAAAAGTTTTAATGACAACTCACTGATTAATGTTCTTTTTCAAATAAGAACGTGCCACTACACTTGTAGGAAAATATTGCTGCAGGAGCATCTATTCTCAAGACCATATTTTTATTCTTCCTTTTGAAATCAGTAACAAAAATCTCAACGGCTGAAAGTAATAAACAAGAAAAATTTCTTTTGAACTAGTCCAAGAAAGTGGGTAGCATCGGCTTCAAATTAAACAAGACTACTGTTCCTCAAGCAAACAATGAATCCTACCAACAGCAAAAAATTAGGCCCTGCCAAATGATCCTAAGACAAGTCAAGAGATATTGGTGCTTGTACCTGCAACAGAGTCACAAATGAGGACACCAAACCATTGATACTGGAAGGAGGATTATTAAGCAACTGCATAGTCTTCAGACTGCCCTGCCAAGATAAGATCAGAATCTTTAGTTATATATATATATATATATTCTTAAAAATGCATTATTGATCTGTATACAAAACTACGGAAAAATGAGAGCTGAAAATGTATGAAACACAAACCCATCAATGCGGCATAGCAGGTTCAGCTCTTGTGCAGTACAGTCACGAAGTGGAAGTACCACTGGGATCTCCCACCTAGCATCAACATACTGTACATCTGCCGATAAAGAATATCCTTTACCCTGTTAAAAGAAAAGCAATAACAATAAGCTAACAAGAATTCTCCACAAGATAAAAGCAAAAACTGTCAGTAAAACACCTCAACAATTCTACTTGGCCTATGTTTATCTAGCAATAAGATAATATAAATGACAGCATTTGATGTTTACTTGATATTGCTTCTGAAACACCCATTTTGATCTCCAAAGCTAAGGATATCATAAGTAATTAAGTATAGGATCATCTATAATCAATAAGAGGAAAATCTGATGACTTCCAATTAAAATGTTGTCTTGTTGAAGATACTACAGCACTTCTCTTTAGTTATCTTTCCTTTTGCAAATCTGATTTATTTTGGATTTTCCAAACTAACTCTTGATACTAACAGTTATAATATCATAATGTTTCAACAAATTGGAAACTCTTGTTACATCATTTCCCATTCCTGTAAATATTAAGGGCTAATCCTTATTCCAGATGATCCTGATATGATAAGGTCAAGAATTGAATAGTTTTTATGTGAAATTGTTTCATATAAATTAAGGATGCATCTCTTGACCCCTAATGATGAATTGCAACCATCTAATAAATGCTTATTTGCATATTCACCATGGAAAACAAATGCTGTAGACTCATCAAAAAGCACAATTCTATTGGAAGACAAACCTTCACTGTAGCTGCAAGGACATGGGAAGCCATCCTTGATATGCATGTTCCTAAAATAAGTCTGTTGTATCCATTTTCAGAAGCAACCTACATAATTACCAAAAGAATCCCAGCATCAGTGATTTATTACTTAGTTTACTTTATATTTTGCAGGTTAAATAAGCACTTCAAGGCCAAACCTTCTGCAATGCTAACATCCGCAAATGAAGCAGAAGATCTTCTCTCCCAGTGGGATCATTCACATCATTTAGCAGCTCAGTCAATTTGTCCTTCCCATCAATTGAATCAGAAGAATATATATTTTCAATCGGAACAACATGTAACTGCTTGATTGGTGGGGCTAGATTTGACACAACCAATTTCATCTCTCTAACTTCATCATCAACTTTCTCAGAAGGAACTTGATATACATTACTTTCATCAATAAATGCTACTCCAACACCGAACACTGGCAAGGATCTATCCTTACTCGCATCAAAATTCTTCTGCTGTCTATGTTGCATTTCATGTACAAACTGTAGAACAACCCTGAAGCAACACTTAAACTAATCACAGAAATGAATTTGAAGACTACCCATTAATTAAATCCCCAAAGAAGAAACAACCCATCTAGAATTTCCAATAAAATAAACATTTCAAACTTCTGAGTATAACTCAATCACCTTGGGATAGCATAAAAATTCTGCTTTTTTATATTAAAAAGATAAAGAGGGAAACCTGGAGGAAGGGCCGCCGGAGAAAGCGACGAGGACGTTATCGGAAGGAGTAATCATGGCATGAGAAGTAACGGCAAGTCTGAACTTGCCATAAAGATTACTTCTAAAGCAATCGGTACAGAAGCGCGTATCATCGCCATCGCCAGCAGTGGCACTAGAAATGGGCTGATTGGCTTTGCACTTGAGGCACAAATTCTGATGTCCATTACTCGTAGAACTGGGAGCTGGACGCGAGTACTGAGGTTGTTCGTCTTCGTTCTTGCAACAATTAGATTGACAGCTTGAGGAATTACACGCCATGGTTAAGTTCGTTCGCAGTCTTTTAACTTAGAATCTAGCAATAGCCCCGTTGATTAGCTCACGTCTTTGATTAATTTGGCACGAGGGCGTAATATATATACAACCATACCTTGGTAGAAGCTGGTTGAGGGGGGCGGGGGGCATGTACCGCTGAAGCGGTTTATGAATAAAAAGATTAATCAGTCTATTAATGATAACACTTCAATTTTATTGAGTTATCATCGAAATTCGATTTAAATCGTGATAATTTTTGCAGCTGCAACAAAGTAATTTTGGTAGAATTTTTTATGTGAAAAATACCTGATGATAAAATCAGTAAAGATTTCAAAAATATTTAGAATAAAAATTAATTAAGAGAGTGAAAATACATGATATTTTCTATTTATGGGAATAAAAATTCTATTCCAGTTAGGTATCCTAATGTCTATAGGATTTTCACTGATAAAAATATATAATTTGATCCGAAAACTGAGCTAAATTTTCAAAATAAAAGTTCTACCCTCTTTAGGTGATCACGAGTTTTTGTCCCGATATGACATTAAAATGATACTGTTAGGTAGCAGCTCAAATTTTGGATAATTTGAGAATTGGGCTACTCGAGGGAGCTCGTATATAGAATTCGTTTGTCATAAGTTCCTTCCAAAGTAAGAGATATTTATGTCGAAGAGGCCAAACATCCGTTAGGACACCAATAAATCTGACATTCGATTGAAACATGAAGTATTTTCGATCTTTGTGGCAATAATGGCTAGAAGAGTGCCCTTTTGATATGTCCAATGACAACAATTGTAACAATGATGACTCCTTGAGTTCCACACAACATCATTAATATCATTAATCCGTAACTCCTAAATGCATCTGAATCACAAACACGCCATTGATCTAATGGTTTTGTTCTTCTACAAAAGCATTTCCCATTTTCTCATTTCTACTTTTCTCATTTGGCAATTTCATTTCCTATCCTAATTTGCTCTACTTATGTTTCTCATTCACTTGCGTTCTCATGGTCTTCGACTTCTTCCTAGTTTGCTCTCCCTTTTTTTGCAGGTTAGTGACTTAAATCCTTCCCTTGTCCTTTTATTTTTATTTCTTTGTGTGTTCATCGCCAAAATGAGTGGATCAGTAGGTTCTAGTAATATTAGGATCAATGAAAGCCTTTTAGACTATAGCATGCCGAACACGTTTGCTAACAGTGCATCCTTAGAAGGTGCACCTGTAGAATGACCAATATTCCAAGTTCCAGCGCAAATCAAACCACAAACCAGAAAGCAAGTTCCCTGAGCTAACCCACACGTAGATAGGCTTAGGTCATCCTTTACAATTGACCATCTAATCAATCTCAGAGCAAGGCTAGGCATTTCATATTGTACACTCTTTAAGCTCCTAGAGAACATCTCCAAGCTAATGCCCATTTTAGCAGCAAGAAAAATGACTTTCAAGCCGGAGTCACCCTCATACTAACAAAATTCGAAGTGCAATTCTTCAACTACTATGACCTCACGATCGGGTAGCTTCATCCTAATGCCTAGCTTACCTTGTTAGCCTCGCAAATACAGACTGCTGAGCGAGATATTGACCTGATGATCAATTTATTCAGGGTGACAGTCTATGAGTGATGACTGAAGAATACAATTACATTCAAGTTCAAGCTGGGTATAAAGTCTTTTCAGGGAAATTGGACTCCTTAAGAAACTAAAAATATCGCTTGTTCATTATAGAGAGTGAACATAACTTTCCAATCTGAACTACCTAAGGCCAATTTGTTAATCGAAATGACAACCCGAGCAAAGCGAAAGATAAGTCATTGGATCAATGGCAAGAGTTCACCCAGGAGAAGATAGACATTTACAAGTAACTTGACCTATTCTCCACAAAAGTATAAGAGAGAAAGAAATGAGGTAACTATTCTCATGTTTATAAGAGTAAATTCTAATATTGTCTCATTGTTTCCTTATTTTGCAGCTATAAAGAGACCGAACAAGCAATCCATTGCACAAAAGCTAAAGGCAAAGAGGGCTAAAGACAATGAGAACCTCAATCAAGTAAGGGAAATACCCACTCGAGCTGAGACTAAACAAACTCCAGTTGCTCCCACAATCGCTTCTGAAAGTTTGGCACCATGCCCATCTAATATTATGCCTTTGAGCAACAGCCCTTCAAACTCAATCACTATATCTGATGCATCACTAACCGATCCTCTAACTAATCCATCTCCTCCAGCTAGTGTGACAAGGCCTTTGGTTCTATTACCTGGTCTTTCATCTTTCCTAATTGTAAAGGAAGGGTCATCATCTCCCTCTCTATATCGAAACAAAAAGTTTAACAAATTGCTCAATGAAGTTCGAGGATTTTTTCAGTAGGATAGCCAATCTTATTGCTCATCCAACGTCAAATTCAAAAACTTTTGCTTATTACTCACCTACATACCAAATGAGATGGTGCCTTTTCTGAACCTAACTTTTGACCACCTATCCATGATCATACAGAGGCATCAAGCTGAGGTATGATTTTTGAACTCTTCTTCTTCTTCCAGTTTTCATTAATTAAAGTTTACTAACATGTTCTCTGTGCAAGTCTTTATTTTATTGAATGTTGTAACACTACAAAAAAACTGCAGATTAGCGACAAAAAATTCCATCGCTAAATACCATTTCGGCATCGCTAATTAAAATTAGCGATGCCGCGACGAACAGTCTCTAATATATTAGCGACGGATTTCAAATTCAGTCACTAATATATTTCATCGCAAATTTTTTTTTTGTCGCTAATTTATATTCCTAATTAGTCGCTGAATTATAATAATAATATTTAGCGACTAAATTTTCTGTTGCTAAATAAAAATTTAGTGTAAAATTTAGCGACGAAATATGTGTCGCTAATTATTTCCGAAATTATAAATTTTACATATTAGTGATAGTTCTCTGTCGCAAATCCATCACTAAATTATTAATTGAATTTTTGTTTGCCGTATTTACAAATTTTCATCCTGTATACAATAATAACAGCACACATACACATATATATATATTTATTCCAAAGCATAATGTATTCTAAAACATACATATATATATAAAAGTAATTGAAATCGTACAAAATGTTATCAATCTTTCTTAAGAGTACAAAAAATACTAATAATATCATCCTAAATAACATCAACAATGTCATCTAAATGAAATAATAAAACCTAATAAGAAAGTCATCTAAATAAAACAATGGTATGAAGGACCTTCGAGATCTAAATCCGACAGCATTAGGTCACCTTCCTTGATATTGCTTCATTCCATTTATATTGGTTCGCTGGGCAGAGACTTCCTTGATATTGCTTCATTCCATTTATGTTGGTTCGCTGGGCAGAGACCTAATGAAAAACATGATCCATCACCAGTCATACAGGAAATTTCAGAAAGCATCTAGTGCCAACAAGAACAAATGAAAATACCTTTAACTGATAGCCATGTAGTTCTGATTCATTTAACAAAAGAGCATTTTGAACAATATCAAAATCCATAAGAATCTAACCTTGAATCCATAAGAATATCATTCCTCGTCTAATAGGAATAGTAAAACCAAATAGTTATTTTGTTTTACTGCTATGTAAAATATTTTCTTGTTCTGTAATTTTTCTGACCAGCTTAGCATGAGATTTGAGAAATTACCCCAGTCCAAACATCTAAAACAATGCCAAAGTTGCCTACTAATAATTGAAGTTGAGTCAATTTCTGAAAAATTAAATTAAATATTACTACTACTATACTAATTACAAGAAAGAGAAGCTGTAGATACCGAAACATGAAGATGGAAGAGTCTCCTAATGTTTATTCTTTGCCTTTACAAGATTCGGAATAGCATGATTTATTTTCCTTGCATTTCTTTCTACAATTACATAATATCAACTACTACTAACTCATCTTTAACCCAAATACATGCATGTGCATAGACATATCTTTAACTCAAATACATGCATGTGCACAGGATATACTTATCAATAAAAGAAAATGAATGTCCTAATTAAAACCATGAGAAATAGCATGATCAGGTAGAAAAGCATCAAAGAAGTTAATATGGAGATAGAATCACATGGATTGTCTTATACCAGCATGATGCCCAGGGGGACGTACCTGATTCAACAATAGTTATAATTCCCTTAAAAAATACAGCATTTATGATAAAGTATTTGAGAATCATAAAACTAGTCCATGTTATAAAATTGCAACTAAAAGCAAGAGAAACATTAAAATCATACAATGGACTTACCAACCGATAGAAAATTCTGATTTGTTATCCTTGGAATAAAACCATGTTCTACTTCAAATTAGAAATTAATTAATTAATTACCTAGTTGAGCTTCTAGTCACCATCTCAATTTTTCTTTTTCTAGTTTTTATGTAAATCCCTCGTAAATAGTCTTCTTCACTATCCAAGCCAAGCCAGCAATGTCAGACTGATGACTGATTCAAACAAGATAAATACGAAAGAAAAATAATAATTAAAAAAACAAACGGACAAGCAATCAATTATATGACTCTTATATCTGACCCCAGAGTAAGAAACTGCAAATTTCAAAGAACCAATAATGACAAAGTCGATGCTGATTGGAAGATTCAAAGCAAATGCGAATTCAAACATTAAAAGCAAAGTTTTGATAAACTAAATCAGTTTCGGTTGGTAGAAAGATAGACCAAATCAGAATTTGCATGCTGTAGACTAAAACAATTAATTACATTACATGGGTTTCAAACCCGAAAATCTCAGCCCAATTTTAGAATTCAACGAATGTGTTTAATTAAATGCTTGAATTTTAAGATATGCATAGAGAGACAATATTAATTTCTAAGATATTATTGGTTTTTAATTATTATGTGTCCCAGCACTTTTGGCAGGCATACATACCTTTACAATAGATAAATCCAGGTTCAAGAGATGGAGAGCACTAAATTGAAGAATAAATTTCAAAAATTAGAAACAAACTCAGAAATTAAAAGAAACCAAAACAAGACATTTATATCCAAATTAATATAGTAAAAGAAAGGAAAAAAAACATATTATTACATTATATTAAATTACTAGACATTTACTTTTATATACATTGATTGTGATGTGAATTTGACATCCTAATTTTAGGAGATTATCTATATATTTGAGATTATGAACCCGGATGAAAATGAATTAATATTATAAGTGCTGCTACATGTAAGCAAAGATATCATCCAAGATCTGCAAGATAAGAAGAATTAATATTATAAGAACACATTTAATATTTTTTTCTTAAAAAAAAAACTCAATCCAAGGACTTAACATCATTTTATTTTTCATGATAGATTGACTGAATATGAAAAAGCGAATGACAACTAAAAAAGAAACTAAATAAATAAATATTTTTAAGGGTGAAATTGAATTCAAAATAACAAATTTGAGACAGAATTTGAAGAACAATACATATTTAAAAGTACATGCAGATATTCAACAAATATCAAACCAGCATTCATCAGCAATATTCAATTTGCAGTTCAATAGAATGGGTTCAAAGGTACAGTACTTATGAAAATTCTGAGTCCTCCCACTTTGAGCAAAAAAGAAGAAGCTTATACAAAAATATAGATAAACCTCTATATCAGAATTCTAATGCCATATTTCTAAAACCCAAAACCAATATTATAGATGCAAACTCAAAAGACTACAAGAAAAATCACAAAACTACATAAAACATCAAAGGAAAATGCAGAAACTCAATTATTTAAATAGAAAAGTTAGGCAATGGAAGAGTTAGACCAACATATGAAGTAACCTAAATATTAATAATGCCACTTTATGTTTTAATAGCCACAAACAGAATGAGGACCAAAAAAGTAATAACACATATGTGTATATATATATATATATATATATATATATATATTATTAACACCCTGTCAACTTTATGTCCCATTTCATAGCATCCACATGCATAACATATTAATATGGCTACATAGTTTATTATCACTTCAAATCACTTCATAAATGGTGAACAGGTTGTATGGCCAGCATTATTTACAGTAATTAACACACATTCAAGACACAATTAAGCTCAGACTTCTAGAAAAATCACTTTATTTAAAAACATAAACTAATTACAAATTATGTTTTAACTGGTGTAACCATTGCTTTACAACTTTTAACAAATAATTCAACCCCAAATTCAACAAGATAGAGAATTTGAAACAAAAAGACTCAATTCTCGTTTTCTAAATTAAAATTATAAAACTAACTTAATTTATTTAAAAGGAAAAAAGCAACAGATCATGCAATCGTCTCCGTCTTCACATGCTAAATTTGAACCATCAACAAAAACTTTAAAACTTAGAACTGGATCTTAATTTACAAAGCTCAACTAATAACTATGCTATACAAACTAGATCACCTAAGTAACAGACATTTAATTCTAAAAGGAATTTAAACAATTTCTAATAAATAATTCAGATTTTATTTAAACAAATTTTTTAGAGATAATTTTTATAGTCACATACCACTTGTTATTGAATTTCTGCATTTTCCACAGATTCAAACCGTCACTGTGCTCGTCGGATTGGTAGCCGGGACTTCGTCAGAGCCTCATCGGAGATGCACTAATGTTGTCCACTTGTAGTTGGAGCCACCAGTAACCACCTGGTGGTATTCATGCACTCCAATGCCTCCCCATTTGGTCGGGATCTACCTCAAAAACCGCTGGCTTCTTCCTCTCTGATCTACTCGTTGCCGGCAATTGGGGAGAGGCAGAGGGCACCAGGAGAATCGTCTTGCCTCTCGTAGCTCCCTGGTGCTGGTTGTGACGTCATTTTCCATCGCCGGTCGCCGGCATGAGGGGAGAAAGATCAGGCCAAGAGTGAGAAAAAAATAAGGAAGAGAGGAGAAAGAGGTGCGAGACGCTACAAATGGTGAAGCGATGAAGATACAATGGTGGCCAGAGAAGAAGGAATGATGGCGGCAGAAAAGCGCCGGCGATGGATGGCACCGTCAACCAATCCATTCTCTCATATCTTTCCCGATTCACCTCCCTCTCTCCTCTCCCTTCATTTATCTTCTTATTTTTATTTAGCTTTTTCTTGTTTTAATTGTTGCTTCCTTCATAAATTGTGGGCCAAAAGTAAATTGTGGCCATTTCACGATTTGGCTTTGTGAAAGCCACTGTTGGTCTCATATAAAGTTGTCCATTTATATTATTTAATTATTTTTTTAAACTTTTCACATTTTCTTCTTTTTCTCTTTTTTTTAAACTTTATTTTTTTTCAACTTTGTCTATTTGTATTATTTAATTATTATTTTCATGATTTTAATCCTTAATTTTTTTGAAATAATTTTTAATCTTAATTAGTAACAATAAATATGTATTTTTATTTTTTATTTATATTATAATGCTTAGAATAATATAAATTATAATTTTTTTAAAATTTTAATTGAAAATGGGCAAATAATATCATATAAAATATTTTTAAAAATTATTAAAAATAATTAGTAAGTATAAATATGTATGTATATTTTTTATTAATATTATAATATTAGGTGAAATCAATAATCAAAATTAGAAATTTTGATAAAATTTAATTAAAAACACACAATTAATTTATTAAACAGGTAGGTGAGTCTTAGGTCCACATCCAATGATCTACTTAATGGAAATAAGATTACAACCGTAATTGGTTATAACAACTCAATTTAGCGATATTAAAAAAAAAGACAAAAAAGATCAATTTCACTAGTTTTAAAAGTAAATTATACTTGGCTAAATCTATAGTATAATAAGATTACTAGGAACTCTCGAAAAGAAATGTTTCTATTATTATTATTATTATTATTATTATTATTATTATTATTATTATTATTATTATTATTATTATTATTATTATTATTATTATTATTCTCTCATATAAATTAAATTGTGTTAATTTGTGATTTAATTAAAACCAATAATTCAAAAGTCTAGAAATTATGCCCACACGCATCTTCAATAAATTAATAATGTAATTATATATAATCATTATATATAATGAAATTTACCAATTCATATAGTTATATTGGTACATAAACGTCTTACCAATTAATTTTATTTACTCTTAATATCATTTTAAATCATTTATTTATTAATATTTATCGAGTCAGTTCGATTATTATTTGGGTAACTCCAAGTCGGGGTGTTACACAAACATTAGAGAGAGAAGAACAAAGAGCCCTTAATTGCAACTTCTATCCAAAGCAAATCGGATAGGGTTAGAATTATCTAAAGATGATCTTCACCGTTCAAGTTGAACAACAAGGAGTTTCAGCCATACTCACCAAAAATCAACCCGATCTAACGGCGAATGATTTTTCATCGTCAAAAAATACAAAACTGATCATTACGTAAAAAATCAAAAAATAACCTCTTTTTTGCAACAAAAACTGAACTTACAGACCTTAAAAACCAATCTTCACCGTTCAAAATTAACAACAAGGAGTTTTGAACGTACTCACCAAAAATCAGGTTAATCTAACGGCAAATGATTTTTCGATCGTTTTCATATACAAAATTGGTCATTACATAAAAAATCCAGAAAATAACCTATTTTTTGCAACAAAAATCGAACTTACAGATCTTAAAAACTAATCTTCACCGTCCAAAATTAACAACAAGGAGTTTCAAACGTACTCACCAAAAATCAGGCCAATCTAATGGCAAATGATTTTCTGATCGTTTTCATATGTAAAACTGGTCATTACGTAAAAAATCCAGAAAATAGCCTCTTTTTTGCAACAAAAATTAAACTTAAAGACCTTAAAAACTAATATTTACCGTTCAAAATTAGCAACAAGGAGTTTTGAACGTACTCACCAAAAATTAGGCCGATCTAACGGCAAATGATTTTTCGATCGTCTTCACATACAAAATTGGTCATTATGTAAAAAATCCAGAAATAGCCTCTTTTTTTGCAACAAAAACTGAACTTATAGATCTTAAAAACTAATATTCACCATCCAAAATTAACAAAAAGGAGTTTCAAACGTACTCACCAAAAATCAGGCCAATCTAACGGCAAATAATTTTTCGATCGTTTTCGTATTCTCAATAGTGATTTGTGATTTGCCATGGCTTATATCCTTAGCTCTAGCAGTGTTCCACATTTTACAGCTGGAGAAAAGTGTCCAAACATTCTTATGTCCAATCGAAACTACATTGACAGTATTTTTCGCCAATTTTTTTAAGCCTGCTTTATACTGATATTTTGTTTTGTACCATAGGCATGAATCACTCATTGATTGCATAATTTCTTATCTAATATAAAGTAATTATATTAAACCACTGACAATATAATTTTTTAGGTTAGATATTCATACAAATTATCAAATGACATATAAAATAACTATATTAACAGTTTCTAATAAAACTAATAAAGATTTTCTCAAATTAAGCTTTCTGATTCCTAGTATTAAAATCATAGAAAAGAAAATTAATAGAAAAAGTATTTATACTTTAAAGATATTTTAACTATGGCGATACGAGTGGTTTTTGCGGTCGTATTGAAAGATAACATCTTATCTAATGGTGTGCAACCCGTTTTTAACTTGATAAAAGTATGAAATTAATAAAATGCTTATATTTAAGGCACATTAGCAATATTTATGTACAATAATTTTGAAATATTTCCGACAGAATGAGAAAATTATGTTCGGAGATCTTTATTTTGGTCTCTCTTTAATCATGATCCTTTATTCATTACTAAATCCAATATTCAATTAGGCCTCAGGTTCCTATTTGGATAAGAGTTCAAAATTTTTATGTCACATTTTTAAATTTGATACAAATAGCGATGAATAATTCTAACTAACAATTTTGTGCGAACAATACAAATTTTTAATTGAAACTATGTCTCGTGGTCTTTCAAAATATTTCATGCTGACTAAGCCCGAATTTCATATTCAATAGTCTTTGGACACTTTCAAAATTGGGATAATTGATAAACAAATCAATTTAATTCATAATAATTTAATATTTGATTTAAATTTTTTAAAATAAAAATAAATTACAAATTCTTTTATTATTATTTTAAATGAAATAATAAATTTTATAAATATTTATTTTTATTAATCTTGAACACGCAAATATATAATAATCATAACAATTAGTTTATTATTATGATTAAAAATGTAAATTTTCTAAATAAATAACACTAGATTTTGGTATAATTGATAAAAAAATTATTATCAACTTATAAAATAATTTATAATTTTCTGTTACAAAAGAAAATATTCATTTTATATGGTCTATATTAAAATTACTTGAAATTTTACATAAACCATGGGAGTAAAATTTTAAAACTTATGTTTTAATTTATTTGCGATGGATTAGTGACTAAATAAATCCGTCGCTAATCGTATTACAGTAACAAAATACTAATTAGCGACATACAATTTCCGTCGCTAAACTGTCGCAAAAAAGGTGCTAAATTTTTCCACCAAAATTAGCGACTAAAATGTTAGTCACTAAAATTTTTGGAACCAATTTCTTGAATAAAAAATTATAAAATTTAGCGACAAAAAAAGTTGTCGCTAATTTCGTCGCAAAATAAGGCGCGTACACTTTTCGCCAATAATTATCGATTGTTTATTAATTTTGTCGCTATTTCGTCGCAAAAAATAAAAAATATCCTTCTCATGATGGAATTATAAAACAGTCGCTAATCCGTCGCAAAATTAGCGACGGAAATTGTGTCGTCGCTAATTGGCAATTTTTTTGTTGTGTAATTGGTAAGATAAGCAGGCTGCTGGGCTTGATGAGGGAGGAAAATAGGATTGTTGCCAAGCTGGAGAGGAAGCTGAAAGAGGTTGAGCAAACAGTAAATAATCTGAAAGAAAAAGTTTCGAGGCTTGAGGCCAAGACTAAGGAGGCAGAAGAATTCACCTATAAGGTAGCTGAGAAAATTGCTTAAAAATTTATCGAAGGGGAGGCCCATGTGGCCATGGAAAAAGAATAGCATCAGGCCTCGAAAGCCAAACTAGAGAAATGTCAGGCAGGAAAAGCCAATGTAGAAAAGAAATATGCCGAGTTAGAGTAAAAGTTGGCTGAGCAGTAGATAAAATTGACGACCTGACCGGAGACAAGTGAATCTCATATAGGAATAAGCTTATCCCAACTGTGAAGGATAAGTTCCCCAATGAAGATTTTTCTTGGATGGAAAAAGTCGAGCCTTAAGAAGAATATATAGGCTTCAATTGTTGATGCTTGAGCCAAACTTTGCATTTGTCGATCTTTTTGTAATCAATTTTCTTTTAATGGAATTCCCCTTTCTTCTTTATGTTTTTTTTTAATTCTTGACGGTCTTAAATCTCAAAATTATATTTTTTAACTCGTTTTTCACCTTGTGCTTGGACAAATGACAAATAAATTAATGAGTAATGTTTTACCATAATAATATTCTGAGCTGATTCAAATATAAATGTGATCAGAGATCAGCATGAAAATATGCCAAACTTTAATCTGAGTAATCAAACTGAAATGGCTAAGATAAATTGATAGTCACATAATGAAAATGCTTATGGCTTAAGCTACCAAGCTGAGTATATTATTAATAAATGTGGTCACGGCTTAAGCTACCGATCTGAGCTTTAACAGAAAGGGATACTCATGGTGAAACTGTTGAACTAAGCTAAATGATCACAAAAAATATTTTTGTGGCAAAACTACCAAGTTAAGCTATCAATAACAAAAATTACTCGTGGAGAAACTACTGATTTGAGCTATGATAAAAGTAAGGGTGTGCAACAGTCGGTTCGGTTCAATAACTAAACCAAACCACATCAAAATAATCAAAAATTGAAATTTTAAAATTTTGATCAACCGAATCAAACTATTTAAATAACTGAATACTAAATGAACCAAATTTTTTGGTCACTTCGGTTAACAAAAAAATCAAAAATTAAAACTAATTTTTAAAAAATTATGTCTAAAAATTATATAAAATTATAAATCATAATATACTAAAGTAAAAACATCTAAATTGTACAAAATAAAAGTCCAAATTAAAGATGAAATTCCAAAATATATAATAAATAATACAATAAAAACCGTTAAATAAATTTTTTTCATTCAATCGATTTTCAATCCAATCGTTAAAATTTCAAATTATCATCTAAAAAATAGAAATTAATAATTGATGAATATACTCATATAATTTGCAACTCAAAATAAGATAATTTATATGTACAAAATAATTATTCAATTAAAAAATTCAAAAAATTACATAATTATATATAATTTCGATCGATTTGACTTTCTACGATTTTTTTTCCCTAAAAAATTGAACAAAACAAAAAAAAAACTTTCCTAAAATTTAAAACCAAAATCGATCCGAATTAAAAAAATCGATCGGTTTGGTTCGATTTGAACTAAAGTTTGCTCACCCCTAGACAAAAGTGCTTATGACAAAACTACCGTGTTAAGCTAAGTAATGACAAAAATGCTTATGGAGAAACTACGAATTTGAGCTAAGTAATGACAAAAGTGCTCGTGGTAAAACTACTGATTTGAGCGAACAATGTCAAAAAGTGCTTAAGACAAAAATGTCGAACTGAGCTAACAAGAACGAAATGCTCATGGAAAAAATGGCAAGCTAAGCTAAGCTTTATTGGTGGTATTTCTTTAAGTTGTAAATATTGTAGCAGTGTGGTAGAACTTTTCCAAACATGTCTTTGAGGCAGTAAGCCTCGAAATTCACAACTTTATGCACTTTATACGATCCTACACAATTAGGACTTGGCTTATTAACACTAGTTGTAGTTTACATTTTGACGGCTTTCTTGAAGATGAGCTCACTTACACTCAATATTATGGGCTTTAACTTGCGATTATGGCATGATGCCATGTGTTGTTTGTATGAAACAGCTCAGAGTTGGGCATGCTCCCTCTTTTATTCCATTATGTCTAAGTGGTGCAATAGCATATCTTTATTCGTCCTTTTATTATACTACTATGTTCTTATGTTTTGCATTCTAATCTCACATGGAATGACTACTTCAACTCCATAATTTAAAAAAAAGGTGTTGCATTTGTTGCTGAGTGAGGAGATGTTCGGTGTGCTCATAACACGTTGTTGAGTTGGTCTACCTAAAGACCCTTGATCTCATCAAACCTCTCTTTTAAGCCCATCAAGATAATCCTATTTGTTACCTTGGTTATACCTTTTGATTGCGGGTGATAAACCGATGTGAATCTAAGCTGAATATACATTTTTTTACAAAAATTCCTGAAAGGTTAACAATCGAATTGTTTTCCATGGTTAGTAATAAAGTGTATGGAATGCCAAACCTAATTATAATGGATATTTTGACAAACTTGATCACATTCCCCGGGGTGATGGTTGCCAAAGGCTCGGCTTTAACCTACTTAGTAAAATGGTCCACTCCAACCATTAGGAATTTTCTTTTTCCAATCACCAATAGGAAAGCTTTTGGTATATCAATCCTCCATTATGCAAAATGCTATGGACTGTAAATTGGTATTTACCAAACTGGCCCTTGGTCAATAATTTTTCCAAATCGTTAGCATTTGTCATATTTTTACGCTAGCTCTTTTACGTCAGCTTCCATCTTCGATCAATAATACCTGTAATGTCCTAGGTTTGACCCTAATAGAAATGAATATCATTTGAAGATATATTTGCTAATTAATTAGTTAAGTGATAATTATAGTATATTTAAGAATAAGGATATAGTGAAAAAAAGGATAAGAATTGTGATTAATTATTATTGAGAGGGAGTTAGTTGAGGTTATAGTAAAATGTTATTAGGCATTTTATTTTGACCAAAGGATTGGGTCAACAATTAAAAAGAAAAAAGGGATTATTAATGAAAAACAAAAGAAGAAAAAAAGAACAGGGAGGGAAGGAGAATCGAGGAGAGAGGGAGAACACCGGAAGGAGCCAGTTCCGTCGATCAGTGGTGCTGCATGTCATCTGTAGCCACCTCATTGCTGACCACCCTCCGATCTTCAGTCCTGCCACCAACCACGGCGTCTAATGCCTTTCCTTTTCCCTTCCCCGTTTCTCTCACCTTGCCATGGTTTTCCTCTCCCTCCGACAACTATGATGGCGACAGTAAGCGATGATCTAGGCAGCTTCGGTGAGGCTTCTAAAGGTGAGGCCTATCCCTGGAGTTCGCTCCTGTCCAATCGCCAATAATGGATGGATCGAAGGAAGAAGACTTGGTGATTTTTGGAGCAAATCCCGGCGAATGAAGATGGAGGTAAGGCGCATGACCACCACTGGTAGGTTTGGGGTGACGTGAACTCTATTTCGACACTGATCGTGCATCCCCGATGAGGCTCCGACGAAGCACAGGTGACCAATCCGGTGAGGACAAAAATAGGCAGATTTGAAGCCAATTTCCACTAATAGGTATGGAAACTATGTTAAAATTTTGATTTCATGTATAAGATTAAAGCAAGATTTGGTTAATTTTCATGAGATTATGGTCAGAAAAATCAAGTTTTGCATTACTGAGATTATACAAAGAACTATAAGTACCCATCACTAGATTTTATCTAGTTGAATTATATTTTGCAGTATAATTATTAGCTTGGGTATGAAATAAAAATTTTATAACTGTAAGTGCCCATATCGATACCAAGTGTGTGTGTGAATTGATAGAGTACGGGAATTAAGTTTAATTGAAGTTAAATTGTGAAATTGATATGGGTTGATTTCAAGGCTTACGGATTGATAACAAAAAAAAAATGCTGGAGATGAAAAAAGAACGGACCACTTAAATTGAAAAAGTTGTAAATTTTTCCAGTTGAGTCATTGATTCAGTTGTGTTATCTGGTCATGACGATTATTAATAAATATTAATGGTATGTAAGAGTTATTGACAGATCTTAAAACCATTATTTGATAGTGAACTTAAGATGTGAATTTAGTAGAATTTCAATTAAAAGTTATGATATAGGATTTAGATAAATTTATTGAAATTAAAGTAGTGACAGGGTGTTTAATCTCGCATGTAAATTCCTTGGGTTGAGTTGGGTAATGGTGGAGCCAAAGCAAATAAATCAATATGATAGTGAGAAAATTTGCTTTTGTATGTGTAATTCTTGAATTGAATTGATTTAATTAAGATGGAGTATGCATAATAGCATTTTAGATTTATTTGTCTTCAAGTGTTTATAGTATTACTAAAGAACAATGAATTGTATTGGTTAATAAGATTGACGTTTCAATTAGTTTTAATGGAATTGAGGGTGAAACTTGCAAAAATATAATTAAAATAATTCATTTTACCCTTGAAGCTTGTAATGCTGTCTTGGTTAGTTCTTGGAATTAATCTCCAAAATAAGTTCATAAGTATTTGGTCGGTAAATTTTAGTTACATGTTAAATTTATTAATAGATTAAGGGGCTATTTCTTTTTGGTAATGGGCTTAAGATGTAGATTATAATTGAATTTCAATTAGAATTTCTGAAATAGGTTGAGATTTGATGGGTCATTTATATTAGACTTATTTAAGGATGTTTAAAGGTTTGTTTGTGTTAGATGATGGAGGTTTAATTCTGGAAAGTGAACTTGTTTTGAAATAGTTTAGAAAATATCATAAGCAATATGATTTCCATAATTACTTAAGCTTGATGTATAAATCTAATGATATGAAAATATAAGGATTTTAGTGAGACAATGTAAGGATGAACAAGGTTGATTATGACATAATTTTTAGAGCTTGGAAAGTATTGTTACCATAAATATTGATATAGTATTATCTGAACTTATGTTCATAAAATTTAACCATGCCATTTAGTAAGAATTCTCTCTGATATCCTATTGAAAAAAAATATATTGAATAGCTATTATTTAAATAAATTATTGATTCCCACAATCGAATAGATTATAAGTGAGAATTATAATGTTATGATAAGAAATAAGTAATAATGTAAGTAGTCTAGTAGCAAGTTATTGGTATAAATGTTAAACATTTACTTCCGTTGATAAATTCTTGCTCGGTACTTGAATAACAATTAGGAATATCATTATATTTAATGGAGTATATATAGTGGTATGTTTATGCTTTTATGATATCATGAGAAACTGATATTAAAATACTATGCTTTTACACATGGTTGCCTTAGTATATGACTATTTAAGATCATATAGTTACATATATAAGCATAATATGAAATTTATATGCATATATAAACATCTTTATTAAAAGTGACGCATTGAATGCATGTATCAAATATATTATTTGATTATGAATGTTTGATGATTAAATTAAATACAGTGGAGCATAGGAGATGGTTAAGATAAATCATACAGGTACGTCATTCTATAGTGATTATGTATTTATATATTAATTCACGCACCAATATTTCAAATAATTGTATATGAATTCATTCTTATGAACATAAAATAGTCAGGTATGAACTATCATGACTAGTATAAGTATTGTCAACATATGGTTATAAGAATATTTAAAGAAATTTAAAAGAATCTATAGAGTAGATTCCTTGGATGGCTAAAGAGGATTTCAAAGAGAATTGTGTTGAATTATTGTGAAATAATTCATGAAATAAGTAAGATGGTTCACAAACTGTACAAAAATATTGAAGATTCTGAATAATTGTATTATCTGGATTGGAAAGTAATTGAAAAGAAAATAAATCTAATAAATGTTTTAAAAGTAAGTGAAATATGTGCCCTTAGAAGAGTCAGGCGGTAAAATCTAGTTCAGAATATAATTGGCTTGTTATACCGACACACTATATCGCGGTGCAGGTCATGGCGACTTGCTTTACTATGGTAGAATCGTTAATCTCCATAGTGTCTGTCATACGTACTGTCATATGTTCTATGAGGAATGATTCTTTGGGATCATTTCTCATTCTACTGTGGCCTTATGGGGTTCACGTCCCTTGTAACCAGTATGAGAGTTTCTGCCAGGATTGTACTAGGGGCATTAATACAAAAATAAATTAAAAAGTGAAAAAGATAAGAAGTTTTATTTAACTAAAAGATAAGAAATTTGATAGTTTTAGATCTGATTTGCATAAGAATTATTCTTTTACATTCAGGAAATTGATAATAAATTAAAGGTTACAATATTGATAAATATGTGATTCTTTAACACTACATAGGCATTCTAAACCTATAAATTATGAGCATATATTGTTTCTAGAAGTCATAAGCTAGTTTTTAATCTGTTATATTCGTTTATATATATGTAGATATGTATACGACTCTATTACAGATCAAGTGCAAAATATATGGTACAATATAGTATTATGTATTTATAGTTCATCTTGCTATGATTATTTTAATGATTACATGAAAGTGAGTTTAAGATGCATACTATATTTTCAACGGTGTATATGTATGAAGGAGTTATGCCTAACATCCTCTGTGGTAAAAATAACTGATGAATTGCTTACCAAGATATTAAGTTTATGTTGTCTATATGAGTGATATGCTCCACCTCATACGCTTGTGATTTAATAGTGAATGTAAAAACTTGTATCTAAGTTAACTAAAGATATCAATTAGGAGTATTACTAAACTTTGTATTTGTATAATTGATATTTTGTGTTAAAAAATTGTCTTTAGATTATACTGTTCCCCACTAAGTTTTATAGCTTAGCACGGGTTTTATTATTCGTGTACGTAACAGGATAGGCTTGTTTCTTGTTAGGTAGCTGCTATGGTTCAACCATCAGAAGAGGGGGATCTAGTTGTGGGCAGTTCGCCTTTGAAGTTCACAGTTGTATCAAGGGAATTAAATGTAAATTGCTCATTTATTTTGGAATATATATTATACTGGTTACAGAGTGTAATATGTAATTACGAAATATCTTAGGAAATGTGATTAATAATGAGAATGGATGTATTAGATGATTTTATAAATTATTTTTGTATTGTTGTTCCCCTGAAGGACTGAGGAAGTTTAATTTTTAGGTGGATTAGATAACTTTTTAGACATTATATTGTCGGATTTTTATTTAGTAATTAGTCAATTGGACAATTATAGTTTAATCGATGTACTTAATTTATTAGTATTTCATATTGGACAAGTCTGCAATTGATGGTGTTTCTAAGGTTCAGTATATATATATATATATATATATATATATATATATATATATATATAGGTTATCACATATTTCAGTTAGACTGTTCAGCAAAGGTATTACATTTTGTGGTATTAGAGCCTGGTTTAGCCTTTTCTAGGCAATAAGAGATTAGGAATTTGTTTCTTGGAAGTTTGATGAATTAGGCTAGAGCAGATAGCAATTTTCTGTGCTGCTATAATTTAAAAATTGGATGATTATCATAGGATGTCGACTTTTAGTTTGTCTCTTTTGAAGTAATTGGTAGGATTATGTTTCTAAGATGGTGAGATGATATTGAGGAAGATTTCTATATGTTTAAATGAGGTTTTCAATTTTGGTATTCTTATAATGGAATATAAAGGATGATAAGATGCTCTATATATTTGTCAGAGATTTCCTGATCAGTATGGGCAATTGAAAGTATTTCGTCATTTTAGGATGGGATAAAACATATACCATACATGAAAAGATACATTGCCATTTTATTGCATACATGAACTCATTCACGCATTTGTATAACATTCTATATCATCTGATAAGACATGAATAGCATCATATCATATTTCTGGCCCTAGCTGAAAAGGAAAACTAACAGGAAATGTAACGAGCATCAGAGTAACCAGATGCCAAGATAAGAGAATTATTGTCATAGAAGGATTAGCTTGTTCATGTTTCAAGAATAGTTTTAGGAAGTTGATAGCAATGATAGTGTAGATTATCAATTTGAATTTCGGGGGTTTCTGGGTTACTACATGTTTCAGTTAGACTATTCAGTAAAGTTGTTACATTTTGTGGTATCAGAGCCAAGGTTTAGCCTTTTCTGGGCAATAAAAGATTAGAAATTTATTTCTTGGAAGTTTGATGAATTAGGCTAGAGCCAATATAAATTTTCTATGTTGCTGTAATTTAAAAATTGGTTGATTTATCATAGGATGTCGACTTTTAGTTTGTCTTTTTTGAAGTAATTTGTAGGATTATATTTCTTAGATGGTGAGATGATATTAAGGAAGAGTTATATATGTTTAAATGAGGTTTTCGATTTTGGTATTATTATGATGGTATGTAAAGGATGATAAGATGCTCTATATATTTGTCAGAGATTTCTTGATTAGTGTGGGCAATTGAAAGTATTTCATCATTTTGGGATGGGATAAAATATGAGAAGATACATTGCCATTTTATTGCATACATAAACTCATTCACACATTTGCATAGCATTCTATATCATTTGATAAGACATGAATAGCATCATATCATATTTTTGGCCCTAGCTGAAAAGAAAAACTGATAGGAAATATAGCGAGCATAAGAGTAACCAGATGCCAAGATAAGAGAATTATTGTCATAGACGGATGAGTTTGTTCATATTTCAAGAATAGTTTTAGGAAGTGTATAGCAATGATAGTACAGATTACCGATTTGAATTTCGGGAATGAAATTCTTTAAGAGGGAGAGAATTGTAATTTTTTAGGTTTGACCCTAATAGAAATGAATGTCATTTGAAGATATATTTGCTAATTAATTATTAATTAATTAGTTAAGTGATAATTATAGTATATTTAAGAATAAAGATACAATAAAAAAGGATAAGAATTAGGATTAATTATTATTGAGAGGGAGTTAGTTGAGGTTATAGTAAAATGTTATTAGGAATTTTATTTTAACCAAAGGATTGGGTCAATAATTAAAAAGAAAAAAAAGGATTATTAATCAAAAACAAAAGAAGAAAAAGAGAACAGGAAGGGAAGGAGAATCGGGGAGAGAGGGAGAGCACCGGGAGGAGCCAATTTCATCGATCAATGACGCTGCGTGTCGTCGGTAGCCACCTCGTTGTTGGCCACCCTTCGATCTTCAGTCCTGCCATCAGCCATGGTGTCTAACACCTTTCCTTTACCCTTCCCTATTTTTCTCACTTTGCCGTGGTTTTCCTCTCCCTCTGGCAACCATGATGGCGACAGCAGGCGATAATCCAGGTATCTCCAGTGAGGCTTCTGAAGGTGCGGCCTATCTCTGGAGTTTGCTCCTATCCAATCACCGATAATAGATGGATCGAAGGAAAGATACGCGATTTTCGGAGCAAATCCCGACGAATGAAGATGGAGGTAAGGAGCATGACCACCACCGACAAGTTTGGGGTGACGTGAACTCCATTCCGACACTGACCATGCATTCCCAGTTAGGCTCCAGCAAAACACCGGTGATCGATCCGACGAGGATAGAAATAGGCAGATTTGAAGCCAATTTCCACTAATAGGTATGGGAACTATGTTAAAATTTTGATTTCATGTATAAGATTGAGCAAGATTTGGTTAATTTTTATGGATTATTGTAAGAAAAATAAAGTTTTGCATTACTTGGATTATACAAAGAACAATAAGTACCCATCACAAGATTTTATCTACTTAAATTATATTTTGCAGTATAATTATTAGCATAGGAATGAAATAAAAATTTTATGACTATAAGTGCCCATATTGACACCAAGTGTGTGTGTGAATTGATAGAGTACGAAAATTAAGTTTAACTGAAGGTAAATTGTGAAATTGATATGGGTTGATTTCAAGGACGGATTGATAACAAAAAAAATGCTGGAGAAGAAAAAAGAACGGACCACTTAAACTGAAATAGTTCTAAATTTGTCCAGTTGAGTCATTGATTTAGTTGTGTTATCTGGTCATGAGGATTATTAATAAATATTAATGGTATGTAAGAGTTATTGACAGATCTTGAAACCATTATTTGATAGTGAACTTAAGATGTGAATTTATTAGAATTTCAATTAAAACTTATGATATAGGATTTAGATAAGTTTATTGAAATTAAAGTAGTAACAGGGTGTTTAATCTCGCATGCAAATTCCTTGGGTTGAGTTGGGTAATGGTGGAGCCAAAGCAAATAAATCAATATGATAGTGAGAAAATTTTCTTTTGTATGTGTAATTCTTGAATTGAATTGATTTAATTAAGATGGAGTATGCATGATAGCATTTGAGATTTATTTGTCTTCAAGTGTTTATAGAATAACTAAAGAACAATGAATTGTATTGGTTAATAAGATTGAAGTTTCAATTAGTTTTAATGGAATTGAGGGTGAAACTTGCTAAAATATAATTATAATAATTCATTTTACCCTTAAAGCTTTTAATGTTGTCTTGGTTAATTCTTGGAATTAATCTCCAAAATAAGTTCATAAGTATTTGGTTGGTAAATTTTAGTTACAGGTTAAAATTATTAATAGATTAAGGGGCTATTTGTTTTTGATAATAGGCTTAAATGCAGATTATAATTGAATTTCAATTGGAATTTCTGAAATAGGTTAAGATTTGGTGGGTTATTTATATTAGACTTATTTAAGGATGTTTAAAGGTATGTTAGTGTTTGATGATGGAGGTTTAATTCTGGAATGTGAACTTATTTTGAAATAATTTAGAAAATATCATAAGCAATATGATTTCCATAATTACTTAAGCTTTATGTATAAACCTAATGATATAAAAATATAAGGATTTTAGTGAGACAATGTAAGGATGAACAAGGTTGATTATGACATAATTTTTAAAGCTTGGGAAGTATGGTTACCATAAATATTGATATAGTATTATCTGAACTTATGTTCATAAAATTTAACCATACCATTTAGTAAGAATTATCTCTGATATCCTAATGAAAACAAATATATTGAATAGCTATTATTTAAATAAATTATTGATCCCCACAATCGTATAGATTATAAGTGAGAATTATAATGTTATGATACAAAATAAGTAATAATGTAAGTAGTATAGTGGCAAGTTATTGGTATAAATGTTAAACATTTACTTCCGTTGATAAATTCTTGCTCGGTACTTGAATAACAATTAGGAATATCATTATATTTAATGGAGTAGATATAGTGGTATGTTTATTCTTTTATGATATCATGCGAAACTGATATTAAAATACTATGCTTTTACATATGGTTGCCTTAGTATATGACTTTTTAAGATCATATAGTTACATATATAAGCATGATATGAAATTTATATGCATATATAGACATCTCTATTAAAAGTGACGCATTGAATGCATGTATCAAATAAAGTATTTGAGTTTGAATGTTTGATGATTAAATTAAGTACAGTGGAGCACGAGAGATGGTTAAGATAAATCATACAGGTATGTCCTTCTGTAGTGATTATGTATTTATATGTTAATTCACTCACCAATATTTCAAATAATTGTTTATGAATTCATTATTATGAACATAAAATAGTCAGGTATGAACTATCATGACTAGTATAAGTATTGTCAACATATGGTTATAAGAATGTTTAAAGAAATTAAAAAGAATCTATAGAGTAGATTCCTTGGATGGCTAAAGAGCATTTCAAAGAGAATTTATTGAATTATTGTGAAATAATTCATGAAATAAGTAAGATGGTTCACAAACTGTACAAAAATATTGAAGATTCTGAATAATTGTATTATCTGGATTGGAAAGTAATTGAAAAAAAAAGAAATCTGATAGATGTTTTAAAAGTAAGTGAAATTTGCATCATTAGAAGAGTCAGGCAGTAAAATCTAGTTCAGGATATAATTGGCTTGTCATAGGAACACACTATACCGCAGTACAAGTCATGGCGACTTGCTTTACTATGGTAGAATCGTTAACCTCCATAGTATCTGTCATACGTACTGTCATATGTTCTATGAGAAATGATTCTTTGGGAATATTTCTCATTATGCTGTGGCCTTGTGGGGTTCAAGTCCCGTGTATTCGGTATGAGAGTTTCTGCCAGGATTGTACTAGAGGCATTAATACGAAAATAAATTAAAAAGTACAAAAGATAAGAAGTTTTATTTAAGTAAAAGATAAGAAATTTGATAGTTTTAGATTTGATTTGCATAAGAATTATTCTCTTACATTCAGGAAATTGATAATAAATTGAAGGTTACAATATTGATGAATATGCGATTCTTTAACACTACATAGAAATTCTGAATCTATAAATTATGAGCATGTATTGTTTCTAGGAGTCATAAGCTAGTTTTTAATCTGTTATATTCGTTTATATATATGTAGATATGTATACGACTCTGTTACAGATCAAGTGCAAAATATATGGTACAATATTGTATTATGTAGTATATAGTTCATCTTACTATGATTGTTTTAATGATTACATGAAAGTGAGTTTAAGATGCATACTATATTTTAAATGGTGTATATGTATGAAGGAATTATGCCTAACATCCTCTATGGTAACAATAACTGATGAATTGCTTATCGAGATATTAAGTTTATGTTGTCTATATGAGTGATATGCTCCATCTCATATGCTTGTGATTTAATGCTGAATGTAAAAACTTGTATCTAAGTTAACTAAAGATATCAATTAGGAGTTTTACTAAACTTTGTATTAGTATAATTGATATTTTGTGTTAAAAAATTGTCTTTGGATTATACTGTTCCCCATTAAGCTCTTTATTATCCGTGTAGGTAATAGGATAGGCTTGTTTCTAGTTAGGCAGCTGCTATGGCTCAACCATCAGAAGAGGGGGATCTAGTTATGGATAGTTCACTTTTGAAGTTCATAGTTGTATCAAGGGAATTAAATGTAACTTGCTCATTTATTTTGGAGTATATATTATACTGGTTATAGAGTGTAATATGTAATTACAAAATATCTTAGGAAATGTGATTAATAATGAGAATGGATGTATTAGATGCTTGTATAAATTATTTTTGTATTGTTGTGCCCCTGAAGGGCTGAGGGAATTATCTAATTTTTAGGTGGGTTAGATAAGTTTTTAGACGTTATATTGCCGGATTTTTATTTGGTGATTAGTCAATTAGACAATTATAGTTTAATCGGCGTACTTAATTTATTAGTATTTCATATTGGACAAGTTTGCAATTGATGGAGTAGTTAAGGTTCAGTATATATATATATATATATATATATATATATATATATATATAGGTTATCACATGTTTCGGTTAGATTGTTCAGCAAAGGTGTTACATTTTGTGGTATCAGAGCCTGATTTAGCCTTTTTTGGGCAATAAGAGATTAGGAATTTGTTTCTTGGAAGTTTGATGAATTAGGCTAAAGCAGATATCAATTTTCTGTGTTGTTATAATTTAAAAATTGGATGATTTATCTAAGATGTCGACTTTTAGTTTGTCTCTTTTGAAGTAATTGGTAGGATTATGTTTCTGAGATGGTGAGATGATATTGAGGAAGAGTTCTATATGTTTAAATGAGGTTTTTGATTTTGGTATTGTTATAATGGTATGTAAAGGATGATAAGATGCTCTATATATTTGTCAGAGATTTCCTAATTAGTGTGGGTAATTGAAAGTATTTCATCATTTTGGGATGGAATAAAACATGTACCATACATGAGAAGATACATTGCCATTTTATTGCATACATGAACTCATTCACGCATTTGCATAGAAATCTATATCATGTGATAAGACATGAATAACATCATATCTTATTTCTGGCCCTAGTTAAAAAGGAAAACTGACAAAAAATATAACGAGCATAAGAGTAA
Organism: Excoecaria agallocha; assembly: GCA_037975025.1. Lineage (NCBI taxonomy): Eukaryota > Viridiplantae > Streptophyta > Magnoliopsida > Malpighiales > Euphorbiaceae > Excoecaria > Excoecaria agallocha. The sequence goes on along the minus strand of CM075808.1, from coordinate 40,202,019 downwards.
CCAGATGCCAAGATAAGAGAATTATTGTCATAAAAGGATTAGGTTGTTCATATTTAAAGAATAGTTTTAGGAAGTTGATAGCAATGATAGTACAGATTACCGGTTTGAATTTCAGGGATTTTAGGGTTATCACATGTTTATGTTAGACTATTCAGTAAAGGTGTTACATTTTGTGGTATCAGAGCCAAGGTTTAGCCTTTTTTGGGCAATAAGAGATTAGAAATTTGTTTCTTAGAAGTTTGATGAATTAGGCTAGAGCAGATAGCAATTTTCTGTGTTGCTATAATTTAAAAATTGGATGATTTATCATAGGATGTCGACTTTTAGTTTGTCACTTTTGAAGTAATTTGTAGGATTATGTTTCTGAGATGGTGAGATGATATTGAGGAAGAGTTATATATGTTTAAATGAGGTTTTCGATTTTGGTATTGTTATGATGGTATGTAAAGGATGATAAGATGCTCTATATATTTGTCAAATATTTCCTGATCAGTGTGGGCAATTGAAAGTATTTCATCATTTTGGGATGGGATAAAATATGTACCATACATGAGAAGATACATTGCCATTTTATTGCATACATGAACTCATTCACGCATTTGCATAGCATTCTATATCATCTGATAAGACATGAATAGCATCATATCATATTTCTAGCCTTAGCTGAAAAAGGAAAACTAATAGGAAATATAGCGAGCATAAGAGTAACCAGATGCCAAGATAAGAGAATTATTGTCATAGAAGGATGAGTTTGTTCATATTTTAAGAATAATTTTAGGAAGTTGATAGCAATGATAGTACAGATTACCGGTTTGAATTTCAGGGATGAAATTCTTTAAGAAGGAGAGAATTGTAATGTCCCAGGTTTGACCCTAATAGAAATGAATGTCATTTGAAGATATATTTGCTAATTAATTGTTAATTAATTTGTTAAGTGATAATTATAGTATATTCAAGAATGAGGATACATTGAAAAAAAGGATAAGAATTGGGATTAATTATTATTGAAAGGGAGTTAGTTGAGGTTATAGTAAAATGTTACTAGGCATTTTATTTTGACCAAAGGATTGGGTCAACAATTAAAATGAAAAAAAGGGATTATTAATGAAAAACAAAAGAAGAAAAAGAGAACAGGGAGGGAAGGAGAATCGGGGAGAGAGGGAGAGCACTGGAAGGAGCCAATTCTACTGATCAGTGGCACCGCGTGTCGTCGGTACCCACCTCGTTGCCGGCCACCCTCCAATCTTGAGTCCTGCCACCAGCCACAGTGTCTAGCGCCTTTCCTTTTCCCTTCCCCGTTTCTCTCATATTGCCGTGGTTTTCCTCTCCCTCCAGCAACCATGATGGCGATAGTAGATGGCGATCCAGGCAGCTCCGGTGAGGCTTCTGAAGGTGAGACCTATCTCTGGAGTTCACTCCTGTCCAATCATTGTTAATGGATGGATCGAAGGAAGGAGACTTGGTGATCTTCAGAGCAGATCCCGGCGAATGAAGATGGACGTAAGGCATGTGACCACCGCCGGCAGGTTTAGGGTGACGTGAACTCCATTCTAATACTGATTGTGCATCCCCAATGAGGCTCCGGTCAAGCACCGGTGATCGGTTCGGCGAGGACAGAAATAGGAAAATTTGAAGTCAATTTCCACTAATAGGTATGGGAACTATGTTAAAAACTTACTTTCATGTATAAGATTGAAGCAAAATTTGGTTAATTTTTATGAGATTATGGTTAGAAAAATCAAGTTTTGCATTACTGAGATTATACAAAGAACTATAAGTACCCATCACTAGATTTTATCTACTTAAATTATATTTTGCAGTATAATTATTAGCTTGGGTATGAAATAAAAAATTTATGACTGTAAGTGCTCATATTGACACCAAGTGTGTGTGTGAATTGATAGAGTACGGGAATTAAGTTTAATTGAAGGTAAATTATGAAATTGATAAGGGTTGATTTCAAGGCTTACGGATTGATAATAAAAACAAATGTTGGAGATGAAAAAAGAACAGACCACTTAAGCTGAAAATTTGTAAATTTGTCCAATTGAGTCATTGATTTAGTTGTGTTATCTGATCATGAGGATTATTAATTAATATTAATGGTATGTAAGAGTTATTGACAGATCTTGAAACCATTATTTGACAGTGAACTTAAGATGTGAATTTAGTAGAATTTCAATTAAAACTAATGATATAGGATTTAAATAAGTTTATTGAAATTAAAGTGGTGACAAGGTGTTTAATCTCGCATGCAAATTCTTTGGTTTGAATTGGGTAATGGTAGAGCCAAAGCAAATAAATCAATATGATAGTGAGAAAATTTGCTTTTGTATGTGTAATTCTTGAATTGAATTGATTTAATTAAGATGGAGTATGCATTATAGAATTTGAGATTTATTTGTCTTCAAGTGTTTATAGTATAACTAAAGAACAATGAATTGTATTGGTTAATAAGATTGAAGTTTCAATTAGTTTTAATGGAATTGAGGGTGAAACTTGCTAAAATATGATTAAAATAATTCATTTTACCCTTGAAGGTTGTAATGCTATCTTGATTAATTCTTGGAATTAATCTCCAAAATAAGTTCATAAGTATTTGGTTGGTAAATCTTAGTTACATGTTAAATTTATTAATAGATTAAGGGGCTATTTGTTTTTGATAATGGGCTTAAGGTTCATATTATAATTGAATTTCAATTGGAATTTCTGAAATAGGTTGAGATTTGATGGGTTATTTATATTAGACTTATTTAAGGATGTTTAAAGGTATGTTAGTGTTAGATAATAAAGGTTTAATTCTGGAATGTGAACTTGTTTTGAAATAGTTTAGAAAATATCATAAGCAATATGATTTCCATAATTACTTAAGCTTGATGTATAAACCTAATGATATAAAAATATAAGGATTTTAGTGAGACAATGTAAGGATGAACAAAGTTGATTATGACATAATTTTTAGAGCTTGGGAAGTATGATTACCATAAATATTGATATATTATTATCTGAACTTATGTTCATAAAATTTAACCATACCATTTAGTAAGAATTCTATCTGATATCCTATTGAAAACAAATATATTGAATAGCTATTATTTAAATAAATTATTGATCCCCACAATCGAGTAGATTATAAGTGAGAATTATAATGTTATGATACAAAATAAGTAATAATGTAAGTAGTATAGTGGCAAGTTATTGGTATAAATGTTAAATATTTACTTCCGCTGATAAATTCTTGCTCGGTACTTGAATAATAATTAGGAATATCATTATATTTAATGTAGTAGATATAGTGGTATGTTTATACTTTTATGATGTCACAAGAAATTGACATTAAAATACTATGCTTTTACACATGGTTGCCTTAGTATATGACTATTTAAGATAATATAGTTGCATATATAAGGATGATATGAAATTTATATGCATATATAGACATCTCTATTAAAAGTGACACATTGAATGCATGTATCAAATGTAGTATTTGAGTATGAATGTTTGATGATTAAATTAAGTACAATGGAGCACGGGAGATGGTTAAGATAATCATACAGGTACGTCCTTTTGTAGTGATTATGTGCTTATATGTTAATTCACGCACCAATATTTCAAATAATTGTATATGAATTCATTCTTATGAACATAAAATAGTCAGGTATGAACTATCATGACTAGTATAAGTATTATCAACATATGGTTATAAGAATGTTTAAAGAAATTTAAAAGAATCTATAGAGTAGATTTCTTGGATGGCTAAAGAGTATTTCAAAGAGAATTTGTTGAATTATTATGAAATAATTCATGAAATAAGTAAGATGGTTCACAAACTGTACAAAAATATTGAAGATTCCGAATAATTGTATTATTTGAATTGGAAAGTAATTGAAAAGAAAAAGAAATCTAATAAATGTTTAAAAAGTAAGTGAAATATGTGCCCTTAGAAGAGTCAGGCAGTAAAATCTAGCTCAGAATATAATTGGCTAGCCATAGGGACACACTATACCGCGGTGCAAGTCATGACGACTTGCTTTACTATGGTAGAATCGTTTATCTCCATAATATATGTCATACGTATTGTATATGTTCTATGAGAAATGACTTTTTGGGATCATTTTTCATTCTACTATGGCCTTGTGGGGTTCTCGTCCCGTGTATCCAGTATGAGAGTTTCTGCCAGGATTGTACTAGGGGCATTAATACGAAAATAAATTAAAAAGTGCAAAAGATAAGAAGTTTTATTTAACTAAAAGATAAGAAATTTGATAGTTTTAGATCTGATTTGCATAAGAATTATTCTCTTACATTCAGGAAATTGATAATAAATTGAATGTTACAATATTAATGAATATACGATTCTTTAACACTACATAGGCATTCTGAATCTATAAATTATGAGCATGTATTGTTTCTAGAAGTCATAAGCTAGTTTTTAATTTTTTATATTCATTTATATATATATGTAGATATGTATACAACTCTGTTACAAATCAAGTGCAAAATATATGGTACAATATAATATTATGTAATATATAGTTCATCTTGCTATGATTATTTTAATGATTACATGAAAGTGAGTTTAAGATGCATACTATATTTTAAACGGTGTATATGTATGAAGGAAGTATGCCTAACATACTCTGTGGTAACAATGACTGATGAATTGCTTACCAAGATATTAAGTTTATGTTGTCTGTATGAGTGATATGCTCCATCTCGTATGCTTGTGATTTAATGCTGAATGTAAAAACTTGTATCTAAGTTAACTAAAGATATAAATTATGAGTATTACTAAACTCTGTATTTGTATAATTGATGTTATGTGTTAAAAAATTGTCTTTAGATTATACTGTTCCCCACTAAGCTTTATAGCTTAGCACGAATTTTATTATCCGTGTAGGTAATATGATAGGCTTGTTTCTGGTTAGGCAGCAACTATGGTTCAACCGTCAGAAGAGGGGGATCTAGTTGTGGGCAGTTCACCTTTGAAGTTCACAGTTGTATCAAGGGAATTAAATGTAAATTGCTCATTTGTTTTGGAGTATATATTATACTGGTTACAAAGTGTAATATGTAATTACGAAACATCTTAGGAAATGTGATTAATAATGAGAATGGATGTATTAGATGCTTGTATAAATTATTTTTGTATTGTTGTGCCCCTAAAGGGATGAGAAAATTGTCTGATTTTCAGATGGGTTAGATAAGTTTTTAGACATCATATTGCCAAATTTTTATTTGGTGATTAGTCAATTGGACAATTATAGTTTAATCGGCGTACTTAATTTATTAGTATTTCATATTGGACAATTCTGCAGTTGATGGAGTAGTTATGGTTCAGTATATATATATATTGGGTTATCACATGTTTCTGTTAGACTGTTGAGTAAAGGTGTTACAATATGATGGAATATGACATGGTATGATAATCATGATAGCACAGCGGAAAAACAAAAATTTTATCATACATACCATACATATCCAAAGATAGAATCGAAACATGCAATTTTAGGGTTATCGAACTTACAACTTTTGATGCCTTTTAAAACTTTTATTCCGATGATGACCAGTAACAAAGATGGCTTTGTCCGCCTTAGATCTCGATCACCAATGCCAAGGAATAGCCTTTTGCGCCACTCCCTCTATTCTCACACACACAATTACACCGTCGGCTTAAAAACGAGATTGCTAGATCTCTTTTTTGGTATTGTGTAAGGGTTATAGTTTGAAGCTACAAAACTTGATTTTGTACTTCTTTAGATTGCTATTACTGCTCAATAACACAAGAGAATGAGGAACAATCCTTTCTCCTTGTGAAAAATTGAACAAAAGAATTAAGAGAGAGAGAGTCACTATTCACGAGTTACTATTCATGTCACAAAAAAAATTAGGTTTAGGGCTTTATTTCTTTTAATATATATGCTTATCCTTTGGCAAGTCATTAATCTGAATTCAACTATCCTAAGATAATTAATTCAAACTCTATCACTTCCTAAAGATAAGTAATATATTTTGAATTAAACTCCTTTGAATTTAAAATTCAAATTTGAAATAAAACATAAGACATTTAAATAAATGAAATCACTTAATTTAAATAAATAGCATGTGCCGAAATTCCTTGAATTCCATCTTGGAATTTCGGCCACTTCATTATATATTTAAGTGATTTGATTTAATTTAAATTCCTTTAGGCTTTAATACTCAATTAACTTAATTAATGTAACATAATTAATTAATTGAAATTAAACCTTGTGGGCTGAATTTCTCTCTCTCATGGACCAAGGCCCAATAGCAATTTTTATAACCCATAGATACATTAATTTGACTTTAATTAAAAGCCCAAATTAATGCTCAATACTTAATTTAAACATTTTAAGCCCAATGCTTTGTGTGCGATCCTATAGGTCCATTTAATGTTGGCAATGAATTAATAAATTAATTCAAAGGCTATATATATTCTCTAGCAAGATATTATAGCATTCCAAATTAAATGAAAATGCATATGGCATTTAGTGACCCAATGCAATTTTGTATAGTCCCTTACCCTTAAATATCAGAATTAATATAAGGCATGGAACTAGTCATCCTTATATATTTTAATTCCTTTCTTGATATTCCAGTGCCACTGAACTCTCAGATAAATAATGATTACTCATTATTTCATCTTGGTGTGGCCATACACTTCTCAGTTCACTGATCAAGTGGCCGGTGATATTTTTCTCTCTTATCGAGAGGGGTAATCCCTTCACTTCTCTCATGCTCTCTAACATGAATCAGTGCATACCCAATCATACCCGTACTTGTCACTCTGTTACGAGCACGTTAGGTGTATGTCAAAGTACACAGTAATTCATAAAGAGTTTCATAGAGATTTCAGGTCTAAGAACTCCGATACAAAACTTGCATATGAGAAACACTTATGACTTGTACCATGTAGTGTTCTCATGAGCGGATCGAATCCAGATACCATGTTCTTTAACATGTATCTATGATCTCTGATTGACACTCTTGTCCTAATGATCCGTAAGACAGAACTCATAAGATCAGAGAGAGCATACTAGTCTTAATTCATTTGTTATTCCCATAACAATGACTGACTAGGGATATTTAGAATGATGTCTCATTTGTTTCAAGGTCTTACAATCTATGTGCCTTACACATGATAACTTAAACCGAAACAACACTCTTGGATAGTTTTATCAATTGATATGCACAGGAATACAAAGGATAAAACAAATGCCTCATTTTATTAATTTCAAGTGTTTCGTTACAATGTATTGGGGCTAGGGCTTACACTAACAATCTCCCACTAGCACTAGTCCCAATTGGGCATAGCCCTAAGACCGAACGCTCTCAAATGAGCCTCGTGCAGATTTGGACGTAACTGTTTCGTCAAAGGATCTGCTACATTGTCTTCACTTGATATCTTGCTAACCTTGACGTCTCCACGATCAATGATTTCTCTGATCAGGTGGTACCTCCTGAGTATGTGTTTGGATTTCTGGTGTGACCGGGGCTCCTTAGCCTGTGCGATGGCCCCGTTATTGTCACAGAAAATTTCTAATGGATCTAGGATGCTTGGGACCACTCCTAATCCATTAATGAAATTTTTAATCCAAACAGCCTCTTTTGCAGCCTCACTTGCTGCAATATACTCAGATTCTGTAGTTGGGTCGGCAACGGTTTCTTGCTTTGAGCTTCTCCAGCTGACAGCACCACCGTTTAAAACAAAAACAAATCCAGATTGCGATCTAGAATCCTGAGTGCTGGTCTGAAAAGCAGCATCGGCATAACCTTGTATGACGAGCTCTTCTTGACCACCATACACCAAGAAGTGATCCTTAGTCCTTCGCAGGTACTTAAGAATCCCTTTTACAGCAGACCGGTGCTTCTCACCAGGGTCTTGCTGAAACCTACTGGTTATACTCAGTGCATGAGCAACATCCAACCTAGTACATAACATAGCGTACATGATAGATCCAATAGCAGATGCATATGGGATTCTACTCATGTTGTCCCTTTCCTCTTTGGTTTTAGGGCACTGTTCTTTAGTCAAAGGAACTCCCAAAGCCAAAGGTATGTACCCTTTCTTTGAGTCTCCCATACTAAAATGCTTTAGTACTTTATCTATGTACTTTTCTTGACTTAGTCCCAAAAGCCGATTCGATCTATCTCTATAGATTCGAATACCAAGTATTGTCTCGGCTTCACCTAAGTCTTTCATTGAGAAACATTTTCCCAACCATTGCTTAACCTTTTGCAATGTTGGAATATCATTCCCAATGAGAAGGATGTCGTCCACATATAGGACCAGAAACACTACTATGCTCCCACTAACCTTCTTGTACACACAAGGCTCATCTTCATTCTTGATGAAGTCAAATTCTTTGACTGCCTCATCAAAGCGAAGATTCCAACTTCGGGATGTTTGCTTTAATCCATAAATGGATTTTTGAAGCTTGCATACCTTCTTAGGATGCTTGGGATTGACAAAACCTTCAGGCTGTGTCATATACACATCCTTAAGTAAATTTCCGTTAAGGAAAGCAGTTTTGACATCCATTTGCCATATCTCATAATCATGATATGCAGCTATGGCAAGCAAGATCCTAATGGACTTGAGCATGACTACAGGCGAAAAGGTCTCGTCATAGTCTATACCATTAGTTTGTCGAAAACCTTTTGCTACTAGTCTACCTTTGTAGGTCTTATCAGCTTTTAGTTTGAATAACCACTTGCATTCAATTACCTTAGCACCTTCTGGTGGATCAACCAAGGTCCAAACCTGGTTATCGTACATTGATTGCATCTCGGATTTCATGGCTTCAAGCCAATTATCCGAGTCTGGGCTTTCAATAGCTTTTCGGTAGGTAGTAGGATCCTCACGATCTACTAACTCAATAGTGTCACTGTCAGTGATTAGAAATCCATATCTCTCAATCTCCCGACGTACCCTACCAGACCTTCTAGGTACTTGTGTAATGGGTTCTTGTTCCACAACTGGTTGTGAACTTGATCCCATTTCCAAACCATCCTCTATAGGAGCTTGTGGCACTTGAATTTCTCCAAGTTCTACTTTACTCCCACTGTCTTTCTTGAGAAGGAACTCCTTTTCCAAGAAAACAGCCTTGCGAGCAACAAATACTTTGTTCTCGGCTTGTGAGTAAAAGTAGTATCCCTTTGTTTCTTTGGGATAGCCCACAAACAAGCAGACAGTCGATTTGGACTTTAGTTTGTCAGATGTTAATTTCTTAACATGTGCTTCACAGCCCCAAATCTTGAGAAAAGACATATTGGGTTCTTTCTCAGTCCATACCTCGTATGGTGTCTTCTCAACTGCTTTAGTTGGAGTACGGTTCAATAGAAACGCAACAGTTTCTAATGCATAACCCCAAAAAGAGATAGGAAGATTAGCTTGACTCATCATAGATTGAACCATGTCCAACAGAGTTCGATTTCTCCTTTCGGACACACCATTTCATTGAGGTGTTCCAGGAGGAGTGAGCTGTGAAATAATACCACACTCCTTTAGATGACTGTCAAACTCTTGGCTTAAGTATTCGCCACCTCGATCTAATCGAATGGCTTTTATACTTTTGACAAGTTGGTTTTCTACTTCGTACTTAAACTCTTTGAATTTCTCAAAAGTTTCAGACTTGTACTTCATTAGATAAACATAGCCATATCTACTGAAGTCATCTGTGAATGTCACGAAGTAGCTAAAACCACCTCTAGCATGTGTACTTAAAGGTCCACATACATCGGTATGTATTAGTTCCAATAAGCCATTAGTCCTTTCACCTTTTTTATTAAAAGGACTCTTTGTCATTTTTCCATGCAAACATGGCTCGCATGTGTCATAAGACTCTAAGTCGAATGACCTAAGCACTCCAGTTTTGTGGAGTCTTGAAATGCGTTTTTCGTTTGCATGTCCTAAACGACAATGCCAAAAGTAAGTAGGGTTCAATTCGTTTGATTTAACCCTCTTTGTATTAATGTTGTATATCGACTCTTTGTTTTGTAAATCAAGGATATAAAGGCCATTTTGCAACATGGCATTGCCATAAGAAATGCCTTGGCGACGAATATGAGCATTGCCATTTTTAATAACAAAATCAAATTCATCATTATCCAAACATGAAACTGAAATAATGTTTCTGCTCATAGCAGGCACATAATAACAATTATTCAAAACAATACAAAGTCCGGAAGGTAAAGTGAGGTGATAGTCGCCTATCTCCATGGCAGCAACTCGTGCTCCATTCTCCACATGGAGGTCCACTTCATTCTTCCCAAGTAACCGCCTATTTCTTACTGCACATTTGAACAAATGTGAGAACCACAACCGGTATCCAATACCCAAGTGGTAGAAATAGAAAGGTTAATTTCAACAACAAAAATACCAGAACTGGACGCCTTGGCTCCATTCTTCTTTTGTTCTTCCTTGAAGAGAGCGCAATTCTTCCTCCAATGCCCTATCTTGTTGCAATGGAAGCAAGTGCTCTCACTCTCTTTGAGTTTTGGCGCCTTGGGCTTGGATTGGGCCTGAGGTGCACTCCCACTTGACTTGGGTTTTGCCTTTCCCTTTCCCTTTCCCTTAGCGGGTCCCTTCTTAATTCCCTTTTGAACCATTAGAACGGGATTGGTCTTTCGAATGTTCTCTTCAGCATTCTTAAGCATCCCATGAAGCTCAGTGACTGACTTGTTCATTGCATGCATGTTATAATTCATCACAAATGGATCATAAGCAGCAGGCAATGATCCTAAGATCAAGTCAGTGGCCAATTCCTTTGGCACTAGTACCTCAAGCTTCTCAAGAGTATCAAGATACCCTTTCATCTTGAGTACATGGGTACTAACAGGTGTACCCTCAGCCATCTTGCAAGAAATTAATGCCTTTGTTGTCACGAACCTCTCGTGACGAGCTTGCTCTTGGAACATCTCCTTGAGGTGCACCATGATCGCATAAGCCTCTTGGTCCATAAATTGCTTTTGCAAGTCAGGCACCATAGTGGCCAGCATCAGACAGGTCACATCGTTGGAGTCGCTCTTTTTGGTCTCAAAAGTTTCCTTTTGAACCGCAGAGGCGTTCCTTCCTGGTTCTTCAGGCAAGGGTGCATCCAAAACATACGACTTTTTCTCTTGCTTAAGAACTATTCTTAAGTTTCGAGACCAGTCTATGAAATTGGTGCCATTTAATTTGTCCTTTTCAAGGATCGATCGCAATGAGAAATTGTTATTTGAAGATGCCATTTTCAATCTATAATAAAATTTAGCAAGATTAAATGAGGTCTTATTAATGATCCCACAAACAGAATTAATATCCCTTTAAATAATTCGCGTTAGTGATTTAATGTGGGCCAAGATCCACTTTTCACAACAACTTATTAGTCAAGCTGAGCTTGTACACCTAACAAGTTAAGTTACTTAGGTAGGAAAACTCCAATCATGTCTCGTACATGACTTTTGGATCAAATGGGCTAACATCTTAAGATGTTATAGCACAACCCATTTATTAGTTGCCTAGGTCCGGGCATCCCTTTCCATGATAAGTCCAACCTACATTCACATCCCATGCCTCACAAAGATAATCGGGTGCATCTAGGACTCCTAGTCTACGTGACCGATGATCGATGCCTTGACATGTTTCGAATTAGGAAGGCAACTTTGTGACTTACTATTTTTAGGAATTCATTTTATTACGGCTTACATGGCATACGCTTTGTCATCCATACATAGCATGCATATATATATAATTGCATAAAGTAAAGCGTGACAAACATGGGCCCAAAAACCTACAACTAAGATTCTATACTATTACATAAGAATCTTCGAGTTGGGCTTCTCCACTCCGGTGGGCTTCGTCTTGATTTACAAAGTCTTCAAATAAATTCTATTCTAAGAAATAAATGAAACTTTTACAATAAAATATAATGGCACACAGGCCATATTTAATTACAAAAACCCAGGGCCCATGAATGCACCATGCATATCCATTCATCACACCAAACAAGCAAATAAATATACATAGCATTCATGGATCAAACAAAGTCCAATTTTAATTAATTTAGCCAAGCCCATTAATGGAAATTGTGTACTTGAACCTTTAAGAGATGATCCCGTGATGGGCCTGGGCCGAAGCCCAATGGACTAAATCCTCTTATTGAATAAGTTCTCTTAAAAGCCCAAAACACAAACTAGTTAGATTTGTGCCATAAATCAACTCTAGTATAATTTCCAATTTTGCCATTTTTAATTTTATGTCATACAGCCCATAAACATTAAAAATACATATAATATGTGCTAACATGAATTAAAAATAAAATCATGAAGAACACATATAATAACACACGGCATTCATGCAAAAACAAACAAACAACAAAACTAGTTGTTTAATGCTTATGTAATGCCATGAAATGCACAAACATTTAAATCAATTTAATGAGTCATTTAATATTCTAAATAAGTCCATAAATATTGATTTAATATTCTGTACAAATCTGATCTAAATGTGTTTTTACCATTTTAATCAAAACAAAACAAACAATCTTGATTAAACATGTAACAAACACAAACTAGTCATAGTTTTAAGTAATTTTAAAATTAATCAATTAAATTGTCATGGACCAGAATTAAAATAAATTTTAAAAAATGTCCAGACCTGATAATTACTCTTTAAATATCACTTACAAACATGCCAAAAACTTTTTTACATTTAATTTTGAAAACTAGTTGTTAAACTAGCAATTTACATGCCAACTAGCACCTAGTTTCATAATTAACATGTACGATCAGGTATAAGTAATTAAATCCGACCATTACCAGCCCTGATAACATCTTAGGACAGTATATTAACATGTCATATTAATTATAATACCTATCTAATCAATTAAAATTGTTTTTACACCAAAACAATGCAAAAAACTCAAAACAGAAAATTTCAGATTTGCATGTTTTCAAAATAACGATTTTTAATTAAATTTTTCATGCATCTAAAGCACTAAAATAAGCATGTCTAGGCTCTGATACCACTGATGGAATATGACATGGTATGATAATCATGATAGCACAGCGAAAAAATAAAAATTTTATCATACATACCATACATATCCAAAGATAGAATCGAAACATGCAATTTTAGGGTTATCGAACTTACAACTTTTGATGCCTTTTAAAACTTTTATTCCGATGATGACCAGCAACAAAGATGGCTTTGTCCGCCTTATATCTCGATCACCAATGCCAAGGAATAGCCTTTTGCGCCACTCCCTCTATTCTCACACACACAATTACACCGTCGGCTTAAAAACGAGATTGCTAGATCTCTTTTTCGGTATTGTGTAAGGGTTATAGTTTGAAGCTACAAAACTTGATTTTGTACTTCTTTAGATTGCTATTACTGCTCAATAATACAAGAGAATGAGGAACAATCCTTTCTCCTTGTGAAAAATTGAACAAAAGAATTAAGAGAGAGAGAGTCACTATTCACGAGTTACTATTCACGAGTTACTATTCATGCCACAAAAAAAATTAGGTTTAGGGCTTTATTTCTTTTAATATATATGCTTATCCTTTGGCAAGTCATTAATCTGAATTCAACTATCCTAAGATAATTAATTCAAACTCTATCACTTCCTAAAGATAAGTAATATATTTTGAATTAAACTCCTTTGAATTTAAAATTCAAATTTGAAATAAAACATAAGACATTTAAATAAATGAAATCACTTAATTTAAATAAATAGCATGTGCCGAAATTCCTTGAATTCCATCTTGGAATTTTGGCCACTTCATTATATATTTAAGTGATTTGATTTAATTTAAATTCCTTTAGGCTTTAATACTCAATTAACTTAATTAATGTAACATAATTAATTAATTGAAATTAAACCTTGTGGGCTGAATTTCTCTCTCTCATGGACCAAGGCCCAATAGCAATTTTTATAACCCATTACATACATTAATTTGACTTTAATTAAAAGCCCAAATTAATGCTCAATACTTAATTTAAACATTTTAAGCCCAATGCTTTGTGTGCGATCCTATAGGTCCATTTAATGTTGGCAATGAATTAATAAATTAATTCAAAGGCTATATATATTCTCTAGCAAGATATTATAGCATTCCAAATTAAATGAAAATGCATATGGCATTTAGTGACCCAATGCAATTTTGTATAGTCCCTTACCCTTAAATATCAGAATTAATATAAGGCATGGAACTAGTCATCCTTATATATTTTAATTCCTTTCTTGATATTCCAGTGCCACTGAACTCTCAGATAAATAATGATTACTCATTATTTCATCTCGGTATGGCCATACACTTCTCAGTTCACTGATCAAGTGGCCGGTGATATTTTTCTCTCTTATCGAGAGGGGTAATCCCTTCACTTCTCTCATGCTCTCTAACATGAATCAGTGCATACCCAATCATACCCGTACTTGTCACTCTGTTACGAGCACGTTAGGTGTATGTCAAAGTACACAGTAATTCATAAAGAGTTTCATAGAGATTTCAGGTCTAAGAACTCCGATACAAAACTTGCATATGAGAAACACTTATGACTTGTACCATGTAGTGTTCTCATGAGCGGATCGAATCCAGATACCATGTTCTTTAACATGTATCTATGATCTCTAATTGACACTCTTGTCCTAATGATCCGTAAGACAGAACTCATAAGATCAGAGAGAGCATACTAGTCTTAATTCATTTGTTATTCCCATAACAATGACTGACTAGGGATATTTAGAATGATGTCTCATTTGTTTCAAGGTCTTACAATCCATGTGCCTCACACATGATAACTTAAACCGAAACAACACTCTTGGATAGTTTTATCAATTGATATGCACAGGAATACAAAGGATAAAACAAATGCCTCATTTTATTAATTTCAAGTGTTTCGTTACAATGTATTGGGGCTAGGGCTTACACTAACAAAATACCCCTGTAATAAGTCTTTAAAAGGTATTATTTAAGCACCCTTATACACATTACAAATACCTTTGTGAATCTTTTAAGCATATAATTGCCCTCTTCCGAGCTTAAGCACAGTGACCAAGGATGTATGTGAGACCTTATGTATAATGTGACATCCAAAATGGCATTAAGGCTGGATCACCGAATAATTTTTTGGCCTTGATCTCATCTTTTGGCAGAGCACCCATATTTAGGATCTGATAGATTGGTAAACACCATATGTCCATCTACTCATTGAGTTAAACTAAATAAGTCTCATAAGATAGTTGAACAATGACTACCTAAATGATGTATCTAATTGGATAGTGTCACGTAGGGATGTCTATTTGGCCAAAGAGTCCGCGCCTTTATTTTCTTCCTTAGGGTTTTATTCGATTTCCCATGAACTTCTGCCTTTTTCCAGCTAAGATAATAAAGTAGATACAAGATCTCGATAGCTCACTAGTGTTTTCTCCTTATCTTCAACCCTTTCTAGCGATTGGCTGACAACTAGCTGAGAGTCAGAATGAATAAGCAAAGAGTCTTATTTTCACCTCTAGGGTGAGTTGTAATCTAAAGTATAGTGCTTTGTACTCCACAACATTATTGAATATTGGAAAAGATATTTTGGTCATTCCCCAAATAGAAAATTTGCCCAAACTATATAAAATATGTAATGGTCTCAATACAGGGTCAATCGTGAACAGTACTTTCCGATGGTAAATAGTGCTTTCTGGGCCCGAAAGGATACTCGAAAGTCAAAAATATTTTATTCGATCATCGAAAAGTATTGGTCATGGTGAGTTCGGGGTTGAAATTTGAAGTGAAATTGAGGTCAAATGGGCCTCCAAATATCAAAAATACAAAAAAGGTAGCTAATCAATTTCTCTGGTAAGGAAGGTGACTTGATTTTGCATAAATAATTAAAAATAGTAAATGACTTCCAAAAATTGCCATATTTTGTAGATCTTCATGAATTTTTATGTAGAATATTTTAATGATGAGAATGAAATTTTTTGGTGATACCGGCAATTGTCGAATTGGATCGATAACGGACTCCGATTGAGCCAAAAATTTGCGTACTAGCTATTTTTGATGTGATAAAAATAATGAAATTAGTTTTGGAGTAATTTGAAGATGCAAAGAGAGATAATTTTAATTAGGCCTTAAAGGGCCTAAATTGGGCCTTTGAATTTAATTGGGCTAAGCCCATCTCTTTAGCCCACCTTTGGGCCTATTTGGAGGATATTTAAGAGTTGGAAAATTTGAGAATTACCTAGAAAATTCCAGCTCTCTCATCCTCTTCTACAAGGCTGACCCACACTCTTTTCTTGCTCTCTCATCCAATTCCTTCAAGTCTACTTCAATTCTCTATTAAATCCCAACTTGAGATATGAAATTCTATCTCTCTAGTTTATGTTTGTAGCCTCTAACCTTTGATTATAGCAAAGCAAGCAAAGGAAATCAAGGGATAAAGATTTAAGTGCTAAGTGAGGTAAGAAATTTTTTTGGTTTTTAATTTAATTAAAGGTACCTATAGGTAAATTTAAGTATCTAGAGATCATTTTTGAGGTCAATTGGGGCTAAAAATGTTGTTATCTTGATGCTTTCCTTGATGAAGATTTTGGCCCCTTAATGAAGAAGTTGAAGATGGATGAAACTAGGTGATTCAAGGCAAAGGAAAGGAAGCTCTAGGAAGGTTAAGCATGGAAAAATAGTAAGTGACTACAAATCCTTTGATTTTTCATTTTTGTGAATTAATTTCTTTTATGTAATTAGGGTAAAAATTCTTAAAGTTGTTAGTTGATGAAGTTTTGTTAGAGTAAATGAAATTGGACATTAAAGAAGATGAAATGAAAGCTTAAATGGAAGAAATAAAATTTTTAGAAAGGTTTTATATAGGTGGCCGAATTGCTTTTTAAAGATAAATGAAGGAATTTTGCATGAAAATAATATATGTTAACCTAAATTAATTGTAGAGATGATAAATGATGTCCATGAATTTTTATTGAATTATTAGAATTTATTTTAAAATTTTAAAGATTATGTAATATTTATGTTTATAGTGAAAGTTATGAAATATTGTGAAATATTTGATTATTTGAGTGAAAAATGATAGTAAATAATAAATAATGCTCAAATAAAATTTATTGGAATTTATTAAATTATTAGGATTTTATTGAAAATTTAATGGGAATATGTGTAATAGAAATAATTGAATTATTAATGAATAATTACATAAAAAGTTGAAAAAAATGAATTTATATGAATTTAAATTATAGTCAACGAAAAAGGAATAAAAAGTCAACCGATGACTTTTTCGGAATAATTATTGAATTATGAAACTAATAAGAATAATGAATTATTGTGAAATAATTTATAAAATGAATGAAGATGACAAAATTGTAAAATAATGTGTGTATAAATTTTTGTAGGAATTATATGAAATATTAGAATATTTTTGAGATTTATTTCCGTATAAAAAGGGAATGAGAAAATCAATTATTGTATTTGTAGAAGATAAAATAATAAATTTTATCAATATAACTTGTAATTATTCAAAAAGTTATAAATTAAATGTTTGACTAATTTATCAAAATAAATTAGTCAATAAAAAGTATTAAAAGAATGAATAACTATAAATAATTTGCTAACTAAATAAAAGTTGGTATACCCGAATGACTAGAATTTCGGACAGAAAAAGAAAAATCGTCAAAAAGTTGATCACTAAATTGATAAAAGATAATTTACAGAGGATTATACAAAAAGAATAAAAAAAAACTCGTGAATTATAATGCTATAATTCATAAAGTGTATAAGAGACTAAAAAAATTCAAATGTCCAAGTGAATTATTGAAGAATAATTCACAAAAGTAATTTAAAAAGATAAAGTGAAAGAAAGTAAAAGAAGGAAAAAAGCTATTGAATGGTCAAAGCTCTAAAAAGAGTGCGATTGACAAAAATGTACTGTATCAAGAAATAAAAAAATTAAAAACTAAAGATTTTTAAATGTTTAAAAATTATTTCGAATATAAGTTATTGTTTTGCCCTTATCAATAGTCAGGTAAATATATTCTTATTTAGGATATAATTGGTTAGCCATAGGGATACTTTATACCGCGGTGCAAGTTATGGCGACTTGCTTTGCTATAGATAGGATCTCTGATCTTCATATTTTCAGTATTTTAAGTGAAAGTAATAGTGAAATATTTTTTGAGAAATGGTCACTTGGGGATCATTTCTCTCTCAGTGGGACTTTTGGGTCCATGTCTCGCATATCCTTTTTGAGAGTCCTGTCTTATTGCACTAGGGGCATATCGTAATGAATAAATTAGTATGATTTAATTGAATTGAATGAAAAATAATTTGTTTGAAAGAAAATAATAAGTTCGGATAAAATTGTAATTTTTTCCAAAAAATTGTGATTAATAAGTAAAAATGAAAAAGAAATATTTTATAAGGATAAAATGATAAATGAGTATTAAATTATACTTTTGTAAAGAAAAATGGTGTAAAATGTGTTTTTACATGAACAAGATAAATAGCACTAATTTCCTATTTAAAGTCAAAAAGTAATAACATTGTTCTTAAGTGAAAACTTATGCTTAAGTAATGTATTTCTGAAAGAAAAGTTAAATAAAAAGTAAAACGATAAAAAGGCACCTATTGTTCAAATTGGAAAAAGAAAGAGATACTAAGTCCTAAATAAGTACTTTAACATGTTCAAATATAAAAAGAATGAAATAAAGATCTATATGCAAAGTATTCCAAAATAATTATATTACACTGCATTTAAAGCTTAAAAGTCTTGAAAATATTAATGTTTTAATTAGTTAAAAAGTTAAAGTAAAGTAAAGAATTAGTAGCAAAAAATTTTAATAATATCACACGTTAGATAACTGAAAAATTATTCGAGAAATAAAAATAGTAAAAAGATTTGGTACTATTAAAGATACGAGTACCAATATAAATTGTTAGACGAAAAGATAATGAATTTGATGTAACAAAAAATTTCAAAATCAAAGTTAAGTAAAAGTAAAAGTTAAGGTAAAGAAGAATCGTAAAAGTAAAAGTTAATTTGAAATCGATTCGTATAAGAAAATAGTGTAAAGCAAGAATTGAAAGATTGAAAATCAACACATAATGCTTACCGAAATGGAGGTAGATAATGAAATTAATGTTAACAAAAAAAAAGCAAAGGTTAAAGGAAATAAGAATAATTATGGCATAATCTGTTAAATCATGCTTTAATTGAAAAATTCTCGGATTAGTAATCACCACTGAGCATATCTAGTGCTCAGCATGTAGTGTTTACTACGTGCAGGTACTGAAGTATTGAGGGAGCTTGGTACACAGAGAAGTAGAATTCGAAGACGAAGAAAAGTTAGTTGAAATTTTATTTCTTGTATTTGTGGCATGTATATACGTAGATAGTGAAAGTAAAGAACTAAGTTGTATTCAAGTTAGTTTTTGTTAAATGCTAAATATTGTTATGTTTGTCGATGGATAAGTGTCAGTAAGTGATGTGAATGACTATCATTGATATATGATTGATTGTGTAAAATGTATATTGTTATATGAAATGATTTGTTGTGCCTCTGAGAGGCTGTGTGGATTGTTTGAATTTTTCAGGAGGCTAGTAAGTTCTAGCCGTTGTGCTGTCGAAATTTTGTAAATTGAATGGTAATATTAAATTGTATCAAAATTGTTTGGCAATGATTGAAGTTAAAAAAAATTACCGTTTATCAGTTATTTGGGTCGGAAAGGAACTGTTCCGTTAAGGGTGTTACAAAATAACTCATGTTTTGGCTCCTTTTAAGGACACTGCTCCATCGACATACAAACTCCAAGATATCTTACATGGCTCGATGGGAGAGGCATGTAGCTCAACCATAAAATCAGCTAACATTTATGCTTTCATCATTAAACGAAGCTTATATCGAACATCAAACTCACCTAGATGAGCTACCCATTTGATTATTATCTCCGATGCTTCTGGCCTCAGCATCATTTTTTTTAGAGAAGTATTGGTCCGAACTACTACCGTATACACTTAGAAATAGGGGCATAACATTATTGCCAAAGTGACTAAAACCAGAGCCTAATGCTCAAGAATTGGGTATCTTAGTTTTGTTCCTTAGAGAACTTTGCTAGTGTAGTAGATAGGAAATTATTGACTGCTTTTTTCTCTAACCAAAACTGAATCGATGGCTCATTCTAAAATTGACAAGTACATGAACAACATTTTGCCCAGCTAAGGTCGGTTGAGCAAAGAAAGAGAACTGAGAAACTATTTGAGGACTTTGGAAGCTGACTGGCACTCAGAGGTCCATGCAAAGTTCTTCAAATTTTTTAAGGCCTTATAGAATGAAAGGTAGCATTTGGATGAATAACAAATGAATCTTTCAAGAGCTGTAATCTTTCTTCAATATCTGCACTTCTTTAATTGACTTCAGTAGCTTTATCTTCAGTTATAACCTCAATTTTTGTTGGATTAGCATCTATTCCCCTTTTAGAAGTCACAAAACCTATAAAATTTCTAAACCGAACTTTAAAAATGTACTTCTCCAAATTCAACTTGAAGTCCAACTTTTTGAGAGTTGAGAATGTTTCTTCCATATCTTTTGGTAGATCTGTCGAGTTCTTACTCTTTACAATCAAATCATCGACATGGATCTCTATAAAATTCTGAGCTATCTGATAAATGAATAATTTGTTCATTAACCTCTGATAAGTTATGCCAGCATTCTTGAGGTTGAATGGCATTACTTTATAGCAGTAAGTTGCTCTATGAGTGATGAATGCTATTTTCTCTTCATCTTTTAGGTTCATAGGGATCTGATGGTACCCAACAGAGGCATCCAAGAAGGAATACTCTTCAAAATCGGCTGTTGAATCTACTAATATGTCAATGTTCGGCAATGGATAACTGTCCTTAGGGTAAGCTTTGTTAAGGTCAATAAGGTCAATGCACATTCTCTATTTCCCATTAGAATTCTTCACTAGACTGTATTAGATAACTACTACGGATAGAGCACTTTTTTAATGAATCCATTCTTCAACAAAGTATTTGTTTCTTCGTTTATTACCAACTGCCTCTTGGTTGCATGATTATGCTTCTTTTGGTTAACTAGCTTGCAACCTGAATGAATGCTCAAAGAGTGAGACAAGACCTTGGGCAAAATGCAGGTGATGTCTGAAGGTTGCTGGCGAACACATCTGCATAAGATGATAGCACTCCTAGTAATGATTCCATATCCAAGCTGGTTTTTCCTGAAGCTATTTTTACCATTTTTCTTGGCAATAACTCCACTTTTTGTAATAAATCTACAAGCTTCACCTTCCAAGTTGAGACGATCGGGACATCTAGTGTATCCATTAGTAGTGCCTAATTCATCTGCTTCAGCATAATGACATATGTGTCCCAAGCAACTGTCTAATTTCTTCAAAGTATTGTCATTCCTTGTGGGGTAGGAATCTTTATAATTAAATTTTGCATGTAAGTGTAAGCATTTATTGCGGTCAGAAAAAGCCGGCCAAAAATAACATTATAAGATAATGGCATATTTATTACCATAAAGCACGTCATGCAGGACCTGACTACTGAATCATCTCCAAACTGTAAGGGTAAGTTGATCGAACCCTCAACTTTGATGGGCTACCCCAAAATACCAATCAATGACACTATAACTTTCTCTAATGATCTCGACATCCCTAAAGCTTTGAAAGCCTATAGTACAATTAAATTAACCGTACTGCCTATGTCTATCGAGATTCATTTCATCAAGAATTCTCCAATCATTACCTCAACTACTAGTGTATGGTTGTGTGGTTGCCGAAAATGTCTCCCCTCCTACACAGAAAATTGAATGATGTCTATTGAAATGGCTGAGGTAATCCTTAGTGAAAAACCTTCTTTTGTTTTGCGCTTTTTAGAATTACCAAATACATCATAGTTTTTCCCCCTGAGATCACTTGAATTACTCCTATCGAGGGCTTTTTGCTACTGCTTCCTTCCCTTCTATCCGATTGCCAAAGTTGTGATAACAGATCATCACTCTTGTTCCCCTTAACAAATTGTTTCAGCTCATTTTTCTAAATTTGATATTCTATCTCCCTTTTGAGCTATCTACAATCATTAGTCTCATATCCCTTATTTTTGTGAAAAGCACAACAAAGGCTCTGATCCTTGTTTGGATCCTCCTTCATGGGCTTTGGCTAAGTTATTTGATCATTTTTCTTTATCCAAGATAGGATTTGTGTAGGGAAGATGTTTAATTTAGTGAACTGTTCTTCACTTCGGTTATGAGAGTATGGTTTTGAAACCATATATGCTTTCTTTGATCCCCTTATAGCTTGGGAATCACCCCTTTTAGAACTGCCTCTATCCTAACTTGCTCCTTGAGATTTCTCGTTGTCCTCTCTTATCTGCATGTTGTACTTCAACCATTTAGCTTCGTCTATATAGATGTACTTGTGAGCTCAATTCATTAGTTCGATAAAATCAGATGGAGGCTTCGTATTCAATAAGTCACTGAAATCCTGGCACCTGGTGTTCCTCTTGAGCACATTAATGGCGACCTCTAGTTTTATATTTTGAATGTCCATGGTTATTGCATTAAACCTCTCCACGTAACTGCATAAGGGCTCTCCCTTCTCTTGGACTACCTGATGTAGGTTGATTGAGACCTTCATTGGGCAAACGATAGCTACAAACTTTTTTTTTGCAACCATAACATGTCACTGAACTACTGGAAGTTATCAATAAAGTGCTCAAGCAAGTTTTTCAACCAATTTTAGGTAGAATTTATCAGGATTTATGGAAAAACTTTACAAAGAGCGGCATTTTCTATTGTGTAAATCAGCATGGTGTGATGGAATTGATCCAAATGTGTGTGGGGTTTGTGCTTCCATTATACCTTGGCATATTAGGTAGCTTTATGTTAGGAAAAGGGGTAACTAGTATAGCCCTAGGGGAGCGAAAAATTTCCTGATATTATAATGTGTGGCGACTTTGGTATTTCAACAATCTTTCTTCAAAAAACCTCTCAAACTCATCCATTGTTAAAGTGACTGTGGGCAATGGGGTTGGCGGAGGGAGTGTCAGGTTTTGAGTTTCAGTATTTGGGGTTGCATTTGTAATGGTAGCAGCTTGAGATGATGGTTGGGGTTGCATTTGCATTGCCAGGTTCGTCAGGGTTACCAGAAAAGCTTGGGCAAACTGCGGAGTAAGGCCATGTATAGGATTGTTGTGGCTGCATCAAACATGTTGGTGTTTAGGAAGTTGGTAGAGGGGCCTTGGGGAGTGGATTCCAAGGTTGGAAAAACTGGTATGTGTGGAGGTAGAGGTGCAGTGCTTCGATCATTTTCGGTTTGGATGTTTTCATTTTCAAGATTCATGGTTGTTGGGGATAAAGTTCCACGCTCACTGCATCAAATGATAACGGTTCGATTTTACTGGGTTGTCACCAAAGTTTGACTTGAACTGCGATGATCTTTGCAGCTCCAAAGATATTTGAAAACAAAGTAATTCCGGCAAGGTTTCCGAGGTGGAGAATCTCCTAAGGTCAAGTGAGTAAAGATCTCAAGAGTATTTCGAGTAAAAATTGACTAAAAAAGCGAAAATACATGATATCTTCCCTATTTATAGGGTTAAGAGTCATGTTCCAGCTAAGAGTCCTAATGTCCATAGGATTCCCACTGAGCTAAGTTTTCAAAATAGGAGTTCTACTCTTTTTAGATGAGCACGGGTACTTATCCCTATATGACAGTAAAACGACATCGTTGGAGTATCAGCTCGGATCCTAGATAATCCGGATAACTTGATAACTAGACTGCTCAATAGAGCCCGTATATAGAATTTTATTATCAATTAATATCGATTTTTAAAATATCTAATTATTAATCAATACATTATATTCGATTAATCAGTTTATCGATTTTTTAAAATATTTAATTATTAATTAATCCATTACATACAATTAACTAGGTAATCAATATTTTTCTAAAATATATATGAAATAAAATATTTAGAAACAAAATTTACATCTCAAAATCGGTACACCAACTTTCTTCACCAAACTCACAAATGGATTATTATGATTTTTAATAATTTTTACTTGAAGAAACTCACAAATGGATTATTATGATTTTTATTATGATTTTTAATAATTTTTACTTTTTTTTTAATTCTTTTGTAAAAATTTTCTCGCTAGTCCATCAAATAATAGTAGTAATTAGTGATGGATTTTTTAAAATATCTAATTATTAATTAATTCATCAATTCATTACATTGGATTTGGATTAACCAGTAATCAATATTTTTCTAAAATATATATGAAATAAAAAATTTAGGAAAAAAATTTACATCCCAAAATCCGTCTCTAATCGGTACACCAACTTTCTTCACCAAACTCACAAATGTATTATTACGATTTTTAATAATTTTTACTTTTTTTAATTCTTTTGTAAAAGTTTTCTCGCTAGTCCGTCAATAATAGTAGTAATTAGTGATGGATTTCTGTCCATTGCTTAAATCCATGAAAAGGGGAAATGGCAGTTTCTGGGCTCCTACATATTAAGAAAAGAAAGAGAAGGGCTGAATGAAAATTAAATGGACAAACAAGATCATAAAACAAGAACTTAAATGTTCATTCATGAAAGAAGAAGAAGAAGCAATAATTGGTCCTTATTTCAAATTGGCAAACATAGATTAGATAGATCTATAATAGATTAGTCCAGCTTTCCCTTGCTTTGGATAATTATGTTTCAAGTTTCAACCCAAAGGATTTTCTGCTTCAGAACCTACAAGGATCAAACATGAACAGGATTGGAAATTGACGGAATGACATGTTAAAGTAACTGGAAATACATCACAAATCCAACAGCACAGTCGGTACAATTTAAAAGTACTTTAGAAAAAAAATTAGTTACCCATATTGCATTTAATTCCACACTTGATCTCACACCTTCGCATAAGCCTTGCTGTATTAATTCAATATATATATTGATTTAACAAACTGGATCGAAAAATTTTTATAACTTCAAAAAAAAAATAATAATAACAGTGATGAAATTTAAAAACATACTATCTGGTTGGACGCAAGCAGTGGTGCAAGCATCATAACAATCAGCAGCAGAAGGCTCTACGTTATCCAGATGAGCAAATATTACAAAAATTATGAGCACTGAAATTATTCCCTTCTTCATTCTCCCTTTTTGATCCTCCTCCTCCTCCTCTCTCTCCTTTTCTTATCAATACTCTAATATATATAGAGAGAGAGAGCCTTTTACGGTTTTAGAGAAGGGGCAAGTGGCTGCCCCTCAACTTTGAATGCTGTCACGTGGAGTGTCTAAATAGTCAAAAAGAAGCATAAGGAGGAACTGATGATTGTGCCGTTCGTTTGAAGGAGCAATATTTAAATTTTCTTTATAATTTCTCTTATTTTTTAAATCGACCCAATTTGATCCATTATAAAATAAATTTCTACCAATATTTAATTTTGATATTTATAAAATTTAAATTGACACCTTATTACAAGGAACAAAAGTTAAATTATTTTTAACCAATCAATATTAATAGCAAAATTTAATTTTAAAGGTGATATTTGCATACTGTTAGCAAATTTTAATTCAATCTACAAATCTGACCATTTGGTCCATAAAAATGTGATATAAGTTTAATACAGTTTGATAATAATTCATTTATAATCTGATTTATTTGGCCTATTAATGATTAAATTTAATCCAATTCATTGTAATTTGTAAATTCAGTGAATTTATATCGTTCATGATCTTATAATTTTTTACATGATATAAATATAAAAATATTTATATTTATAGGGTATACATGCATCACTATTTATATTTAGGTTGAAAGTGTAATTCATACTCTGAAATTTGACAAAAAAAAAGCAATTAATCTCTTAATATTTTGTTTTGTTATAATATCTCCTAAAATTTACAAATTTAGGCCAGCCACCCGAAATTTATGAATTCATTATTTTGATTATTTTTCGTTAATTTACAGCTAACATGACGTAAGTGTGATATATTAATAGAGATATTGTCCCAATTTGTAAATTTTAAGGAGTAAACTGCTCTCTTTTTTTGTATAATTTTGATGTCACGTCAGGACTCAACTGACAAAAATAATCAAAATAATGAATTTATCAGTTTTGAAGTGATATTGTCTAAATTTATAAATATTAAGAGAAATAACGTACCAAAATAAATATTAGGAGTTAATTGCTCTCTTATTAAATTTCAGAAGATGAATTGCATCTTTCACCTTATATTTATTAAAAAAATAATAAAAAAAATAACTTCATAAATTTTGACTTGTTTATTATCTATTCTATTTGGCTTAACTTGTTTATGATCCACTTGGATCATTATAACCTACGGAATCATGACTTATTTATGATATAACATATGTATAATTCAACCTATCATGGTTTGATCAAAACCCTTTGATCCAGTTTGATTGCCATTCGATCTAACCCTAATCGACTCAATCCACATGCAAATAATAATAATAATAATAATAATAATAGTTTATTATTATTTTTTATTTTGCAACAATTATTATTATTGTTATTATTTTTACTACCACTAGATAACTATTAAAAAAGAATTATAATCTAAGTGGTATTATATCTCCTTAAATAGGGAATAAAGAAAAGTGTTAAAAATAAAAGTAAAATTAGAACAAAATATAGAGAAAAATAATAAGTATTATTTTTTTGTTATATTATTATGTATCTAAAATAATAATACGGAGAATATTTATAGACATAAAAACTTGGTTCATATAAAAAATAAATAAATTTAGAAAACAAATGAATCTAGAAAATAAATCAAATAATAAAAGAAATGACCAATATGGAAAGTCATCCAAATAGGATATTTCACAACACTTTCCTTTAAATGACTATACATTATGAACATGCATCGTTAAAATCTTGCTAAACAAAATTCAGTGAGATAAAAACTTAGCAAAGGAAAAAGAATACAATATTCATATGTACTTTTCCTCAATAATAGAATGAACATGCTAAATTCTTTAATTGGTGCATTTCAATATTGTGCATATTTTTCTTGAAAATTGAACTTGGTAGGGCCTTTGTGAACAAATCGGCTGGATTATTATTTGAGTGAACTTTGCAAACATCGATCCATCATTCTTTCATAAGTTCATGAGTATAGAAAAATTTTAGTGGGATATATTTGGTTTATCTCATTTCACTATAAGAAAATATCAATTTAGCAACGGACAATGTCAATTTTTCGTTGCTAATAAAAAATAGCAACAGAATTTAGCAACGGAACAATGCAGTTGCTATTTTCTAAATTTAGCAACGGAAATTAAATTTCGTTGCTAAATCTAACTACTAACATTTGGTGAATTGGTCAAAATTAGCAACGAAAATTATTTTTCTATTACTAAATTTAGCAACCGAAGTTTGATTATGTTGCTAAATTCAGCAACTAGTACAAAAAAATTTGTGACGGTTTTTCATCGCTATTCCATCACTACTATTGTTACTAATAATTTAACCGTTTTTTTCTTCAACTCCAATCATACATTTACTTGTTCATAGCAAATAAATTAAAACTAAATTGCAGGCTAACCAACACCTAAACCCACAAATTATATCCCTAAATAAAAACTATAGAAAAAAACACTCATACAGAGATGAAAAGCATATTACTTGACTATGAACAATTTTATGAAACCCTATAAATTGTCATCACAAATATGTCTCCTTCCAAGAGAGCTCATCCTGTGGCTATCATTAGTTTCCTTTGGCAGCATGATCTCAACCTACCAATCGATAGGAAACAACAAGATCAAAACCAAAAAAAGAAAAGAAAAGAGACATAATGGATTGGATTACTTCTTAGCCATATACAATAATATTCCTTTCTATCTAATGTGTGTGTGTGTGCATACATGCTATGCAATGAATCCCAACAAATTTACAAACATGAAGCATGATTAGGTAAATGTTTTAATCAAATGAATCAAAATACATTTGGGTCCTCATCATATATATATGTATTCATTTTCAACCTTTGAAAAATCTCAATTTTTTTAACATAACATTATGTTATTCATTTCGACTTTTTAAATTTACATAATCGATTAATTTAAAATAAAATATTGTTAGACTTATAATTAAATACAACAGTATTTTTAACATTATATACGAAACAATATTTGAATTCAAAGGGCTACTAATTGAAAGTACTTGGACAAAACTTGAATTGAAGATAAAAATGCTGGAAATTTCTGAAACAAAAAATTGGATGTTAATAAATGTATACCTGGAACCCAGTTGTCTTACACCACCAGAAAGGCTCATGGTAATTTGCAACTTCCTGCTGCATTATTGTTTTACAGAATAAAGTATTGCATTTATCAAGTTATAATAAACAAACATCAATGCAGAATGTAACTACATCATGAATAATACCCTATAGTTTACATATCATTAGAATTAAAGATGGCGGGTACACAGGAGAAAGAAATGAAACTTTCTCTTGCCATTTCAACAGCAGCATGCAACTTACCATAGGGATAGGTTTCAAAACAAATTTCAAACATCATTTATCACAACAAACAGTAAATTATTTATGCATATATGTGAGTGTGTGTGTGTGTGTGTGTGTGTGTGTGCTGTGTGTATAGTGGTTCTTTTGTGCAACAATCACAAACTGAAGAATTAGTTTTAGAATATATTGGATTGAAATCGGATATACCTGTTGTTTTGTTAGTGGAAATAATTTGTAGTGTTTCTTGATTATCTTGCACTTTAGAGGTGATAATGAGCTAGTTTTTAATGTTCCAAAAACTAAAAACATAGAGGAATAAGTTTGTAGTAGATCATTTCTCCTAAAAATGTTGTTTAATACATCTAAATTAGTGTGCAAGTTAGTCACTGAAAACTGTTAGCTGAATTTTGCGAGCAGAAAGTAATTGAATTACATGTGTAGGTGATTACCTATATTTAGGTATGTTTGTATTTTATAGTTATTATATATATATTGGTATACAATTACAAAATTATAGAATAAGCTTAATTGATTATACCAATATGGTCTTATGTATTTAACATACTAATTTAATGGAGACATGTGATGATAGGATTCAATCATAAGGATACATAGGTTTTTTACATAATAAAGGGTATAGATATGCACTATGAGTTGTTAATGTACATATATGTTTACTGTTATTCATCTATAGGACTATGAATGTATTATACAAGCATGATAGTAGAATATGTAAGCATGATGATATGTGTTATTATTATATATATGAGATTAGTTACATGCCTTTGCATTGATTATAAGTTAAGAATGCTCACATTCAAATATGTTAATGTTGTCATGCTTATTGAATTTTTATACATGAACAAGCATAATATATATATATATATATATATATATATATATATATATATATATATATATATATATATATATATATATATATATATATATATATGGTAATTATTTGGACTATCGTAGTTATGTTTATATGTTTATATTCATATGTTATCAAGTAAAAGTGTAAATTTACAATGTCATATACTTGTGGATATTTGTATACACTTGAATTGCGTATCTTGGTATATAATTATAGAATGATGATGTCTACAGATATTGTAAAATTACATGTGATTGTATATCTATATATATATATATATATATATATATATATATATATATATATATATATATATATATATATATATATATATATATATATATATATATATATATATATATATATATATATATGAAATTTGAAACGATAGTGTATGTGTAAAATGTTTTCATACAATTACAAATGTTATGGCACATATCATTTGGATAAAGAAACTTAAGATGGTATGATGAAAAGTAACACCTTTATATGTACATGATGAGGTATATGTCTTTATACGGATTGCTAGTACCAAATGCTTATACTTCAGTAAATACATGTTATCATACTTACATAGAGTTTTTACATAAAAAAGTAATGTATAACGTTATACATTGATATATATGTATATGATTAGATACAGTAAACTAAAGAAATATCGTAAAGAGATTTAATTACCTCTATTGTGTCTAGGTCTATAAGGGTAATTCTGCAGGTGCGATAGTAAGGTCTTGACCATGTTTGGGTCTAAAATATAAAAATGATCCCATTTGGATCATAAATAGCCCATTTGAGTTGTTAGCTGACTTTGTTTGTGTTCGCTTGGCTAGTTCACCGTACAGTTTTGTTCCCGTAAAGGGCTACCATTTATTACCTTTGGATATCTTATTCGTACCTTCGGGTGCTACCATATAACCTGTTATCCATTTTTTTAGAAATGTGCAACCTCAATATCAAATAAAAAATGTTATGAAACAGTAAAATATAAAGTAATATGATAGTTTTTATTTGATCTTCATTTTTATATGAGATTTTATAACATATGTGTTATGTGATATTAAAGGAGATTATACTTTATATATGTATATTTATAGCATATAGCATCGCATGTACATACATGAACTCTTTATATACGTTGAATCATTTTGAACTCTTTAGGAGTTTTAGTAACTAAAATCATAAATAAATCATGATAATATATAAACTATAACACTTTAAAATCATATACATAAAATTTAATGCATATATGTGTATTAACTAAATTTTTTCAAAAATATTTATATGCTTCAAGCACGATAAATCTTTCAAAAATTATATATAATTTTTATTATCAAATAACTAAATAGTATCAATTAGTTACATATTAATTGTAATGGCCTCAACACTAGCCTGGTCGTGGACAGTAGATTCCGATGGTGAATAGTGCACTTGGATCGTAAATCGGATCCGAAAGTGAAAAATATTTTATTTGACCATCGGAAAGTATTGGTCATGGTGAGTCCGGAGTTGAAATTTGAAGTGAAACCGAGGTCAAATAGGTCTCCGAAAGTCAAAAATACAAAAAAGATAGCGAATCAATTTTCCTGGTAGGAAAGGTGAATTAATTTTGCATAAATTTTTAAAAATAGCAAATGAACTCCAAAAATTGTCAGATTTTGCAGTCCTCAATTAAATTTCATATAGAATATTTTGGTATAAAAAAATAAATTTTCCGGCGATGTCAATAGTTGTCGAATCGGATTAGTTCGGTTGAATCGGACCAGTAACGGATTCCGATTGAGCCGAAATTTTGTGTACTACCTATTTTTGATGTGATAAGAATTATGAAATCAAATTTGGAGTGATTTGGAGTGAGACAATGAGAGAAATCATTTTGGACT
The DNA here is from genome assembly GCA_037975025.1 of Excoecaria agallocha. Taxonomy (NCBI): domain Eukaryota; kingdom Viridiplantae; phylum Streptophyta; class Magnoliopsida; order Malpighiales; family Euphorbiaceae; genus Excoecaria; species Excoecaria agallocha. The sequence goes on along the minus strand of CM075808.1, from coordinate 40,170,741 downwards.
TTAAATTAGGTTGTTAATGGGCTTTAATTAATTAACTAAGCCCACTAACATAACCCAAGCCCATTTCACCCAAAAGAAGAGGTATAAATAGAGAGAAAACTCTGAAAAATCCCAGCATTTTCTTCTTCTTCTCCACCTCTTCCCTTTGGCCAAAATAAACTCCACCATTTTTGCTTGAACTTTATCTTCTCCTCTCTCCATCTCACACTAAATTCAACCTTAGGATAGTAATTTCTACCTCTCTAGTTGAGTTTAGTGTCCTCCTCTCTTCAAAAGAAGAAAGAAAATCAAGAAAAATCAAGAGAGAGAATTTAGGATTTCATTTGAAGTAAGTGAAACCAATGAGTTAAAATTCTTTTTAAGGTACCTACTGTAACATCCTTATCAGAACAGTATTTTTCGATGCAAAACTTAGCGGTAAACAGTAAAATTTTTTTCAAACTTTCCATCATGGCCAAACAACTTTGATACAATTTAATATTTTATTCAATTTACGAAATTTCAACAGCACAATGGCTAGAACTTAATAGCCTCCTGAAAAATTCAAACAATCCACACAGCCTCTCAGAGGCACAACAAATCATATATCAATGATAGTCATTTACAACTCTTTAACTGACATTATCAAAACAGCAACAATATTTATTATTTAACAAAAAGTACCTTTAATACATTTCAATTCTATACTCTCACTGTCTAAGTATATACATGCCACAAATACTAAAAAAAATAAAAGTACAACTAACTTTCTTCATCTTCGCATTCTGCTTCTCCGTGTATCAAGCTCCATCAATACTTCAAAACCTGCACTCAGTGAACACTACGTGCTGAGCACTAGAAATGCTCAGTGGTGACTACTAATCCTAGAATTTTTCAATTTCAACATAATTACATAAATTGTACAAACTTCTATTGTTATTTATCAGAAATTTACTTTTAATTTCTTTCACACTATTTTCATTGTTTACCAACATTTTTTTTGTAACCATTTTACTTTGTTCGTATACTTTTCAATTTATTTTACACTACTTTCTTTGTGATTCGATTACAAATTGACTTTTCCTTTTTCGTTTCTTACTTCTACTTTTACTTATCTTTTGTCTTATACTTTTGCAACACTTGACGTAGTTGTCATTTCGTTTAACGAATTACATGAATACTCATGTCTTTAATGGCAAGTTTTCTGTTCCTAGTTCCATTAGATAATTCAAATACGATTTCCATTATCTATTCTTTTAATTCACTTTAACCTTTAGGCTTATAATCTTTATTGCAAAGTGATGTAAGTATTTTGGATCACTCTGCATACAAATCTTTATTTTCTTTTCTTTTTAAATGAAACTTTTTCATTTTAACTAAACAATCGTTTGTCTTTTGATCATTTTACTTTTCACTTCCTCTTTACTTTCAGTATTTATTATTTAGTCATATGTTTACAATTAAATACAGTATTGTCATGTTTGACTTTAAATACATAATTAGCACCATTTTTCGAACTCTTCATTTTCTTAAAATAATAATTGGTACACAAATTACAAATTCAATCTCATGGGTCTTTTCATAAACATTTTATTTCTATAACCATTTTCTTATCATTATTGCTTATTAATTACAATCTTTGGGAACAATTTCGGTTTTATCCCAAAGATTTCATTTTCTTTCAATCAAGCTCTTTGTCATTTATAACATTTACATTCAATTACTTTTACACTTTCGATTTATTCCTTTCAATATGCCCCTAATGCAATATGATAGGACTCTCAAAAAGGATATACGGAACATGGACCCAAAGGTCCCACTAAACAGATAGAGAAATGATCTCGGAAGATCAAATCTCACAGAGCAGAAAACAGATGCACTTTCACTTTCACTTTACACTGAAGCTATGGAGATCAAAGATCCCACCCATAGCTAAGCAAGTCGCCATGACTTGCACCGCGGTACAGAGGTGTCCCTATGGCTAGCCAATTATATCCTGAATTAGAATATCAGTACCTGACTATTGCTAACGGCAAAAACAGCCAAGACCTTTCTGAATGATTTTCAAACATCAATAATTTTAATTTCTTTTATTTTACTTAAAACAGTGCATTTTGTCAATCGCACTCTTTTTAGTGCTATCGACTATACAATAACTTTTTCTTTTCGTTTTCTTTTTCTTTTCAATCACTTTTGCATGAATTATTTGACAATAATTCACTATAAATAATTTAATTAATTATTTTCTCGATATATATATTTTTTCCATATCTTGTGAATTATATCAGAATAATTCACTCTTTTCTTTCTTGGCACTTATTGAATTATTTCTTTACAATTCAAAAATATACTTTTACAGTCATTTTATTCACTTTTTGACTCTTAGTCAATCTCTTACTCTTTCGATCTAAATTTGCGATTATTTGAAAATTGCAATACGTTATACGAGTTGTGAATTATTTATAATAATTCACCATTTTATTCGAATTATGAATTATTTTGTAATTCTTTAGTTACTGTTCATTAATACGGTTACTATTTACTCATACGATTACTATTCACAAATCATTTACTATGGTTAATTTATTCACTATACTTTTTTTATTTTCTGCAAATTTATCATTTAATCTCTTCTTTTTTTTCTTAAACAAAATGTACATTAAATTATCAGCTTTTAATTGTTTATTGAATTATTTTTCAATAATTCAATATTTCAATTACGTATATTTCATATTTATTTCTAAATTAATCTATATATCACATAAATTTCGTAAAAATTTATGTGAACATTGTTTTTCAATTATTGTCATATTTTCTTATTTCATGAATTATTTTAACATAATTCATCATATACCATATACTTAACAATTCTCTAAATTTCCGTAAATTTCATTAAAAATTTATAAGCAATTTATTTTATGCTTATTATCATTATATAACATAATCAACAAAAATTCTCTACTTGATCAATTACATTATTCAATACATATTCCAAAATAATCATGTAAATTTCTATAAATTCCATAACAATTTATGGATATATATATTATTTCATCTTTTATCAATTAGGACATAATTTCATTAATTTACAACACAATAATTCATTTATTTAACAAAGAAATTTTTTATTCACAAAGGAAATTTCTTAATAAATTTCCTTAACCCAATTTATACACTATATTAGGCTTAATTAAAATTTAATTGAACAACAATAACACTAATTTCAATATTAATCAATAATTCAATATTTTTCCTTAATAAATTTAAAGGAAAAATTCAACAAATTAAGGAAAATTAAAAGATTTCGTAGTCACATACCACAACGGTCGAATTCGTTTCAATTTGCTTAATAATTTGCTTGCCGGAGACTCGCCGAAGCGTCGCCGTAATCTCGCCAGTGACAATCCGACATTGCCACCTTGTAGATCGGAATCCCCTCTCTCATTTTTTCAGTGGTGACGCGTCCAAATTATTCCTTGGTTGGCCGAAATCTTCACTTAAATAACCCGCCAAACCCATTTCCGATTTACCGATCGCCGGCATTTGAGGAGCGATGGAATATACCGAAAGACTCGCCTCGTCGCCGGGAGTTGATCGGTGGCGGCGGTGTCCTCATCCGATGCCTTGATTCGCCGGAACGAACAAAAAATCCATTTAAACTAAAACTAGAAAAACTCGATGATCGGACCACCACAACGGAGGCCGGACGCCGGTGAGAGGGAGAGGGCACGCCGCTCGTCGCCGTCGCGGTGGTGGTCGGTGTGAGCGATGGCCGGCGGTGTCCCTCTCTTCTTCTCTTCTTTTCCTTTCTCTTTTTCTTTCTTTTTTCTTCTTGGTGGTCGGCGACCACTGGTTCCCTTATTTCTCTTTTTTTCTTTCTTTTTTTTCCGTCACTTGTTTCTTTTTTTTTTCCTTTCTTTTATAAGATTGTGGCCAGTGGCCACAATCAATTGCCGACCCCCCTATTTGTTTTTCTTTCTTCTTTTTTTTTACATATATATATTTATTTATATATATATATATTTTTATCCAAAATTTTACTATTTTGGTCCCTAAAGCTTTTTCTATTACTTTCAAAGCTCCTATTCACATTAAAATCGATTCCATAATTTTTATCACATCAAAAATAGGTGAGACATAAATTTTTAACTCAATCGGAGCCCATTATCGGTCCGATTTAAATTTATCAGTCCAATCCAAAAATATCGATGTTATAGAAAAATTTACTTTTTGCAGCCAAAATAATCTATACATTATTTTTGGCTTAACTGCAATTTTTTGTAATTTTTGGAGTTCGTTTACTATTTTTAAATATTTATACAATATTGAGTCAATTTCCTGATAATAAAAATTGACTCGCTACCTTTTTCATATTTTTTACTTTTCGTGATCCAATTAACCTCGGTTTCACTTCAAATTTCAATCCCGGACTCACTATGATCAATATTTTCTGATGGTCCAATAAAATATTTTTCACTTTTGGATGCACTTTTCGGCCCGGAAAATACTATTCACTGTCGGAAAATACTGTTCACGGCTAACCCGGTGTTGAGGCCGTTACACCTACTTATATTTTTGGGTGCCTAGATTTTATTTTTGATGTCAATTTTAGCATTTGAGGTCAAGAAAGTAGGGTTTTGATGTGTTAATATTTCGGCCTCCATAGGAAATCAAGGAGAAGTGCAAGCTTCCAAGGCTAAAGGCAAGGAAAAGGAAGTTTAGGCAACCTAGAGCAAGAAGGAAAGGTTAGTGACTAATAAATCTTAATATTTCCTTTGATTTTAGTTAAGTAACCTTTATGTAACTTAGGGTAAAAAATGATAAAATGATATTTAATTGAAAGTAATGGTAGATTAGTGTTATGAGACCTTAAACAAGTGTGTTTAAATTCTTAAATGAATTGTTACGTGAATATATGGTGTGGGTCCTTTATTGGCCGAATGGAACATTAAAGAAAACTAAGGTTTATTTTGTAAATTTTGATGAAATTATGCTTCAAAGTCATAGTAGAAATGAAATAACATACCTAAGAATTTTTATGGAATTTATAGAAATTAAATGAACATTTTAGAGACAAATTCTCAATTATGTAAGTAATGAAATTATTGAATAAATGTGAAATAATGTGCAATTTGATGAGAAAGTGAATAATTTTTGTGAATTATGATAGAATAATTCACAAATTTTGTGAAGGAATTGAAAAGAGTAATTAATAAGTAAAGCAAGTATAATTAAGTAATGAAATAATAAGAAAATAATGATTTGATTGAAATTTCTGTGAAATTATGCCCTTACAAATAGTCTGGCAGTAAAAGTCTAGCTCAGGATATAATTGGCTAGCCATAGGGACATCTGTACCGCGGTGCAAGTCATGACGACTTGCTTTGCTATGGTAAGATCACTGATCTCCATGGCTTTTGTCTGTATCTGATCTCTGTTCTATGAAAAAGTGATCTTTGAGATTATTTTTCAGTTTGTATGTGGTCCACGGGGTCCAAGTCCTGAGTATCCAGCCTGAGAATTTCTGTCGGTACTGTACTAGGAGCATGAAAGTGATAATAAGTTAAAAGAAATGAAAAGAATGATAAAAATGAAGTTTTAAGTGAAAAAATGGCTTAAATGAAAGAAAATGAAAGTTTAGGGGCAAAATGGTAATTTTGCCAAAGTGGGCAATTAATAAGTAAAAATAAGTAAGAAATAATTAATAAGGGTAAAATAGTAATTTTGGAGTCCTAACAGTGTTAAAAGAAAAAGTTTCTATGGTATAGGGACTAAAATGTAATTTTATCCGAAAACAGTATAATAAAGCATAAATAATGAATAATGAAAAGAAATTATGTAATGAAAATGAAACGAAATGACTATAATGGCAAAATTGTAAATATTGAGACAAAAAAGACATTTTTGAAATTTAGTAAGATTTTGAAGACTAAATTGCAAATTTGCCAAAAATTATATAATAAATGATAAAAAGTATAAATAGTATGAAAAACAACTGTTTTCACTTGAATTTGATTAAAAATGTGTTTAACTGTATTTACTTTTAGAATTTAATTTATATGATCGTATCATAATAGAGGAATAAATATTATTAAAAGAAAGTATTAGGATCGTTAGTCACCGTCGGGCATAATTTATGCTCAGCATGTAGTTTCTGCTGCATGCAGGTATCGAGCTAGAGGAGCAGTGATGCACAACTGAAAGAAGTTATTTTATTGAGTAGCTTATGTAGGTTTTGGCATGTATATAATAGACAGTTATGTATGAATACATGATTATGTAAAGATATGTAAACATATATGTGTGTGCGTGTGGTTATGATCTGTTTTGAGTTATTGGGTGATTGATGGGAGTTTTGAAGAATGGAATGGTTGTTTTAAAAGTGTTGTGCCTCTGAGAGGCTATGATTTATTTATTTTTCAGGAGGCTAGTTAGATTTACAGCCGTTATATTATCAAAATTTCATTATGTGAATATTAATCTGGGACAATTATAGGTCATCGAACACCTAAATAAATTGGTAATATTAAGTTTTGGTGTTGCTTAAAAGTTAGCAAAAAAATTTAGCGATTTGCGTGCACTGTTCAGTTTGATCGGAGTGATAAAGGTGTTACACTAATATATTACCAAATTGGTAAATAGAAAAAAAAAACTTATTATATTCATTATAAGGAAATATATATTTTTACAATCAATGTCAATCTATTGCAATAAATATTATAAAACAAATCATATTTTAGACTTTATTGTTTATTTCATGAATACCAATTGTACTCTTTTGTTATCATATTTTTTAATATTTTGAACTGTAAGTCCAAAAATTTATATTGAATGAAATTAATATCTATATTTTTTAACATATTTAATTTTAAGATCCCCACTATATTGAAAATATCAACATCAATATTTTTATATAGAAATATTATCGACAACTTTATCATTTTCGGTTCTTTTTAATGATAAATGATATATTGAGATTTTTTATTTAATTTTAGGTACCTGAATTATTTTTTGGGCTTAGTTATATCATAGGTCTTTTCAGGAGTACCTGCCTTTATATTATGACTATATTGATTTATTTGCTCCTTAATATTTGAAGATTTTATTTTTATTTGGAAGCGAATAATTTATCCTATAAGGCAAATTATTCTGCTGAGACATTGTTCTAAATTAAAGCATTTGCAGCTAACATAAATGAGATTTAATAAATCTTTATATACTAACAAATACATTGACATCATAATTAACTAATCTTTTGAACTTTAGGTTCATGATATGATGATCTAAATTACACGCAATGTATTTATTATTTTATTTATTTTTAGCCCGCTTTCTTCCCTTAACATTAGTAAAGTTATTAACCAAAATTCATTGTTCAACTAAAAATTACAATAGAAAAATTTTATGATTTTTATTGGCATAATGCATGTAAGTATTGCTCACATTAATATTATGTATTCATATATAAAAATAATACTATTGTTCTCATAAAAATATCTAGCAATTAAACGGAGGTATTTAATAAATATTTTTGCTAGACCTTGGAGTATGAACATGTACAAGGGGCTTATAACAATCTTTTACGGTTTTACCCATGACATATGATCACTAGCATTATCAAGAAAAATATCTTGATTGCATAATTTGAAAATTATGCACTTAATTTGAATAATCTCACAGACTACGGATTGTAAATTGATAATAAACACACATATGACCATTTTATTGATGCATCTTTCAAAAATTATAAATCATTTGAATGGTTCATATGGTGGATAGTGAGTCCACATATATTATCTTTATTCATTCTAAAATGAAGGAAATTTAGTCCCTTTATTAGCTAGTGATACTTTACTAATATTTATTAAGAACAAATAGATTATGAAAATTCCTTAAATTGAACTAAAATAAACTTTTGGTTCTTTAATAAATATGTATGTATGAATTCTCAATAATTTATGCATTATAATTGATCCGAACTGGTCAAATTAGCCATGCTAAATAATCAATTATTAATTAGTAAACTTCAGATTTACTATTTTTATTATATCAATATTGATATCAATTGATAAACATCAAGTTTCTTAATATTAATATCAAACAGTTAATAAACTTCATATTTATTAATATTTGTGACAGTTAATAAACTAAATGTTTATTAATATTTGTATCAATTTTTAATTTTACTATATTTAATAAACTTCAATCAATTTTCAAGTTTACTATATCAATAAACTTTAGGCTTACTGATATTAGTATTAATTAATCAATAAAATTTCATGTTTACTGATATTTGTATAATTGGTAAATAATAGGTAATTAATATTTGTACAACAATTAGTAAACTTCATATTACTAATATTTTATTAGTAAACTTCGAGCTTACTAATATTTGTATCAAAATAAAATCAAATTATCTTTAAAAATATATTAGTTATCTTATACAATAATTTTCATATATGGATCTTTAGGATTTCTCTTTTAGTTTCAAAATGGTATTCATTTCAGTGAATATTTTCATAAATAATAAGTTTCTTGAGATATAATAAACAAACATCCATATATAATAAATTATATTTGGATAATGACTTTACAGCATGCTCTTTCGCAGCCTTTGAATAATTTTGTGGTACCCATTAAAGTAATAAATTAAAATTGATGGCAAATATGATCTCTCTTATATATATACATAAGTTAAACCGAATGAAATCCAAACCAGATGCAATTGGAGTTGCTCAATTCATAAACAACAAGAGATATAAAAGCAACAATAGATATTTATCCCAAAATAAAAAAAAAAAATTGCCCAAGTCATAAATATACCATCACAAGAAAATAGAAAAGAAAGCAAAAGTTTTTCGAGAAAAACCATCAAAGCCAATCACAATTAAAATTAAAATAATATAGATCAAGCACAAAAAATTGATGGCACAAGGAGACAAAATCTTGAAAATCCAAAAGTAAACAACCAGCCAAATATCCATGACCAATTCTATTCGACAAAAAACATTTGATTCATGGAATTGAGAAGAAAAATAATAATAATATAAACAACTAAGATCAAACATACAATATATATTATCTCAAACATATATAAGCCTTTTAACATATAACAATTGACATTATAAATTTATTAAATAATATAAAAATAATTTTGAGATGACTTATCGTTAAATTTTATAAATTAAAATTATGGATTCCTTTAAGTCAGATTGTCCTAAACCACCGACTTTTAATAATCAATAGAGACTATTATGCTGATAACGTATTATAAATAAAAGTAAAATCAAAATAAAATATAGAGAATAATGAAAAATATGATTTCTCTGTTATATTATTATGTGTCTAAAATAATAACACTGAGAGTATTTATAAACACAAAAACTTGGTTCATATAGAAAATAAGTAAATTTAAGAAATAAATGAATTTAAGAAATAAATCAAATAATAAAGAAAATAATCAATATAGAAAGTCATCCAAATAGGAATATTTCACAACAAAAAAGGTAATGTAGTACCCCCGATACAGAACCTATAACAACATGTATACATAGCATACTATCCCTGTACATGTACTGAGAGTATAAATCATGTTCATGCATGTCTACTAACTGATGTGGGGTGCCATTATAAACTGTATGTTCAAACCATATACTTATATTTATATATTACAAAATTTCTTTTTACTTCACATCAATTTAAAAGCTAATATTACATTTACATTTTTATATAAGCACAAACTATTTGAGTTACAAACTTATTAGTTACATATATAGATAATTTAATACAAAAGATACAATTTTAAACATGATAACTCCAATGAGTCGGCCTTGGTTCCTGTAAAACATCCCTATGCAACATCTCTATCTTTCGGACCCAAACAGATGTAGATGTACACCCTTACTAAGCATTGAAGTTTAGTAGGGAACACTTAAGTTGGAAGACTACTCACAGTAGTCACCCTCCAAGCATACAATTACAAATATCAGAATTTCATGAATATAATAATAACATAATTAAAATGTAAAATACCATGCAAACATGCCTCAATATGATTTTCATGTTTTGTAAAATTCACATGTATAAGCCATATATTAGAATTTAGTTAGTAAATAATACAAATTATATGTTCTTCCATGTTATATCTTTCACTTATAACTGTATAATTACTTTCTCTATTAATGCTTACACTTTCTTATGGATGTGGATAATGGATGCTATGTATACTTGAATGTGTCAAACTGTTGATACCCAAAAGAATCAAACTATGAAGACAATGTAGTCTCAAAGAATGGACACCATTAGTGTCAAATTGTAGCAGCAACGCTATAATCACTATGGGCATGCCTATTGACTGAAGTTTACACAAGTAATATAGTGGTCAACCATTAAATTTATAACATAAAATTATAAAAAAAAATCGATTGTGTAAAGTAATTAAAATAAAAATTACAAAATAAATATAATTTTCTAGTCAAAATTTATATTTAATAAATTAATAGCTAATATTATAAAATAAATTTGATATTTATTGAAAATTAATATACTTGATTTTAAATTATATAATATTTTGGATAATATTAAAATTTAAAATATAAAAAATATAATTAAATGCTATTAAGTAAAATATGAATGCCAATATATAATAAAAATCCAAATGTTAAAATTTAAACTCTAAAATATAAAAAATATATAATTAAATGCTATTATGTAAAATATGAATATCAATATATAATAAAAAATAACATATATAAAAATTAATCAGTTACTACATATAAATATTAATATATAATTAAAAAAAGATATAATATAAATTTATTTTAAAGTATTATATAAATTTTATAAAAACATATAAAAAATAAAGATATAAAAATAAAAATTATAAATTAAATATTTTAAAAATATTATTTTATATAATTTTTAGATGGAAATAAAAAATAAAAATTTATAATGTATAAAAATAAAAAAAATATTTAAATTGGTTAACTGTCAACTAACGGTTAACCGATATATAAAAATCGAAATCGTAATTATGAATATAAAAATATAAAAATTAAAAAATATAATTAAATTTATTAAATCAATTAATAAAAAAATTAATTTAATTTTATATTAATTTTACCGTTAATCATATTTTTGTATTTTGCTACGAAATACTAGCCATGGCATGCGTCCCATTTTTGTGTCAATTGGCCCAATAACCAGTGCACTATGGGTTGGATAAGTGCATTGGCCTGAACTGAACCCGAATCCATAGCGCATGTTTGCCTAGTAAGCACAAGTAGCGACCGAGAAGCACCCTGTTTCTTGTCATCCTCTTTTCCTGCGTCTCGGTTTCCCTCTCTCTGCTTCTCCGTGTCTCAAAGTCCCAACCTTTAAGTTTTCACCAGGTGCATATTTTTTCTGTCATTTTCACCTTACTAATTCAATTGCACGCTCCAAAGCGCAAAATATTTAATGACAAAAGCAAACCCATTTTCTGTTTCTAATGAATGATTAATTGTTCCGTTTAAAATCTTTAGATGATGGCATTTAGGTTTTTCTTTGTTCTTTTTGGATTATTGTAACCATGCGCCTTTTTTTGCTCTTTATTTATATTTTTTTAATTTGAGTGGTTGCTGCCATTACCCAATAGCACAGAAAGAACAAAGTAAGGGTGGGGGAGAATGGGGTTGCCAAATGTCTCTACAGACTTATCATCAGAGATGGAGATTGATGCTTTTAGACGTCTTTTCCCTCTTCGTTATTATGAGCGTCATCTTTCAGAGTCCATTCGCCCTGATGCTAGACCACTTGGAACAGCTAGAGATACAACGCTGGCTCTCGGTTAGTTTAGCTTAGCCTTGTTTATTTTTTTGGTATTTTTTATTTTCAGTTTCTAAATTAGGTATTATAACAGATGTCAAACAATATGTAGGGGCTGTTTCATCTGCTGATGGGTCAGCACTGGCAAAGATTGGCTCAACTGTTAGTCTGCATATTTCTCTTTGCCTCTCTGACTTCATATCGTTGAGGTGTGCATTTGGTTGTATTAATTTGTTGTTAACTTCACTGAACTATTGGTTCGTTTACTTGGCAGACCATGTTAGCTGCCATAAAAATGGAAATCATGACTCCTTCCACAGAATCACCAGATGAAGGCTGTATAGGTTAAAAAATTGCATTTGCTATTTCTTCTTTGGTTTCTTCATACTTCTTGTTTTATTTATAGGATTTTTCAAATTTTAAAATCTTGGTATTTACAGCTATTGATTTCCACATGCCTTCAATTTGTTCTCCACTTGTTAGGCCTGGTAGGCCCGCTGAGGCAGCACCAGCTTTGTCCAAGCAGTTATCTGATACAGTATTGAGGCAAGTGAATGCTTTCTTCAGTATTTTTTTCCTTCAATTCTCTTTCGTATGAGTATTATTTTTCTTTATCCTGCTGTTCTTTTATTTGTTTGGATAACAGTGTTATATTTTATTTCCCCTTTTTCGTTACTCCTTAATTGGCTTCTCATCTGGATTTATATGTCTGGATGTCTTTTTAAAATACTTGACCTTGCTGATTTACTGTCTGGGTGCATCCTTGAAGACTCTATCTCTTGGGCGTCATTTTTGCACTATCAATAAGTTCTTAGAGTTATGAATAGTTTACCTCTCAAGTAATTTTGCATGAAGTGCTGGAACTTAGCATCTTATAGCTGCTGTGCATTCTTCCCTTTGATATATGGTTGGTTATATTACTAGATAAGATTGAAAAATGAAATAATTAAATCCTATTATTTGCTTCACTAAGTACACAAGTGAAGGGCTCCTTAGTTGATAATATATTGCAATGTAACTTTTGAATGTGGACTGTCTTCACTTCTATTATTGAGACAGAGACATTATATATTGGCATATGCATGTTTAATGATATGGTAGCAAAGGCGTTATCGTGACATATGAAAACTTTTTTCTGATATGTTTTATATTTTGTGAGATGTGCCATGTCCATTGATTTAGTTAGTTTGCGTTCAATCATCTGATGTTTCCATATTTTTTTCTAATTGAGAAGTTTGAACTTTGAATGATACTAGACTTGAATTTACTCTTGGATAGTGAGGTGCGGTACCTGAGTTTTGTTATTTGCTATTTTAATTTGGTTAAACAGTGTTGAGAATGAAGGTTGGTTGGCCTTCTTCCTTTCTTTGATCAATTGCATTACCTGTTATTTGCTATTTTAATTTGGTTAAACAGTGTCGAGATTGAAGGTACCTCATTTTTCTTATTTGCTATTTTAACAAAAATTTTTTAATTGGTTATTGCAGTTCTGGTATGATTGATTTAACAGAACTATCTTTAATTAGTGGAAAAGCTGCATGGATGGCATACCTGGTAAGTGATTTTTTTCATCTTTCACCTTGTATCTCTATGTGTATTTCAGTGCATGCATATGCTTGGCATTTGTTTGGAATTTTTTTCCCCTGTATATTCATAACGAATGAAATTTAAATTTCCATGTTCTCAACAAGTACCAATGACATATTGAGTACTTATGTGAAATGGTTTTCTGTAGGACATATATTGTTTGGATGCTGATGGTGCTTTGTTTGATGCTGCGATGCTTTCTGCAGTTGCTGCTTTCTCCCACTGTGAGTTTGGACCTTTTATATATTTGCATGGCTCATTAGTGAGCAGGCACAACCTTTAAGAAAGCAGTATGATTGCTATATTCCTCGAATGTTTACTATGCAATGCTTTTCTTGGAGATTTTTATGTGATGCTGCTATATGTGGAAATGGCAGACCAAATTTGGTTGGTTCTCAAAATACTATTGGAAATTAGGACCTTGAATATGTGCTTTGGATGTTGTGCGTGGTTCATCAGAGCTATTTTAAGGTTGTTATAATCCCAGATTATTGACTACTTATATTTTTGAGAATATAAGCCTATCCAAACTTGGAATAATGGGGTTGTTCCTCTATAGGTGTTTATCTAAAGTTGCTGCATTCCTTTTTCCTATGCATATATAATAGCTGAGGAGAATAGCCATGTGTCAAATGGATGACAATCTAAAGGATCACATGGATTAAAAATCATCTCATTTGGGAAATGTCTGTAACACTACTTCTTAGGTATTCTACACTCTAAAATGGATATTACATCAGTTTAATTCACATGTGTTAATTAGATGCCAAACATTAACCTTATGCAAGTCTAATATCAAATGGTTATAAGGTGTTCTTATAAATCTTAGAAGTTGAACTAAGTTTAAAGTCTCTCAAGCTGATAATACTATTGTACTAAAAGTGTAAACTCTTTTTTCAAGATTGAATTTCAAGTATTCTCTTCGTCTTAGATTTATTGTTGTCATTGTTATTATTAGTTTTGTGAGTTCTTATTAGATTAATTATGTTTGAAGTTCATATGCATTAACTGTAATTGTCTCATTTGTAATAGAACATTGACATATTGTAGTGCAAATCCCCATCGTGTCCCTGAAGGATGATGGGAGGATAGTTATTATGTCTGAGGAAGATGAGGAAGGAAAACCAGAGCAGCAGCCAGTCAACAAGGAGAAGAGGAAGCTTACTCTGAAATGCCTGCCATTCTCGCTAACATGCATACTTCACAAGAACTATATCTTGGCTGATCCAACTGCAGAGGAAGAGTCCATCATGGAAACTGTGGTAACTGTTGTTCTAGATTCATATTCTAGACTTGTGTCCTTTTACAAGCCAGGTGGCTCAGTTCTTGCCTACACAACGGCTGTCCAGGTAATTTGTTATTCACCTAAGATTCTAGTTTTCATGGCACCCAAAAAGTCCAAATTCAATGTGAAGGAACTACCTGTGATGACTTGAGTTAGTAATCAACTTATGATTGACATCTCTTTTTAATAATTATGTTGAAGTTCCAGATGTTGGTCATCATTCTAATTCCAGAGCAGTATTGCGGGTATTTGTTTGGACTTTTGACAAGAAATTTCAAAAGGAATTTTGTTTTATAAATTAAGATGACTTCATCTTGGAGTCATTTTGATTTCTAAACCATAATTTTCTTCAGAACTAGGTACCATTTGATTTTCTCCGTGGAACCCTTTAAGAATTTTAATCCTTAATAGAGCCTATTATAATTTAGCTGTTCAGTTTGTTTGACAGATAATGTGTACATTGACAGCTGATGTCTGAGAGGGAATTTTTATTTTATTTTTTTTCTGAAGAAGACATATGAACCTATTTTAATTAGTTTATTGAATCCTCAGCTTCATTAGCAATTTAACTCTGTATGCTTCTGTGATTTACTAGATTAGAGAAACTTGATATGTTGGGCTTGACATTGATGAAGAATTACAGAAATTATAATTTCAACTTGATTAAGAAGTGGATTGCTGTGGTTGCAGGACTGTGTGGCATTAACAAGGCAAAGAGTAAAAGAACTCCAAAGGATTTTAGATGAGGCCATTACTGGGATGGAGATTGATCAAGATTGATTTTTTTTTTTTTTTTCAGTTGCAGATGAGATGATAATTAATATAGTGTTCAAATACAGAGTACTTTTTATCTTGTTCGGGTAAAATTTTGTTGCAATGGTTGGTAATGAATATCATTGCATCTATTGAAAGGCTATTGTTATTTTGAGTTACTTTTTTTGCTGTTGCCAATTCAATGATTCCACTAATAAGGGCTACTACTGTTGCATAATATCTCAAGTATCTTTAAAGTAAATCATATTCGGTACCTTTGGTTGCTGAATTGTTTTTACAGAATTGCTAGGATGATTGATATGTTTTGTAGGTATGCGGAACTCAACCTTGGCCACATTTTTTGCCTGGCTGACTGAGTGGACACATATGACTTGCTATAGCAACATATCAGAATTTTTGTCACTATTTGCCAAAACTCCTTTGGCACTTGTCTTGACTGTGAGCTTTTGTTTTCTGACTTGTTACTAAAAAGTTTAGTAATTTAGAACTAGAATTAGAAACTACATTATGCAATGACTAATTGAGTATTTGTCTCATAACACTGCAAGTGTAATTTGGTATGGAATCTGCACATGCATTGATTTATAATATGAGATAGTTTCACCATTTTTCTTAGGTAGTATTTGTTAATCTTGAAAAGGTTAGGATGGAAAGAAAATAAAATTATTTCAATATTTTCAATATTTTTAAACGTTTGTTAAAAAAATGAATTTTACAAAAAAAAATTATTTATATCTTGAAAAATTAAGATATGTGTATCTTGATATAAAATTAAGATTTGTACTTCTATATTTTGTCAAATAAGAAATAATTAAAAATTTTAAAATATATTTTTAATTCATTTCAGAAATTTAATAAATAATTAAAAAAATTAAAATATTTTTTAGTTTTATCTTAATTATTTTATATTTTGTTCCAAAAAATATTTTAATTTTATTTAAAAATATTTTATTTGAATCAATTCAAAAAACACTAACGTTATTTTAATGATTACATGGAAGTCTAATTATTTGGGCTAATGAGGTGAGTATTGAAAGATACAGATGACTAATGCATATTGACTTGTTTAGTAATTTGATTGGATGATGCATATATGTCCATCGGATTAGCACCAGCTAATGAGGGTTTTTTTTTTTAATATTATGTGCATAATCTTAAAATGATATTGGAAATGGATCGGAATTGAAGCATGTTAAGAACAGAAATTCAAGCCTGGGAAAAAAGAAGTTGAAGAGCATTTGCAATAGGTACATGCACAAATTGGTTCTTAATACTGTGGGCTTGGTTTATTAAAAGTGATGTAATTTTTGAGCAAAGCTGTCCCGTGGTGAGAATTGAGCAAAAAACAGAAGCAAGCAAAAAGAGATGCAAGAACTACTCAGGTGGTATGCTGTAGGGTCCCATCCCAATGGAAGGGCACAAAAAAAGAAAAAGAAAATATAAAAAATCCTTTGCCTAAGGTCCCAAAAAAATCTATTCATCATCCATATTCAACCTCACTCTCCCTCTTACTTCTGGGAAATCCAAATCAGCCAATCAGAATTCAAGCCAATAGATAGATTACCCCTACTCATATCCCATTTCTCTCTCCTACTTTGAAACCAAAACTCAACCTCAAAATTAATTACACTTCAGCTTTCCCCATCATAATTCCTTGACTACCCATTTTGCCACGTGTACCTCCACCTCACCACTTACCTCAAAATAAACAACCGTCTCAATTCTCCAAGTGTCTCTCCACCTCTTTAAACTTGGGAAATTATATGCCCATACTCTTTCAAGTTTCAACTGCCCGAAAAAATTAGGAGGAGAAATAGATACAAATTTCATTTCTTTTTTCTTTTCTCCGTTTACTAAATTTTCTCTTTTCTTTTTCTTCTCTCCCTCTCTAATTTAGAAACAGAGGAGAAAACAGAGTACTCTGTTTTCTGTTTCACTCAGTGCGGGATTTTTTTTTTCCATCAATGGCTTCTCTAGTATCTTCAACATTTACTTTGCCATCAACTGTACCTGATCAACTCTCTTCTTTATCTCAAAAACACTACTTTCTCCACTCTTTTCTCCCCAAGAAATCCACTCAAACAAACTCAAAATCAGCCTTGAAAATAAAATGTGCTGCAATTGGTAATGGCCTTTTCACACAAACCACTCCTGAAGTTCGCCGAATAGTCCCAGATAACAACCAGAATCTCCCAATTGTGAAAATTGTGTATGTAGTCCTTGAAGCTCAGTACCAATCTTCACTCACTGCTGCTGTTCAATCCCTCAACAAGACCTCCAAATTTGCTTCATTTCAAGTGGTGGGTTACTTAGTAGAGGAGCTTCGCGACGAATCCACATACAAAACCTTCTGCAAGGATCTTGAAGATGCAAATATATTTATTGGGTCATTGATTTTTGTTGAGGAGTTAGCATTGAAGGTTAAAGCTGCTGTGGAGAAAGAAAGGGACAGGCTTGATGCAGTTCTGGTATTCCCTTCTATGCCTGAGGTAATGAGGCTTAACAAATTGGGTTCTTTTAGTATGTCACAGCTTGGCCAATCAAAGAGCCCATTTTTTCAATTGTTCAAGAGAAAGAAGCAAGGTGCAGGATTTGCTGACAGTATGCTCAAGTTAGTTAGGACTTTGCCTAAGGTTTTAAAGTATTTGCCTAGTGATAAGGCTCAAGATGCTAGGCTCTATATCTTGAGTTTGCAGTTTTGGCTTGGTGGCTCACCTGATAACTTGCAGAATTTCTTAAAAATGATCTCTGGGTCTTATGTTCCTGCACTGAAAGGCCAAAAGATTGAGTATTCTGATCCAGTATTGTTCTTAGATACTGGAATTTGGCATCCTTTAGCTCCTTGTATGTATGATGATGTTAAAGAGTATTTGAATTGGTATGGAACTAGAAAGGATGCTAATGAGAAACTTAAGGCACCTAATGCACCGATCATTGGGTTAGTTTTGCAAAGAAGTCATATTGTTACTGGTGATGATGGTCATTATGTGGCTGTGATTATGGAGTTGGAGGCAAGAGGTGCCAAAGTGATACCAATATTTGCCGGTGGCTTAGACTTTTCAGGGCCAGTGGAGAAGTTCTTGATTGATCCGGTCACGAAGAAACCAATGGTGAATTCAGTGGTATCATTGACTGGATTTGCTCTTGTTGGAGGTCCAGCAAGGCAAGACCATCCTAGAGCTATTGAAGCTTTGACAAAACTCGATGTGCCTTACATTGTTGCATTGCCTTTGGTGTTTCAAACAACTGAGGAATGGTTGAATAGCACTCTGGGACTCCATCCAATTCAGGTTGCTTTGCAGGTTGCCCTTCCTGAGCTTGATGGTGGCATGGAGCCCATTGTTTTCGCCGGCCGGGACCCCAGAACAGGCAAGTTTCTTTTCTTCTCTGTTGCATATTTCAATTTTTCTTTTTCAATTCTGTCCATTGCCATTATCTACATATGATTTTGTTGAATTACATTAGCTGTTGGAATTACCCAAAAGAGGAAAAAGCATAGCTACTTCTGTTTATTTGAAAAAAAAAAAAAACACCGGATTACTTCCTAATTTTGGCAATGTATTCAATATGTCTGGAGTTGTAACAAATTCAATGCAACTTCAGGGAAATCACATGCTCTTCACAAGAGAGTCGAGCAACTCTGCACCAGGGCCGTCAGATGGGCTGAACTGAAAAGGAAATCGAAGGTATTAGCTAATTCATCAGAGTATTTATTTCTGATAGAGGTTTTTGCTCCTGTATTTTTAACTCTTGAAATTACAAAATTAAATGATGTCAGCTTTACTTGTGAATAATCTTCCTATAAATTACATTACTTCATTTTCAACTTGATTTCATTATTTTGAAGATAAAACTGATAAATTATTTGGAAGAGAAGACAGTGGAAATGATAAAATTGTGTTCCCAGGCTTGTACATAGTATTACTAGTCATGACCCTCAATGTAGACCTTTCTGTCGTTATTAGCTAAACTTATTTAAGAAGCAAGTTAATTTTAGCATGTATTTGGTTGTTCCTGTGACTCCTTTGTGACCTTTAGTCCAATGAAACTAGAGAAATATATGATTTGATGCTAGTAACTGGAACTTGAGTGATTTTTCTAGTAAATGCTAAATATTGCATTAGGAAACAAAGAGACTGTTCGTCGTGAAGATTACTGTTGCACCTCTATTCTAAATTTCAAATAATAAGATTATCCTGTTTTACTTTAATGAGCATTTCATAACATATGTATGTATTAATGCAGGCCGAGAAGAAGTTAGCAATAACTGTATTTAGTTTCCCTCCAGACAAAGGGAATGTTGGAACAGCAGCCTACCTTAATGTCTTTTCCTCCATCTTCTCGGTCCTTAAGGACCTCAAAAGAGATGGCTACAATGTTGAAGGGCTACCAGAGACTTCAGAAGCCTTAATTGAAGATATCCTTCATGATAAAGAGGCTCAGTTCAGCAGTCCAAATCTGAATGTTGCCTACAAAATGGGCATCCGAGAGTACCAAAACCTTACTCCTTATGCCACAGCATTGGAAGAGAACTGGGGCAAGCCTCCTGGCAACTTGAATTCCGATGGTGAGAATCTCTTGGTATATGGAAAACAGTATGGTAATGTTTTCATTGGAGTCCAGCCCACTTTTGGTTATGAGGGTGATCCCATGCGGTTGCTGTTCTCAAAATCTGCTAGTCCTCATCATGGATTTGCAGCTTATTACTCCTTTGTTGAGAAAATTTTCAAAGCCGATGCAGTACTTCATTTTGGCACCCATGGTTCACTTGAATTCATGCCAGGGAAGCAGGTGGGAATGAGCGATGTCTGTTATCCAGATAGTCTCATTGGGAACATCCCCAATGTCTACTATTATGCCGCTAATAATCCATCTGAAGCCACAATAGCAAAACGTCGTAGCTATGCAAACACCATTAGCTATTTGACTCCTCCAGCTGAAAATGCTGGTCTTTACAAGGGCCTCAAGCAGTTGAGCGAGCTTATTTCCTCATACCAGTCCTTGAAAGATACAGGCCGTGGACCACAAATTGTGAGCTCCATTATTAGTACTGCTAGGCAATGTAATCTTGACAAGGATGTTGAACTTCCTGCTGAGGGGGTGGAGATCTCAGCGAAAGAGCGAGACCTTGTGGTTGGAAAAGTATACTCCAAGATCATGGAGATTGAATCCCGGCTTTTGCCTTGTGGACTTCATGTCATTGGAGAGCCTCCATCTGCCATGGAAGCAGTTGCAACTCTAGTCAATATTGCTGCATTGGATCGTCCTGAAGATGCCATTTCCTCGCTCCCTGCTATTCTTGCAGAAACTGTTGGACGAGAGATAGAGGATATTTATAGAGGAAGTGATAGAGGAATTCTAAAGGATGTAGAGCTCCTTCGACAAATAACTGAAGCATCGCGTGGTGCCATCTCTGCTTTTGTGAAGCAAACAACAAATAAGAAGGGTCAGGTTGTAGATGTTGCTGATAAACTGACCTCAATTCTTGGGTTTGGTGTCAATGAACCATGGGTTCAATACTTATCGGAGACAAAATTTTACCGTGCAGATAGGGAGAAACTTAGAGTACTCTTCCAGTTCCTAGGAGAGTGTTTGAAACTAGTGGTTGCTGACAATGAGTTGGGAAGCTTGAAACAAGCTTTGGAGGGAAAATATGTTGAGCCGGGTCCTGGTGGCGATCCAATTAGAAATCCAAAAGTATTGCCAACAGGAAAGAACATTCATGCACTAGACCCACAAGCTATTCCTACAACAGCAGCAATGCAGAGTGCTAAAGTTGTGGTGGATAGGTTAGTTGAGAGGCAGAAGGCTGATAATGGCGGAAGGTATCCTGAGACAGTTGCACTAGTATTGTGGGGAACTGATAACATCAAGACCTATGGTGAGTCCCTGGCTCAGGTCTTGTGGATGATCGGAGTGAGGCCAGTTGCTGATACCTTTGGTAGGGTTAACCGAGTGGAACCTGTATGTCTTGAAGAACTTGGAAGGCCTAGGATCGATGTTGTTGTCAATTGCTCAGGAGTTTTCAGAGACCTCTTCATCAATCAGGTAAAAAGTCTTTTCAAGTTCTCATTTGGTTTCTATTATAAGCTTCTGAGGCTTGGTTAATTATCTTGTGTATGAAATTTTCGGTTTAGTTCTCTTCTTTTGCCAAATTGCTTTGTCGATACATTATATGCCTTCTTTCTGTAGATGAACCTCCTTGATCGAGCAGTGAAAATGGTGGCTGAACTGGATGAGCCAACTGACCAGAACTATGTCAGGAAGCATGCTCTAGAACAAGCTGAAGCCCTTGGCATTGATATTCGGGGAGCTGCAACTAGAGTATTCTCTAATGCCTCAGGATCTTACTCCTCGAACATAAACCTTGCCGTGGAGAATTCTTCTTGGAATGACGAGAAGCAACTTCAAGACATGTACTTGAGCCGAAAGTCCTTTGCTTTTGACTGTGATGCTCCAGGTGCAGGAATGATGGAGAAAAAGAAAGTATTTGAGATGGCTCTGAGTACAGCAGATGCTACGTTCCAAAACCTTGACTCATCAGAAATTTCACTTACTGATGTGAGCCACTACTTCGATTCAGACCCAACAAACTTAGTGCAGAACTTGAGGAAGGATAATAAGAAGCCTAGTGCATATATTGCAGACACAACAACAGCAAATGCTCAGGTTAGCAATTGAAAGCCTTCCTATGATTTAGACCGCTTGTGTGGATAAAATGTCTGTTTTTGAGCTAAACCATTTAAAATTTTGTGTTAACCAGGTTCGTACACTTGCTGAGACTGTAAGACTTGATGCACGGACTAAATTGCTCAACCCCAAGTGGTATGAAGGAATGATGAGTAGTGGGTATGAGGGTGTGCGTGAAATTGAGAAGAGGCTTACAAACACAGTTGGATGGAGTGCAACTTCCGGCCAAGTTGACAATTGGGTATATGAAGAGGCCAACTCAACTTTCATTCAAGATAAGGAGATGCTGAACAGACTCATGAGCACTAATCCTAACTCATTTAGGAAGTTAGTGCAGACATTCTTAGAGGCCAATGGCCGTGGCTACTGGGAAACTTCACCAGAAAATATTGAAAGGTTAAGGCAGCTCTACTCTGAAGTTGAAGACAAGATTGAAGGCATTGATAGGTAACGGAACGCAAATATCAATTCACTTAGTTAATTTAGCTGAGCTGCTCTTTCTCTTTTCAGGCAATGATTTGATGTAATTTGCTTGAACACTTGATATGTACAATTTGTTTATAAGTCATGCAGTAATTGATCTTCCCCTTTAGAGATTTGCGTCTGCCTAAAAGTTTTACTTCATTCCTTCTAAATTGCACAATTTGATGATAGGAATTCTACCAATCACGACACTGCCTACGAAATCCACAGTTAATGCATTCTATCCTCATCATTCCTGAAACTGAAATAAAGAAGAAAAACAAAATCCTTGATCGGATGATCCTTATATGTGAATTTAAAAGGATGCAATCAAGAACTTAAATTCATATTGAAACAATAAGTCCCACCATATTTCCTTTTAGATAGAAAATAATTGAATGATTTTTTCATTTGAGGCAATCCCCAGTCAGTAAATGAATCATACAAGGGAATCTACAAAGAAATAGGTAAAAGAAATTACAATTACATCTATAAAACAGAGATGGAAAAAAATTGGAAAGAAAAATGAAACAGAATTTTGTATAACAATTACAAAATGGTACAGTGTCTTCCTGCATCTCTATCGTGGTTCTTTGGAGTATCAAAAAGATGTTAATACCTTCAAACTAATTCCATTAGGAGAGGGTCACCTTCTGCCATTGTTCTTATCAACTTTATAAAATCTTGTTCACTTGAAACATTGCATGGGTGAACAGCAGGAGCTTCCACCAAGTAAAGGGTTGAATTAGCAGCTGGCAGCTTCCGTTTATAGACCATTGCACTAAACACGGAGTCAAAATTCTGAGATGAATCCATTGAAACAAAGAACATAGGTATGGCGACTTTGTGATGGATTTCAAGATTACCCACAAGACCAACAAGATCTGCAAAGTCAGCTACAAGTTGATGAGGAATGTAGAATATCTCAGAACTGCATATTATGAGGCTCTGTTCACTCTTCATGGCATCCTTGTAATTGACTTGGAAATGAACAGGCATTGAGTCGACTACTTTTTTAACCATTTCTGCTTGTTTTGCATACCAATCTGAATTTCCATTAGTTGAAATGGTACTCCAGGATTTAGATACCTGAACCAGAATGAATTAAAAATAAAAATTACTAATCTGGTATGCTGTTCATAAATCCATAGTATTGCCTGCTATATCCTGTGCTATTGACAACATGCATGCTGGAATATACAGATGTAATACTGAAAATTAATGAGAAAAAATATATACTCCATCGTTCCACAAATATATGCTTGTTTCTCTTTTCACATAGATTAAGAAAATTAGTTTTATAGTTTAAAGAAAAATTTGCCAATTTTTTTCCTATTTTGCCTATGTTTTTCCTAATATACCCTTAATTAATATATAGTCATTCATTAATGTTTATTATATAAATCAAGGTAATTACTTGCATATGTGGAAATCATAAATTGGAAATAGTAGTGGAATCATAATAATAATAAAAAAAATCAAATACAAAACTTTACGCAAATCAAGATACTTCAATTTCAGGAAAAAAATATGAAATTGCAAAGCTCAAAAGGACTTTATATTGCCCGCCATATACAATTCAATGAAGAAAACAATTATAATGACTGCAGTTTTTTTCTTTTCAGTTGTTCTAAATGGATTTCCAATGAATTGAATAGATCAAATTGCAAAGCAAAAAAAGGACTTCATATTGCCAACAAGATTTAAGATTTACTTTTTTACTTTCTTATTTGTGGGAATATGGAGGCAATATAACCTGTTCACTTTATTATTCATGGTTGTGGGGAAATTATAAACAAAAATGTCATTAGGAGTCCAAATCATTTAAGATATTCTAATAAATAAGAATAAGAAATATAAAAAATTTAATATGGTGACCGTTGATTACAAAACAATTAAATAAGGACATGGTAGATGATTTATATATTAACTATAATATAGAAAAGGAAATAAAACTATATGGTGGGGCAAACCAAAATGAAAAATAAGCCTATATTTATGGAATGGAGAGAGTGTATATATATAAAGAAAAAGAAAAAAAGAAAAGAAAAACACAACCCAAGGATCGAATTGAGCAAAGAGCTTCTGTGGCCCTTACTCATGTCCAAGATAAAAAATGCTTTAAATAAAGCAATTGCTTTTTTTTCCCCTCTTAAAAACAAGATAACAAGATTGAGCAGAAAAATGGGCACAAGAAGGGAGGAAGAAGGTACCTTGTTAGTAATCCACAGCTTGGTCTTGTCTGCTTGAAGTAAATTCCAATAGTTGAGGATAGTATCATCCTGAAGGAATAAAAACCCATCTGCACTAGGAAACCGACCAAATATATTGGGCAGACATCTGTAACCATATCACAGCAAGACAATCAGTAAAACCTACAAAATCAGCTTAAAGGCGAATATATATATATATGCAATAAAGGATAAATATAGGATGAGCAAAAACATCACTTCACATCAATTAACTGATTATCAATGACAAAAGCAATCCTAGAAACCAAGATTTAGACAACATCAGTCCCGAAATATAGCTTCTAAGCTAAGTTCAATATAAAAACAGCAACAAATTTTAGAAACAGGTTCAGCCGAAATTGTCAGAACTGCACACATGGAGACGGAGATAATAACAAGGGGGAGGGGAGAACAGTTATGGAGACTGCCTTCACCTACCACAGCACTAAAAACTGGTGAAAATTTCACCATTGCTGAATTTTAGCAACTTCATACACATACACTACACCAGGTTCTGAATGTCTGTTGGACATAGTCGTACTATAAAATAAATGGAGCAATAGCAAAGCACCTTGTCTTGACATGAAGATCAAAAGCTAAGTTGCCAAAATAATCTGATATTTGAGTACAGATATTTTCCATAATTTAAAATTGGGTAAACCTTGCATGATAAACGATGACAAACCAGAAAATTGCAAAAAGACATTCCAGCTTCTGAATTAGCTTCGCTGTAAACCCTAAAAGTCAGGAAAGCATATACAGCAGTATACTCATCTACGTACAAAACTAAATGTTGCCCTATGCACAATACATTTCAAGCATTTGAGAAAAGATTCATGACCACAGTCATTACATGACACAGAATTTAGATAGATCAAAAGGGAAGGAATCGATTGAAAATCACAGAGTTGGGACCTTTATTGAGATGATGTTTCAATAGGAAGGAATTATAGAAAATCCTCATCTAAAAGTGCAGCACTTAGAAGGCCATCAGTAGCCAGACCAGATGAAGCAACCAAATGGCGTATAAAGCAGATGAAAATCAGAAACATTCCAAAAATAGGAAAGAGGGGAGGGGGTTTGGTTCCTAGTTTAGTGCACGAGGTTTTCAAGAATGCAAGCACCAGTTATATGCAGCCTTCTCTTGCATAAGGAGGCTATTTCTATGCTGAATTCATGACCTTCAAGAGCAGCCTTGCCATTGCATCTAGAGGGAAAAATATTGTTTAGGTTTTAAAATACTTTAAGATAACCCAAATCTATAATAAGTTTTTCAAAATGGCAATAAAATTTAGAACTTCATTTATTATTTAAAGTTCAGACCTTAGGAAGGCTTTATTACACATACTTACAAAGGCAAAACAAACATGTAAATACCCATGTAACTGGAACCAGAAAAAGTCCAGTTTCAATACCCAAATGCACAAAGAGAACATGAGGGATGCAAATATCATCCTTAAAAGTAACTTGGTCTCAATGTGTTAAAGGCAATTCCAAGGTTTTAAAAAGCACATGAAATTAATGGGTGTAGAAAATCCCTCTTCAAGATTCTGTTACCCTACCTGTCACAAATGTAAGTATTGCCCTACAAAATTGTAAGCTCCTGAACCGAGTAATTAAAGTTTTCCCTACAAAAACTTTGTGTTAACCCAAACAATTTGAATGGATACACACTGTTATAAATCCCATATATTTATAAATTTTTATAGGATAAATGCGGTTTTCATAATTCAACTATTTGAAATATTGAAAAATTGAAAGATTATATATATATATATATAACTATTTCAAATAATTTAAGAGTAAAACTCAATAAAAAAGAATTCAGCTATTTCAAATAATTCAGGCTTAAAAATCACTTTTATCTTTTATCTTTTTTTTCCTATACATTAGAATTAAGTTTTTATTTTAATTATTTTTGTATGATATCCACTTGATTGGCCCGAGCTTGAGCCTGATTTTAATTTAAGAGGAAATTACACCAAATACCCATTTTTTAACCTCATTTTTTAAAAATACACCCATTAATTTTAAAATTTTAAAAATACCTTCTTTTTTTTTAATTTTAAGTTTTTAAAAATGCCACTTTTATATTATGCCCTAATTGTGTTTTAAAATTGGGACACAACCAAAAGAAACACTTCTTCTCCGTAATCCAACCAAGTTTGGAGTTTGAATTCTATAAAAACCATAAACCAAAATTTTCATCTTTATAGAAGTGTTGTACACTATGAACAAGGCAATTCCCCCAAAGTCAATAAGGAGGTAAATCATGAACCACCATTTCATATATTTGACTACATCAAAAGTTATCTAAATCTAAGAGCCCCAATTCATTGTGCAATCAAACAGAGGAAAAAAAATAAATTCTACTTGCTACAAGTGCTCCTATGAATATAATTAATGCTACTCTAGCGATGCCAAAATATGCAAATATCATTACTATATTGAAACTTACTTGTATAATTGTTCCAAATTGCCTTTTTCAACAGCAAGCTCCTCACTCTTCTGGTGTGACAAAATAATCACAGTTTTGAATATCCTACCATAAAGCAATCTCCATTCGAGAGCAGTCCGTTCCACAGGCCCAGAACAAAACATAATAAGTACAGTGTTTCCAAAAGACTTCCTCCACCGAATCAAATTGCCAATCTCATAACTCACAGTGCCTGTTTCCTCTACTCCAAGATGGACAGATGGCAACTTACGAGGGATAAACTCTCTTCTATCCCCGTGACCAATACTTGCCCGTGGCCTATCTAATTCTAGCGACATTAACCTAGGCTGCTGATAACCAACAGCAATCAAATCCTGAAGCCAAGCAGCTGTAAACTTCAGATCTTGCTCAGTCCAAAAGCCTTCTTCTGCCATTGCATAACTCAACTCCAAAATCTTTTCAAACAACCTATGTTTACTTGATCTCCATGCAACTAAGAACTTAACTAACCTCCCTACATTTACATGAAGATCCTTCTCCTCTGAAAATGGGTATCCCTCTATCCTATCATATCTATGCACAGTGGGTGGGTACACCACAACATAGCCACCAATCTCCCACAGAAGCCTCTGACCCCAATAACCCCTTAAGACATCAGAGGCCATTGTGCTAACTGAAACTGGAAGCATCAATCCCCAAAAGGCTGGTGAATGGTATATGGTATTAAAAGAATTCAAAGGAACCATTACACCCTGGGGCAATGCCACTTTTGGGGCATGCTCATCAAACCTAATATCAAAAGCTTCCAAACCAGTTTTTCTAGTAAAATAAAACACAGAGTCAACATCAGGCAATCCATTTGATAGACCTTGCTGTATAAATTGCTTCCCACCAAAAACCTCTGTGTAGAACAGTTCATGCCCAATTTCCCCCACATTCTCCAATGGAAACCCTCTAGGCCAAACAGACCTCTGCCCAAAATGAATATAAGGATTCACAACAGTCCTGTTCTCATTATCATGGCTATACTGCAATATAGTCTCTTGCCTAGCTCCTTCCCCAACTAATGCTACATCAAAATGCTTTCCCAAATCATCTTCTATGACCTCCCCGCGATCATCAGCATCAAAGATCTCCTTGGCTCCGTGCTGGATGGCAAACAAATAACCAACACTTTTCCTCACATAAGAATCAAAAGGCACAAAATCCACAACCCTAAAACCCAAACTCGCTTGCTGCTCCAAAGACAAATATATTGCACCCTTTAATGCCCAATCACTGGGAGTTTTTGAATTCCCAATAGCCAGCAACTGCCAGCCCTTGATTTTAACTAATTTCGTAAGCGAATCTGAAGGGTAATCAGAAACAGAAACAACGATCCATTTCTCAGCGCGGAAATTCGCAAAAGGTGAAGTTCTGTCAGTGATGGGTGTGATGTGATTCCAATTGATATGGGGAAAGTGAAGGGTCTTCTCAATAGGTTGAGACTTGGATTGAAGGTAGAGAAAAGCGGCAGTATCACCGGTATTCCTAAGGAAAAAGACGGCGGCCACGGTGGCGATTAGGAAAAAACAAATGATGATCTTGTAAAGATTCTCAGAAAACCAAGTGGAAAAATCGAGAGATTTGGAAGGAGAAAATCGATAATTGGGAAGGTAAGGCCTTGGTGATTTGGGCGATTTGGGGGTCGATGTACGATCTTGGACCAACATTGCTGAACCCCACAGAACAGGAAAATAATTTCCTGAAATTTGCTTTACACTGAGAAACTGACGCACTATTTCACCGAAAGTGTTCGTGATAATCCTGAGAGAAGCTCAAAGAGCTGAATCTCTCTCTCTCTCTCTTTGCTTCACTCTGTAAGCTAAGCTACGGTAAGCTAAAGCTTGACTGTTTAGAGACAGGGTCAAAAACGTCTCATTTTCTTTTTCACTATCTGTCTCTCTCTCAAAAATGCCGTCTGCTTTGGTGCGGGTAAAGAAAATAAGATGTTGGTTTCTGCTGCCGACAGGAATGGTTGGGTGCAGGGTTTCTTAGGATTCAATGTAAATTGTAATGTAATGTAACGTACCTGCTACTTGTTTGGTGGGGTGTACGATAGTGCAGGTGGGCCGTCACTCTCATTCTTCTCCAATCTTTTTCCAAATGGTGGCATTCTTCTAGTGTATTTTTGTTTTCACATAAAGTATTTTTCTTTTTGGTGCAAGAGGGTAAAATTTAAATTATAATTAAATGAAAAAAAGTGCACGATTTTTGGTTAAAATTAGATATGATTACTATAATATTTTTCAATTTTTTCATATAATAGTTAAAAAATGAAAAATATTATAAATTGGAAAGGATTTTGGACTTTTTATAAAGAGTAATACCATCACAATAAAAGAGTGCACGCTTGTTAATATTATGTGAGTGTTGAGGAATAATATTATTCAGTGTTGATGTTGAAATTGTAATTAAAATAAATAAATAAATAAATTGATTTAAATAGTTAAATTTAGTGAGAATTAAACAGACACTGCAACAATTAAAACATAAACTGTAGCAATTATACTGAAATTATTCATAGACACTACATACAACATGCATGAACCGTCATGTACATATATTTATATACACACACAATGATTAGCTGATTCAATATGTCCATATTACTGAATCAACGCTCCAATTATAATTTTTTATAGTTTACCGCTTATTTTTAATTAAAAATAAAATGTTTGCAATTTTCTTTTTATTGAAAATAATATCCCATGCTAATTTTCCATGAGTGCGCGATGTTAGAATGTCCCCTTACATTATCACTGAGAAAAGATTAGTTAATATATCCATTTTACAATCAATATAAAGAGAGGGTAAGCAGCAAAATAGTCAGGCTACTTGTGTTAATAATAATAATAATAATAATAATAATAATAATAATAATAATAATTATTATAATAATAATAATAATAATAATAATAATAAATGGTGCTTGCAGATTAAGCCAAAAAAGTTGTAATTTTGTGTGGTGGGATTTGGTGCTTCTTCTAACTAATCTGAAATAAATAATGGGTGGCTTGATTGGGTAATAACGTTATAAAGTGGGTTTTTGTGGCAACTAGTAGATTGCCTTAAACTTGGTTTTGCTTATCTGTCATATGGATGTCCATTATTATTATTATTATTATTATTATCATCATCATCATCATCATCATCATCATCATCATCATTATTTTAGGAAAAAATATGGGATTCTTAAACTTGTTTCTCCAAAATTACTTTCAAAAATTGACATTATATTATATTCAATTTAGATGCAATTGAAACAATTAAAACAACACTTTATTAATTTCGTGTGAATTTTAATTACAATAATCATAAGATCCATTCAAATATAAAATTATATATATATATATATATATATATATATATATATATATATATATATATATATATATATATTGGACATGCAAATTATGATGAATTGCATATTTTTGTATTTTTTTTAATATTTTGATGAGTCTCATAATTATTTTAAATTGATTTCATAAAATATTAATAGAGCATGAATCTTAAATTAATTGATCAATTATGTTTAAATTAAATTTAATACAAATAATTTAAAAGGATAATAATTTTAATGTTAATTTTTAAAAGTATATAAATTTAATATAAAAAATAAGTATCACAATATATGTTTTTCCATTACTTTATTACAAAAATAAAAAAATAAAAAGATTGGATAGCCCAATGTGTTCTAGTACCAATCTTGCTGTTTTGCTTTATATATATATATATATAACACTTATCTTTTAACAATTTGATTTCTGTATTACTGAGTTTGGTACGTGTTGGTATTGATTTTCTTTCCCTCTAAATGAGAATTTAAACATAAAGTACATCAATTTTGTTTTGCCTCTTAGAGTAGTGGCAGGGGTTATGACATTTATGTAACAAGATAGTGTTTGTTAATCTTATAAAGATTGGGATAGAAAGAAAACAGAATTATTCTAATTTTTTCGACTTTTTTAAACGTTTGTTAAAAAAATGGATCCCATAAAAAAAATAAAATATTTATATCTTGAAAAATTAAGATATGTATTTTTTGACACATGGTCAATATATGTATTATTATACTTTGTCAAATAAGAAACAACTAAAAAATTGAAAATATATATTTTTAATTCATTTCAAAAAATTTAACAATTAAAAAAAATTCGAAATATTTTACAGTTTTATCTTTATTATTTCATATCTTGGTTCAAAAATCATTTCAAGTTTAAATTAAAATATTTTATCTGAATTGATTTAACAAATGCTACTAGCATAGTTAAGTAGTTTTCGTATTATTCAAATTACAAATTGCTCAGGAAGTGGATATTATTATGATAAACTCTTTTCTTGTCATAGAAAACAGTGATTTGGTGGGATTTGTTCCTCTTGCGTTTCAAGCTTTTATATATGCCTAAGTTTTGGTGTGAGCACGATGGGATTAGTTACGTTCGTGATAATTGAATTTTGAGTTTTGAAACCAAATCATCAAAATAAAGTAATTTACAATCATCATAATAAATTAATTTATAATACAAAAATTATCAAAATTCTATTTTGTTCAATTAATGTAAAAATAATTTAAAATTTATTTTTTTGTATCACTGAAATGATAAATAAACATGTTACGTATGATTGTCACATCATTTTAGAGTCAATCAACTTTATAAGTTAGACCACCAAATAAAAAAAGTGCCAAGCCATCATGTAAATAAGACAAGATGACATATACAGAAGATAAAAAAAAAAAACTCAAATAACTAATCAGGGCTTATTTGTAAAATTAATTGGTTGTAAAATGATATGACAATCATATGTGATATGCTTAACTGTCATATGGATGTTTATTCTCATTATATTGAAATTATTAATATACACTACACACAATATGCATGAACCGTCATGTATATACACACACACACACACACACTGATCAACTAATTCAATATATCCATATTACCGAATCAACACTCCAATTATATGTTTTTATAGTTTATCGCTTATTTGTATATGCCTAAGTTTTGGTGTGAGCATGATGGGGTTAATTATGTTAGTGATTATTGAATTTTGAGTTTTGTAACCAAATCTTTAAAAAAAATAATAATAATTTGTAATCATCAAAATAAAGTAATTTGTAATACAAAAATTATCAAAATTCTATTTTATTTCAATTAATGTAAAAATGATCTAAAAATTATTTTTTTATGTCATTAAAATGATAAGTAAACATGTCACATATGATTATCACATCATTTTAGAGCCAATCAACTTTATAAGTTAGATCACCACATGAAAAAAATGCCATGTTATCTGACTGATATCTAGCAAGTGTAATAGATTAGTTAAATAATATAGAAAAATAAAATTAAGATTATGAAATATCATATCCAAGAGATTGTAAAAATTGTGAATTTCAGATGTATAAGTGAGCAATGTGTGAAGGAATTCCCAAGATTATAGTAGCAATGAATTAATTAAGCAAAAATAAAAAGTAACTAAATAGCTAAGTAATGAAAGTAAAATAATAAATTGTAAAATTAAGAACAAAATAAGATTGTAAAAGATGGTAAAATTCAATATTAAAAATACTGCTGTTAAAAAAACTATCCACCTCAACTTCTATTTCAATTATTTGATTAAAAATAATACAAGTGGTTATGTAAAACTAGTGTAAAGTCAGATGTCTTATTCAAAATATCGTTCTAAGTATTAAACTCTCGTATTATGAACAATTGAATACTTAGCATATTGATCCAGTATTAAACTCTCTCACTACATTTTCTTTCTCTAAATCCTCTCCAATTTAGATATTGGAGTACTAATGCCTTGCACCCCAGGAATAGTTTTTGTCTGTTTTGCAGATCGGCTTATCACATCTATCGATCAGCCCAGTCAACTCTTTCCTTTATCTTCCTCTTCTTTTAAGTTCTATATATCAATATAGGACTTACCAGGTTAGAATATGTTTACATTTAAGAAAAACTAATGAGATGCAACGATAATATATTTGCACTATACTACAACACTGTCTTATGAAAATGATAATCATAGAGTCTTCAAAACACAAACTCAGACACACATATAAGTATAAACAAAAAGGGAATGCAATTATAATAGCAGCAGAAGGGTACCATCAAATCAAATTATCTTACATTTGTGCAAAATGCAAAAGAGTACAAACTCATGAATATATATATATATATATATATATATTTGTGTGTGTGTGAGTGATAAAATTATTTATAATGAAAATCAAGGCCTTATTAAGCTAAAAAGATATTATTATTTCCTTTAAAAATAATATCGAATTTTCTTTTCTTTCTGTTTTAATAAGGTCTCAAATGGAAATCAAACTTGAGATTTCACTATTAACATTAATATAAATAATTTTATATAATAAAAAATCACTAGTAGTTTAAATGGTTGGAAATTTGATAATTTTTTTAGTTTATCAATAGCATATATTTTTTTTTTTAAATTTGTATCACATGTTAACTGTTAGATAATAAAAAATGAATGAAATAATAAGATAAATGCATATATGCTGAATAGCTTAGGCCCTGTTCGTTAACGTTGCAATTTATGGATTTTCATTTTTTTTAAATAGAAACGTGTTTGGCTGGAATATCAGTGTTTTAATTTCTGTAAGATTCTACAATAAGTTTTTTTCTAATCTAAAACCGAAAATAAGAATCCACAAAATGTGGATTTTAAGTTTAGTTGCCCAACATATATATTTTGTTTTCCCAGAAACTTCATTATCACCACCTACTTCTTGAGTGCTGCCTCGTCCTCAGCCGCCTGCCATCATCGTTCACCGCTAAGTGTCGCCGTCGTCCACCACTAACTGCCGCCACTTCTAATTTTTTATAGGTTAGCATCTTACTTCTCAACTGTTGCTGCTTGGTGTTTCTGAAACTCAAGTTTTTCTCAACTGTATATGGCTTCTGTTTGATGTTAATTGC
Organism: Excoecaria agallocha; assembly: GCA_037975025.1. Lineage (NCBI taxonomy): Eukaryota > Viridiplantae > Streptophyta > Magnoliopsida > Malpighiales > Euphorbiaceae > Excoecaria > Excoecaria agallocha. The sequence goes on along the minus strand of CM075808.1, from coordinate 40,136,496 downwards.
TGATAGTCTTTGAGAGAAGAAAGGGATATTGAAACTCCTTTCTGTTGTGATCAATTCTCGGTGGCTGGTTGTTCTGTTTTTACTTTTTCATCAGTTGGTGTGTTACTCTGTTTAATAAATTCAAGAACACAATGAAAAAATATAGTGCTTGACCAACTAAGCATGTTTTTTTTACCAACACTCTGCTTCACTATCCAGGATCCCTGAGAGCATACATCATAGATGATGGCAAATAAGATAAAATAAATAAATAAATGAATAAATAACCATTCGTTTGTGAACTCTGTTTCATCGTCAGTGAAAGAAAAGAAAGATGCAGAAAAGAATCTTGAAGATTTCTTCAATGAAGCCTTTGGAGAATTAAGAGATGAAGATGAACTGTCTTTAGTTGTATCTTTCTGCATTTCCTGCTTTTTTGTTTGAGCCCCAATCTTTGACTTCTCTGCTTCTACTTCAGCTTCCTTAGGAGAGTCAAAATTCAATTTTCCATTGTCACGATCACCAGAATCATCAGATAGATATTTTTCTTTAGAACTTTGGCTGGGGCATGCAGGTGGTGATTTTTAAGAGAGAGAGAGAGGGCAGGTGAGGGTAGGGAAAATGGTAGAGAAGGAAATACAATTTAAAATAAGGTAAACTAGTTTGGTAAAAGAATTGATGATTATTGATTACAATGGATTGGCTCCACCTAAGAAAAAAAATCTGTGGGGCTATGTCCATTTTGCTGGATACAGTTCCAAGTCCATGGGCCTTCCAAGTTATTCAGATTTTCCCCATGAAATTAAACTATATCTCATAGTGTTGCTTTGGTGCACTAAGGTTACCGTAGTAATTAATAGACTATTAAATGAATTTCTTTGAATATATATATATATATATACACACACACACACACACTAAAAAAATATGTATTTATATATAATTATTGGTATTTTTCAGTTGAATCTACCAAATAAAACATATATAAAATATATGACATATGCCATATTTGGTTGGTATAAATAAATTCTTGATTTTAATACTGTGTGGGTCAAATTTTAATATTGTGTGCTAATTACCTTATTATGCTGATTCATTCTTGATTTTAATACTTATGTGAACTTTGTGTATGTTTATTGCTTGTTGATGTGTTAAATAGTTAATTTTATATTTTATTTTAGTTTTTGTTTTATTTATATGTGTATTGCTTGTTGATGTATTAAATAATTATTTATTAGTTAATTATTTATTTTTTATTTTATTTTAGTTTTATTTTATTTAGATAGAGAACTTAGATCAAGTAGTGAATATAAATGATAGCAACACTATTGAGATTGGACATGGTGATGGAGCAATTTGGCCTCCACAAATTGAAGATTATTTTATAATATTATTGGTTGAGGAAGTAAATAATGAAAATCGAAAAACAACCACTCTCAGTAAAAGTGCATGGACACGAATTAGAGATCTTATGAAAAAGAAGACCAATCGAGAATATAGTCCAATTCAAGTTATTGCAAGTGACGATGTGTGGCAAAAATTATATAAGGTAAATTTTTATAATAATGAATTTATTTATTAATTATTATACGTAGTGCATAATTAATATTATGATCAATTTTTAGAATAATAGATATATTTTTTTTGCCAATAGGTGAATAAGATGGCAAGAAAATTTAGAAAAGAAGGTTGTAAAGAATATGAAAAGTTGTGCATTATCTATGGTGATACAACCACAACCGGAGCTCATTCTCATCCTTCTACTAAAAGTCCTTCTGTCAGTGAAGATGAAAATAATAATAAAAAATTTAATAGTTCTGACGAGGAGGTTGAACATATAAATAAGAACAAAAGGTTAAAGAAAACAAGTGACGAATGATCTAATAGTAGAAAGAAAAGAGAATCATTTCAAAATGCAATGGCTCAAGCATTGATTAACATTAGAGAAAGCTCAAAGAAAAAAATAGAATTGTTTGAGAAGAACATGAGTTCAAGAACAACATTCACTTCAGTTGGTAATTCAAGAGACAATTTTCAAACACAATCGAGTTGTGATAAAGAATCAATTTTCAAATGTCTTGAAGCATTGCAAAACCTTGATGGAATAGATGGATTGTTTTTTGCAAAAGCTGCTAAACTTATCCATGATGATTCATTATAGAGGGAGATATTTTTGGCAATGTCGGAAGAAAGAAAGAAAGACTGGGTTTTGAATATTCAAATTTGCTTTTTTATTATTATTTGTTTACTTTTTTTTGTTTGTTATCTATTGACATATATAATTATTTTGTTTGATGTTGGATTTTATTAATTGATTGGTTATTATTAAAAATTGATTGGAATATATTTATTTTGTTTTATTGTGCATAGATATTATTTTTAGTGATTTTTTAGGTTAATTGTTTTTTATTTTGACAGGAATATGGATTTGGATGATTTTTTTTCCGATTCTGATGAGGAAATCGAACAATTATTGATGATTTATGTGAACTATAAGTACAGTTTTATGTGCAATGATAAACCTAGACCTCAAAAAATTTCAAAATTAACAGGTCATGAGTGGGTTGTTGAGGTGTTAAATGGTCATCCAATGACATGCTATGATTTATTCCGGATGGACAAACATATTTTTATTAGTTTATGTAAGGAATTAAAAGGGAGAACAACATTAAAAAATTCCAAGTTTTTATCCGTGCAAGAACAAGTGGCAATTTTTCTTCTCATCATTTGTCAAAATGACCGACAGAGAGTTGAGTTGTAGCAGATCACTTTCAACATTCAACAAATACTATTTCTAGACATTTTCGAAATGTCTTATATGCGATTTGTTTAATAGCTAAACATGTGATTGTCCCTTCATCATTTGACAAAATACCTCCAGATATAAAAAATAATTCAAACTACTATCCATTTTTCAAGGTAACAAAAATTTTTTATTTTTTATCATTATTTTTAATATTGCTCATTATTTTTTACTTTTGTAACAGAATTGTATTGGAGCTATAGATGGCACGCACATTTCTACACGAATTCCAGTTAATCAATAAATTTCATACCGTGGAAAGAAAACAGTCCCTACACAGAATATCATGTGTGCTTGCTCATTTGATATGCGATTCACATTCGTCATGACTGGATGGGAAGGAACGGCAAATGATTCAATAATTTTTTTAGAATGTATTTCTAATCCAGCAAATAAATTTCCTATGCCTACATGAGGTAAATATTATCTGGTTGATTCAGGGTATGCTAATATGCCTGAATTTCTTAGTCCATATCGTGGGGAAAGTTACCATTTACGTGATTATAAAGAAGGATCAAATCCACAAGGTCCAAAAGACTTATTTAATTATATGCATTCTTCGTTACGTAATGTCATAGAATATTGTTTTGGAGTTTTGAAGGCACGTTTTTCCATCCTTAGAGATATGCCTTCATATGATATAAAGCGGCAAAAATATATACCTCTTACATGTTGTGTGATTCATAATTTTATTAGAATACAGGGAAGTATAGACTCTTTATTTGTAGAGTATGCAAATGAAAATATTATGCTTGGAGATTATCAACAAAATAATGAAGCCAGTACTTTAGAGCCGCGAAAAACTGTTGATATAAATGTAAGTCAACTTCGTCAGATGAACAGTACTCGAGATAGAATAGCACAAAGATTATGGTTGAATTATAATAATTGACATTTATATTGTTAATTTTTATTAAATAGTGATTAATTTTTTTTATTATGATGATTTTTTTTAATGTACTAGGTTTTAAATTTTGAATTTTATTAACTATTTATTATTTAATATTAATAATTATATTATATATATGTATAACATGTATTGATGGATATCAGAACATTTTTTGAAAAATAAATATAAAAATAGTTTTTAAACCGTTTTTGAAAAATCAATAACAAAAACTAAAAACAGTTTATGAATTTTAAAAAACTAAAAACATATAACCTTACCAAACACACCCTTAATTTTAATGTAGATTTTTATTAAGGATATTATCTGCTTTATGTTTTAAAGTTTAATTTCTAAATATTTTTTTATGAGTATTTTAATATAGGACAAACTAAATGCTTTAATTTTTTTAATTTTGATAATTTGAATTTTCAATAAATTATAAATTTATAATCAAAATTTTTGAGATGGTTTGAAATTGTTTAAAGTAATAGTATGCTAATTAATTAACTAAATATTTGTATGCTATAAGGAGCAGGCCAGATGGGGCCGGGCAAATATTTTTGGGTTTTATCATTTGGAAAACAAGCCCGTATGAGCCTGGTTCAAATCCGGCCCGAATATGAAAAGGTCTGGCCACTAATGTAATTCTAAAACCGTTTCTGAGAGAGAAACAGAAAGCAAATTGGAACATAATAATAAATTCAAATATTTGGTAGGAACCCGCCATTTTTAAACGTTTTTTTGAGCTTTTCTCTGTGAAAGAGAATGGCTCTGTTTCCATCGCCTCTTGAACGCCATGTGGCTTCTGCTCTTCTCCTTCTCTCCAACACTGATCCTTTCTCTCCTTCTCCTTCTTCTCCAAGGTAATCCATCCACTATTCACACCTCAATCTCACATCAACAGTTTCAATTTACTGCTTCTTCACATATTATGTCGGTTTTGGTGTTTGATTTTGCAGTCTTGGCTTGGACGGTGACTCTGTCAATCTCGAACAAATAATCCCGAGTAGCTTTGAGGAGAGCTTGAGCTTGGTTTCTAGCGGCTCAAAATCACAGTCTTCATCTCTTACCAGTGATGGTTCATCGAAACAAATTCCAACAGCGCACAATCTTAGAATCTTCGCTGATGTAGTAACTTGTTGTCATGAAATGAAGTTTAAGGTAATCTCTCTTTCTCTCTCTCTCTCTCTCGATTCTTTTTGTCTCCCGTTTGGATTGTTCGTTTGATAATTGTGAGTGATTATCTGTTTGGAATCTGTTTCTATGTATATACCGTATGCAAGTTGATTTTTATGAGGTTTTTTATTCTGTTTGGCTGAGTTTTGAATGACAATTTCGCGTGATTTAGTTTGAAGAGCTAATGCTTTGCAGTTGCTTGTATGATTATGATCTCATCTCTGTTATTTTCGATAGTCATGCTTTCAATTATCAATATAGTTTGAGAAGTTTTGAACAATTTTTGGATTGAAGAACCATTTGAATCTCATTTGAAAGGAATTTAGTGTGCAACTCTGTTCTGGATTTTTCGAAATTTTTCTAGAATTTTCGCTTATTGTCTTTGAACTGTGATTTTTAGTTGAAGTTAAGGTGCGATCAAATATTTTTGAGCCAAATCGATTGAACTCGCGAAAAGTAGCAGTTTCTCTAGCTAAACTTCAAAATCAAGTAATTTGATTACTAAATGCAAGTTCAAATTTCATGAAATTGTTCAGGTTGTGAAAAAGAGGCGATCCAAGGTCTGCTGGAGCTTCTCCTATGAACCGAAAGTAGTTCTTGGTCTGCCTGTGACAGAGTCCTCCGGATCAGAATCAACAGAGGCTTCCTGCTTATCAAGCACTTCAAGCGCAGCGTCAAGTGCACAAAGCCGCTATTATTTGACCAGATCAGGCATTGCAAGGGACCAATTGGAGGGTCATGAGAAGCCTAAGAGGAGTAAGATGCAGTCGGTTCATGGCTCAGGCTCAGGCTCAGCTTACCTGAGGCGCCGAGCTGAAGCAATTTTGAAATTGCTGTCCCGCAGTAGTTCATCTGAAGTAAGAATCCGTCAACAGCTCGGTGACAGTCCTGACACCAGCAAAGCTCTCAGAATGTAAATTACTTTCTCCTCTCTCTATGTATTTCAGTGTTTTTGGCTTAAGCATTTTGATCTACAATTAATGCCTTCCTGATTCCTGAAGGTTGTTAAAGCAAGAAGCAGTTAAAAGATCTGGGACAGGAGGACGTTTGGATCCCTATATTTACAGGGTATTTTATCTTCTTCACCTTCTTTTAATTTGCATTAGCACAGAGAACGTTTTAAATGTAATTGGAATTGGCATGGTTTTATGTTTGCAGATAGCTTGAGAAGTTAGCGAGCTTAAGTTGACCCAGGTATTAGTAGGGAGGAAATATTAGTAGGATTCTAATCATCTCATTCATTGAGAAATTTTGGGTTGCGGATATGTATAGGTGAGAATAAAGTAGCAAGACCTCGAATAGGTACTGTATATCTGCGCAATATTATGTAGTGATATACAAAGTCTTGGCCTCCCAATATAATATGCTTTAGAGGTATTGGTTAATCTTTGGGTTCATAAATTTACTCATGCCCAAATCAATGATAAATTGGCATGTATTTGTATACAAATAAAGCAGTGTTTTTGTATACAAATAAATTCATGAACCCAATTTAGTTAAAAAAAAAAATTGATATATATACTCTTTTAGAGGACAGGTCTATCCCAAGTTAAAATCTATGTTTCTAATCATATAGAATTTTTATTGTTATTCTCTTCTTGGCAAGCGTGAAACTTTGATGTTCAATTATATATACATATTACTTCAATGCGATAATTAAAATATTTGAAAGAAAACTATTTGTCGCATTTGTAGGCATATTTGATGCAATTCTAGATATGGTTAAAACAAAAACATAAATTTCACAGACTAAATATAGTCTGCCAAAGAAAAAAAGAAAACTGAGAAATGTCTCAGCCTCAGGGAAGTAAATTTTCTTGAAGTTTATTTTATTTTACAAGGATTGGAGGTTGAATTTCCACCAAGTGATGTGTTTATTCTGCCAATTGCACAATTTTGCTAGATGATGCATTCTAGACTAAAGTTTGATTTTCTTACAGTTTTCTCATCCTCTTTGCTTTAGTATCATTCAACTTTGTTTTCTTCTCTAACATATTTGGCTTTCAATAAATAAAATAAAAAATAATAATTGCTAATAACTGTCAATTAGTTTCGATATTTACTAATAACAAAATAACTTATCAAACAAAGTATTTATGAAATTTCAGCATAATTCACAAGCTAAATGGCCAAAGTTTTAAGCGTGTATGTTTGTTTGAACTTTAATAATGTCTTCAAAAACTTCAATCAAAGCATTTAAATTTGAATTATACGTTAAGTACTTTTAAACACAGTTATTTTGTTGAATTCTTTTAGGTGTATGGGATAAAATATTTTGATTTTTCGTCATTGAAGCACTAATATACACCGATTTCTCTTTTTTTGCTTTCAACACAAATGCTGGATAAAAGTAAAAAAGTTTTTGGACTTTTTTTTTTATTAATAACGTATTTGGAAAAAATATTTTGAAATGTGCAGTATTTCATAAAACAATTATGTGAAAATTGAATGTAGGTGTGACACCCTAAACCCAAACTTTGGTGCAAGTACCGAATTATCTCTCTTTTTGGCGGTGCTAATTATAATATTCTTAAATTATTTTCTAAATTAGGACAAATATAACTTATTCATCATGAATTTCATCCTACTTAATTCATTAAGAATTTCATCGTAATTTCATTATTAATTTGATCAGTTACTGTTCAAGTTATAAAAATTTGGCAGCACGGCTACATTTTTAAATCTAATCTCCTACATAATAAACAATTTATGCTCCCAATAATTTCCTCAAACTTTCCAAAACTCCATTCAAATCATACAATCACTTCTAAAATATATTCATCAATCAATCTCAACCATCACAAATATCTATCAAAATTCCATCACATGATATCCATAACTTCCTTAATTACATACTATTTAATATAAATCTTATATATACGTGCCAACACAAATTACAATCTTTCATCAATACATGTAATGCCTACAAATGACCTAGGTGCGACATAAAAATGCTACCAAACTCGTATAACCTTTAGGTATAAATCCGATTAAAAATCTAATCATATACTACTGAATCTTAACTTTATAATTCCAATCATACATACTTAAATATTTTTATACACATTTCATAGCTCAATACAGATACACACACATAATGTAACACCCTAAACTTGATTCAATAAACAAACTGGATATTGAGTGCTATCCCAGTTTTAGAAACCATATATATGTAGATTATATATACATTTCACATGCTATGCTCAAACCTCCATTTAATATGTATATTTAAGTCTACTAACCTAAAGAAATGAGAACAAAGTGTTGAGGAGCATAAGGGCACGAAGAAAGATTGAGAGGGAACAGAGCAAAAGAGCAAGAAATTTTTGAGAAAATGAAAAAAGTAGAAATGAAGAAATGATTGGTGTATTTATAGGGAGGAACGTTCGTTTGATTAGAGGCACTTGTGTGGCTCGGATGCATTAAAGAGGTTGAATTAATGATATTTATGGTGGATAATGTGAGTCTCAAAGGAATGATTGCAAGAAATTATTACTGTCTCGAAAACCAAAGAGGCATCTTGCCAGTCATTATTAGCACAAATACCTAAAGGACGTTTCATTTCTTCCGTTCATCTGCAATTAGGTGTTTCATAGTTGTTTAGATATCGAAATAAATGTCTTGCATGTTGGAAGGGACTTATGATAACTGGACTAGGAAGCTGGGCCCCTTTAGACATCCCCAAGACTGAATCCGAAATGGCCTTTTAAGCGACATCGTTTTGCATGTCCTATTCAAGCATGTGTTGTAAATCGTCTTAGGCCATTATGAGGCCTACTTTGGGAATCCTGGCTTAGTTTCCTAGCCAGGCTTGGGATCTTCTTTAATAGGAACTCCATGAGCATAAGGATTCCTAGCTGGTGAAGGATTTTGACCCATATAAATAGCTAAGATGCCAGATATTTTTCCTCTCTTAGCCATTATTTACTAAAAACACCCTCTCACCTTTTACTGACTTGACCATCGCAAAGCTCTCTCGCCAGATCTCACTGAAATTTCATTATTTTCAGGAACTTTTGAAGCAGCAATCAGATCAAATAGTCCGATAGCAGTCCGATAATTTTCAAACTGTTATCATACATGAATAACTAAAAAAATTGTTTCATATAGGCATACCATAAAAATCATAAAATTACATGCACCATAAATAGATAATTTTTAATAGAATTGGGATCAATTTTTAGAGGATTAAAAATTATAAAGTCTAGAAACTTTTTGTCTTTTGACTTGTTCTAATTCAAATTAGGTTTGGTTCAAGGAAATTTGACTAATTGAGTCTTAAATTAATGGTCGTAGGCTCGTAGCCGTGAGTTGCTGAACAGACCCACCCCAACCGTCCAGTTCCATCTTGACGATTTCAAGTTATGTTTGACTTTTTATTTTTAGAGATTTGACTTTTTTTTTTGACATATAGAGATTTGACTTTTATTTGTTGTGCGGTTTAATTAAATATTTCTTTATAGAAATTTTATTGAATTATATCAACTCTATTCATCTTTAAGCCTCGTTCCATCTCTTGATACACGATTAAAATAATAATTAATATAAAAAGAAATGGAGTAAACAACAAAAACATAAATACATTTAAAATATCAAAATATTGATAAAATAGAGAAAATGTCTTAAATTTTTTAAAATTCTGAAAAGTGTATTAAATTTCTTAATAAATTTTGAGAAGCAATAGCTTGAAGTGAAAAAAAAAATTCTCATACACTTTAAAAAAATGAAGTGAGTAATTATTTTTTATTAATTTTCTGTTCTTATCATAATTTTATTTCTTTTTTTTTTTCAAAATTTTTTCCCTTTAAATTATGTCCAAAATTTATAAAATTAATTTAAAATGCTTCTATAAAACTTTTGTCATCAATTAAAATGAACATACTATATGCTATAAATTTTCTAACTATCTTAAACAAAATCATAAAATTATTTAGGAATTTTAAATTTATTTTTTAACTATTTTTAATAACTCTATATATAATTTATTTAGGACATTTACAAAAAAAATTAATGTAGAACAAGCTAGTTTTGATTGGTATTAGAGTTTCGATAAAAATATTTTAAAGTAAATTTATAAATTTTGAACATAATATAGATAAAAAAAATTAGGTAAAAATATAAAATTAAGAAAACATAGATAGATATTTAATATCAAAATATCTAATATCAAAATATTATGAATAAATTAACTTCAAAATAAATATAAAAGATAAATCAGCTCTTCTATTAAAACATTACGCAAGTTAGAACCTTAAAAGGTTGTTCACTTATAGAAAATTACTTTAGTTAAGTAAAATAGAAATTATATTTATTTTAATCAATTTTCTAAAATAAAAAATTAATTTTTTAGTTTTCTAAAATACAAAAAAGATTTAAAAAATAATAAAAAATATTTTCTGAATAATTTTAATACATATACATATATATTTATATGTACATACGTACATACATATACATGTCTATATATGTGCAAACATACATATGTATATGTAATACATACATATGGATATGTATATATATTTATGTATATACATACACATACATATAATGCATATACACATGTTTGTATGCATGTATGATGTATGTATGTATGTATGTATGTATGTATGTATACATATATGTGTGTGCGCGTGCGTGCATATAATGTATATACTCTAATTTTTCATTTATGGATAAATGAATACATTTTTAAAATTTTTTATAAAAATAAATATTTTAATTTTTTAAAAAATAAAAAATTATTTTATGTAAATAAATGCATATTAACTTTTTTATTAAATAGATTGTTGCTTTGCATATTTAAGTTGTTGCTTGCAGTTGCAGCAGTATGTATTTTAGGCAAAGGCAAGCAGGTTGACAGCGAGTTATTGGGTGGAATTGGGGTGGCAGTTTTTAAATAACGATAGACAGAGAACTAAGGATTTTTTGTCATTATAATATTATTAGTGAACGAATTTCCGAGATGATGGCAGTCGGGTAGCTACCGCCGTCGGAGTTTCACGACCCTCAGGCAATTAAAGATGGTTTCATATATAAATTCTCCTTCAAATTTCCATCATTTATTAGACTTCTTCCCTAAACTAATTGAATATTTCTCCCCTAAACTAATTAAATATCAGATTATCTTTCTAAACTTGTTAAAAATATCATATTATCCATTGCAGGATATGTATCAGTTCACAAAAAAATACGTAAAAAATACGCGTCAAATATTAATAGGAGAATAATTTGATATTTTTAACAAATTTTAGGTGGATAATTTTTCAAAAAATTTTGAATGGTTAACCTGATGTTTTCAACAAATTTAGAGAGATAATATAATATATAATTAGTTTGAAAAATAAATATGATAAATAATGATAGTTTAAGGAGAAATTTTTGTATTATCTCATTAAAGATTTATCAACTTAGGCTCATATGAAAATTAATTGCTAAAATGGGGTAAATGTGCATCAAATATAACTGTTAGCTTCAATTTCAATTCGGTCGAAGGTGAGATAAAAAAAATTACTGTGTAATTAAGGAAAAAAATGTATTGATAGATTTTAATTAAACTCAATTACAAATGAAAATAATAATGATAGACTACCATATAAAATATATAAAATCAATATCCGTTGATCGAAGTGGATAAGAGCTCCTTCTCCCTTAAATATATTCCGAGTTCGATTCGTAAACTTGACATATGTATAAAAATTATGGCGTTGAGAGAGTCACCTCCAGTAACGGGCATCTGCAATATCCGATTCAAATTAATCAGGTTAATTGAGCTTGAATACTGAAAGGACATAACCTATCAAAAAAATATAAAATATATAAAATTATAGGATGTTAATATGAGTTTTTAAAAACTTTTTAAGTTTTTAATACGACAATTTTCTAATAATTTATTATATAAATAATTTCGCAGATTCGATTTTAAAAATGAACTCTTTTTTACTTAACATTATATTCAATCAATAAAAATTGGTTAATAGTCAATATCCTCTTTGTTTCAAATTAACTGTCGTTTTTTAAAAGTAATTGTAGCAATTATCATTTTATTAATATTAGTGCTATATTATTGTCATTACTGAGATTTCTCTTTTTTATATATTTTTTATATTTTCATCAAATATAAAAAATATTATAATCCTTTAAAGTAATTTTTAATTAATTGAAAAAATAACACTCTTTCCATCCCATTTTAAGAGTTATTTTTTTTATTTTAATTTGCCCTACTTCAAATGTTATTTTCAAAATTTAAGGAAAATATTTACATATATATCCCTATTTATTATACTACTTATTAAATATTTCTTTTTTTTTATTATACTTTATTTTTAACTAAAATTAAATAAAATTTTTAAAAATATAAAAGAATATTTTTATCAATTTCTATAATTTTTTTATGAAATTAAGGTGGTTTAATATTTTTTAAATTTTCATAAAAAAATAGAAAAATATTTCTTAAAATAAAAAAACGGACTAATTATGTTAATACGCATAAAAAATAACAATTAATTTTGAGGGAATAAGATAGGACCCAGCATACTACGAATGATATCATACATACGCATTACTGAAGCGAATGCAAACCTAACCACCATATTACGTTCCACACCATCCCATAAATCTTCCACGTTTTCTACATGCACCGTATTACATTAATAAACGTTTTTTTCTTTTCTTCTCTTTTTTTTTTTTTTAAAAAAGAAAAAAATAACTAATAAACCAATCAAAAAAAGTTCGTGGAAAAGCAAAGCACGCAATAAGTTTGAGTGAATTTTTATTAATGTAATTTAATGAATAACTATAAAGTTTTGTGCACATTTACCCTATTTTGGTAAATTCAAAATTAAAAAAGATTATAATAATGGAGTCAATAAGTAAAGTTTATCGGAAAAGGGTCACTGAGAGTCTGTGGAAAGTGTATTGTTTGTTTTTCTTTTGAATAAGGAGCGTGTATTGTTGGACTGACAAAAATTAGCAATGTGAATAATTAGGTTTATTGGTGAGATTTTGTTTACACCAAAAACGCCGTCGAAACGAAGCAGCGAATATTCAACGCGTGAAGCAAAAACTGGACGCGGTCAGAAGTGGGACCCTTAAGACATATTCCCCATTAATACCGGGTCTTTTTATTCTCTTGCTATTATGTCCTTCTACTTTTATATATTTAGTTCTTTTCCATGGGACTTTTTTTCAAAACATTTTCTCACCAATAAAAAAGTTGGACCTTCTGGACACAGGCGGGGTCATAAATTGGAAGAGCCGAGCATTTCCATTTTCCCTTCATATATATTATTTTTATTTGAAATATAATATTAACAACTTGAGTAATTAGGAATATTTGTTGACGAATTACTGCTCCATGTTCCTAATGTCTTACTATAATATAGTATAATTTTCAAAGAATATTGAGTTGTGATTCTTTTCAGATTACAAATTACTCACATGATTTTGAGAGTACTTTCTGCATCCTTTTTACTGAATAAATAAATAACTTTACCGTTATTATTTTTCAGTTTAAAAATTTATTAGTACAAACATTTGTTTAGAATTGAAAGAACAAAATAGCTACACCTGCCAATTATTTACTCTATTTTAAATATTCAATCTGTGTGACTGGAACTCGAATCCGAAAAAAAGAAATTGAATAATACAAAAACTTTAAAATATTTCAATCCTCCAAAAAATACTAGACTCAATCCAATATGTGAATCAAAATTTTTCAATTAAATTTTATTTTATTATATTTATTTATAAATTATTATTCAATATTATATATATTTTTTCAAAAAAATAATATATATTATGTTGATAATATATCATTTTATTAATATTTTCAATTCATTTTTTATATAAAAGTTTAATTTAATTAAAAATAAAGATTTAGTTATTTAAATTTTAAACAATAAATAATAAATAAAAAAGTTCAAATGGAGTCAACTGAAGTTTAATATGACGTCATATATATATATATATATATCTTAAATTTCTAATTTTTTACTGCTCAATTTTCTTATTTGGCTGCATTATTTATCTCACTTTATTTTAGTCATCATCAACCTCCAAGTTTCAATATCAAAATGATGGAAGGCTTTTCAATCATCAAATTAGATTGGACAGTGTACACTCTTCGAATATATATATATATATATATATATATATATATATATATATATATATATATATATATATATATATATATATATGTTATCTTAGTTTTATCAAAATGACTTTGCTTTTAAAAAAAAGAGAAACTTTAAAGTAGGAAATTCTTTCAGGGGTAAAAGAAGAAAAATAAAAGTTGATGGGGAAGAAGGGCAATAAAAGTGAAGAAAAGGACTAAAATCAAAAGGGAAAATGTGAAGAAGGAGGAAAGAAAAACGAAAGTGGAGAAAATGCCAAAATTGCAGAAGAGGTTCCTATATAACCAATCCTCTCCACCCCTTTCTTTTATCACTCCTCTCTGTAATCTCCATTTCTTTTGCACCCCTCGCTCCCTCTCTCTCTCTCTCTCTCTAGCCACAGCAAGAAGAAGAAGAAGAAGAAAATTTGTTTTGAAGAAAATAGAAGAGAGATGGGGAAATATGTGGAATTGTTTGATATGTTTAGAATCGCTGGCAGATTTTATTCTCACTGTCCACAGACTGCTCGCATGTACTATCATCCTCCCTCCGCCACTGACGACCACCATAACCACGACGACCACGACGCTCACCATCACCCGTCGGTTCAAGATTCGAGAGTGATTTCCAGTTGTGGATTGAAGGCTGGAAGGGGCTTTGAGGCTACTGATCTGATCTATTATTCTGTAATGTGATGAGAAATCATTGATTTAATGTTCCAAAACTAATATTTTTGACCAGTTGATTTGTTGATTCAATTGAAAGAGAGAAGGGAACTGAAACTGTTTTTGTTTTGGTGTTATTATTAAGATTTTTTGAATAACTTAGAAGCAAAAGGAAGAGGCAAATTAGTCGGATTTGATTTAGTTTTGAAAAGCTTGTGGTATAGGAATGGAATGCGAGTAATTTGCCGTTGGACTTGCGTCCCTCCGACTAATGTCGGCGGACTCTTCTGGTTAAATGGCAATTTAGGGCTTCGGCTACCAAACCGGGACTTTTTGATAAATAATGTTTTTTTGGAAAAATATTTAGGTTTTTAGGATTTTTTTTCAAATTATTTAAAAATTTAGTATTTTTTTTTATATTTTTGCTGGAATTTTTAGTAGAAATGACAGTTTATGGTCTTCTTTCTTTCTCTTTCGTACACAATGTTCCCCCTCCTCTCTCTCTTACCTACTCTTACTCTTCTTTTTTTATTCCACTCTTTCACTCTCTCTTTTTTATTTTATATTTTTTATATATCAATTTAAATTTTTAATACTATATTATTAATTATAATTTTTATTATTTTAATAATATTTAATTATTTATTTTATATTTAAAATAAATATAATAAAATTATAAAAAAATTATTTTTTAACCATAATAACTAATATTTTTTAATTTAAATAAAAAATAATCAACTAAAATCATGAAACAGAAAATGAGATAATTTTATGAATAATACTTTTTAAGAAATTAATTGGGTTTTTGAGGTGTTTTGTAAAGTATTTAGAAAAGTGGGGTGTTGACCTCATTTTCGCTGGATTAATCGACAGAAATGGTAGTAGCTTCACGGAGAATGAGGCACGTAGGAGAGTTGGCAGGCGGCTCCATTTCTGCTGGAGACTGTGGCGAAAGTGAGAGGTCATTTGTGCAATTCACGAGCGCACAGTGAATTGCACAGGAACATGCACAGTAAAATGCAGAGTGAACAACATTTCATCTCTAATAATTTAAGGCAAAAATGATGCCTTATTTATTATATTTGCTGAGTTTCATTTGGTTATCCATTGTTGTGTTTGTTGAAAAAGGAGGATGGCTATTGAGTTTTATTTGGTTCTCAAGTGATGAAGTTTATTTTTTGCTATTTAAGAGTGAAGACTTGAAGAGTGAAGACTTTATTTTTGTTAAAGATTTGATGCCTTTGATTAGTAAGTTAAATTTTTAAATTTTATCAAATTTTATCTTTAAAGAAAATGTATATTATTTAAATGTATGCATAAGTAGAGTGTTATATGGAGCAAAATAATTTAATTTTTTAGTAAGTTTTTTAAGTTGAGAAAATGTATATTATTCCAAGGTATTTATAAGTTGAGTATGATATGAAGCAAAATAATTTTATATTTTTTAGTAAGTTTGTTAAGTTTGTTAAGTTGAGACCTAATTTTAATTTGTGTATTTTTAATGTATATAAAGATATTATAATGTTAAAATTAGAAATATTCAAATTTATATTTATATTTAGATATATGTTAATTGGTGCAATATGATGTGTTGATGGATTTAATTTATTTTGTAGTTTGTTAACCAAAAGAATAAAAATGTATGTTGTTCGATTAAATTATTGTACAATTTTAGTTAAATTAAGGAATTAAATGGTAAAATACATATGTATAAAATATCGGTGTGTGGATTTGTAATTTTATTTATTGAGTAATATAATATAAATTGTTTTGTAGTTTAGTGAGATTGAAAAAATTAAGGTATGTTGTTAAATGTCATCATGATTATTTTTTTATGCAAATATAGGAATTTTATTATTGATATAAAAAGTTAGATGTAAGGAGCATAGGAATTAAAATTTTTTTAATTAAAGTTATCTAAATGGAATGTCATTTTAAAAAAAAATATATAAATATATTGTATATGATATTAAATTAGTATATTAATTTTTAATACGTATTATACTGTTTTATGTAATGAGGGGTTTGTTAATATAATATTTTTATCACATTTAAATGTAGGTATTTTTAAAAATAAATCGCTTTCAAAACCAGTTTTACATAAATCTAGGGTGGGTGTTGATGATTTATTGACGCTCAAAGGAAAATACCGAGCAAATGCAGTGTGGAGCCATGTTGTAAGTATAATTTAAATTATTCATAAATTGAAATTTATTTATAGCGTATATATGGAATAATTTAAGTCATGTTCATTTAAATGAATAATTTTTTTATTTGTTAGGTTGAACATAACGTATTATATGTTCAAAGGGCTAGTATGGAGAGTCATTATGCAAATATTGATGAAAGAATTATATCGTATTTGAGATTGGCTGAATTTTATGGGGTGTCTCAGATAGGTCTCATGCATATTGATGCGAATTTGGTAACTGCACTTGTAGAGAGATGGAGACCGGAGACTCACATGTTTCACCTCGCTGTTGGTGAAACGACTATCACACTACAAGATATAGAGATACTAACCGGTTTACCCATCGAAGGGCGTGCGATTACTGGACGTGTGAAACATAATTGGCCAATACTCTGCTAGCAACTGTTAGGACATATGCCAAGTGAAGGTATGTTGAAAGGTCATTAAGTTAAACTAAGATGGTTATCAGATACGTTTGGCTTTTTGCTAGTCGATGCTACTAAGTACAAAATATAATGCTTCACCCATGCATGGATGTTGCGTTGTATTGGTGGATTGTTGTGTCCATCACAAGTAAATAATTATATCCATCTGATGTGGCTTCTCCGTTTGGAGAATTTAGAAGAAGCTGGGAGTTACAGTTGGGGGTCGACAAGCTTAGCTTGGCTATAGAGGGACCTTTATCGTGCTACACGTTCAAGTGCCCATGGTGTTGGTGTTTATCTATTATTATTACAGATGTGGGCATGGGAAATGCTTCCTCTATTCTGACCTTCTTTTATAGACAAATGTGTGGTCGATCAGACTATGTCGTATGGATATAGGTATTTATTTAGTTATTTATGTCTTTATTTATTTATGCACTTAATTAATTTATTAATTTATAATAGGTGGCAATCTCCTCTAAATTTGAACAATAGTAGTTACAAGGATATACATACGTATCACGTTATTTTAGACACTCAGCGTGATGATGGGGTAATTATTATGCATAATGTGTAGAAAAATATGTAATATTTTTACTACATTACTGATCATATTACTACTTCTAATTAGGTGGAATGGCAACCGTACGAAGGGGTGATGCATCTATTGCCTTCGTTTTGTACGAATGGATAGCGCATTTGGCGATCAGTCGTGCCTTTATCTTGTTTTCATATCATTGAGTGGCACCAACCGGATCGTTGTCTCAGGTAATTTGAAATGGACCAGCCTATTTTGAGACCTCTAATGATGGATGATGCAGTACATTCAATCGATTTGAGGGAAAATTATGATAAAAATTTTAAATTAATGAGTGGAATAATCGACATAATCGATGTGTTGGTACTCAATTGTTGACTGCACCATTGCATATAAGGTCACAATACATTTAATAGTACATAATGAGAACGAGACGGTGGATAACCAATATTGGGGCAGTAATAGGATCATCGGTATGCTGGACATATTATAATTTCGATTGGTTATTTAACACAATTCAGTAATATATTTATTTATATTGAGAGCTCCGTTTAAACGCATGTAGGCTGATGGTGCTGAAATTATTTACCATAGACAATTGGCTTTGTCATCATCTTCAATTGAGGGAGGTGAGATTCCTTTGGCGGCCGAAGGTTTTTTAGGAGCAATTGGACAAATTGACAGAATGTTGGTTGAATATCCACATCAGCCTGTTTTTGATCCAGTACAGGTTCCACCAATGAAAGTCCTATTTCAGGATCCTCAGCAATCAAGAAGAAGCCAAAGAAGTCGTTGAGAGAAGGACAAATGTTCAATCAGTTCCTGTTCCACCTGGCATTCATCAGGTCCCCCCCACCAATGTCGTGGGCATATGATTACCTAGATAATTCGTGTTCAATCACGATGCCCGAATTTAGTCAGCCAACCTTTCAGCCAATATTTTTTGATACAGAAGCTGGTCCATCCAGATGTTATGACTATTATACAAGTACATCAGGATTAAATATGGATTTAAATGTTTGTGTTTCTGAGCCCGATCAAATAGGGTACACAAGCAACATTCCGACGTTTAATACAAGTGAAGTTATCAGTGATAACGTACAACGAGATGACTTTTTGGATGAACTTCTATCCAATACGAATATGATGCATTTATTTGATAAACCAAGTGAATTCAGCCACTTATCAAATCCGGATTTTAGGCACCATTAGTATTTTAATGTATTATTATAATGTATTTGAAATTGCTACATATTCAATAAAAAAACAATTGCCAACTAAATCACACAATTGTACAAAAAACATAGATACATCTCACATAAAATAAACTATTAATTAAAGTTTAAGACATATATGCAACATTTAAGTTAAATCCTTGATTTGAAGACCCTGCACGACTAGACCATGCCCTCTAATTATGTCTAGCATTTCCACAATTGCTGCAGTGGGTAACACTACCTCATTCTCGTCTATCCATTTCATTGTGGATTCGTGTTGTTTTAGGCCGTCCTTTCTTCCTTTGAAGTTCCATATTAGGCACAAATTTAGGCCCGTTATATACGGGCTAATAAGCTCGATGACCCATCAGTTGGAATTCTCCTTCATAGCATTTTAGAGCTTTTGTAATGGTATAACACGAATCAACAAATGAAAACATATCAATATGTTTATGCATGCATATTGCAATTACATGTGAACAAGGCATTTTTGTGCCCTGAAACTTTCCATATTCACATTCGCGCTTTTTGAGACTCGTTATATAAGTGTCAATTTCTGAATTATCTTATGGTGCACTGCAAGCTATAACTCTGAATAATTTGTACCGACTATCATAATCAATCACCGAATGACATCAAACCCTGATTGCATGCTTGTTCATAAATTCAACACATTTTGGAGTGAAATGCAATCCTTGAGCTATTTTTGTCTTGTACAAACCTCGTCTTTGCTCATAAAATTTTACCAATCACTCGAAAACATGTTCCACTATAGCGGTAATAGGCATCATTCGAATACCTTTGAGAGCACTATTAACACTTTCGGCTATATTCGTTATCGTATGACCGTACCGATATCCATCATCTTCTAACATCGCCTAACGGTCCAAAGACACCTGCATTGCCCAGTTGTATGAGTCCTCGTCAAGCTCTTTTATTTCATTCATCTTTTTCGTGAACTTGCAATTCTGAAAGTTATTCCCTAAAAAATAATATTGATTAACAATATAACAAATATAATAAATATGATTTTTCATTTATTATATGTATGTACTTACCAGCATTGGAAAGCAATTTTTTTATTGTTGGATTTCTGTGATGGGTGTTGTAATTATTGACAAATTGTCATAAACATATCCTGTGAAATGCAAGAGGTTCCTTCCAATCACTCCGTTCATCTTGAAACATTGCCATAATTCCAGCATGCCTATCAGATATAACAGTTATCCCAATTCGTTGAGTTACATACTTTCTAATTAAACCCAAAAACCAAGCCCAGCTGGATTTGTTCTCTGACTCAACAACAACAAAGGCAACTAGAAATAGCATGTCATTACCATCAACAGAACTTGCTATTAGAAGTATTTGTTGGAATTTTTCTATCAAGAATGTTCCATTTATCAATAGTAATGGCTTACAATGGTTTAAACCATCAATTGCTGGTTTGAAACTCCAAAAAATCCTTTGAAATTGCTTTATGGTCGGTACTTGGGTTTCTTGCAAAAAAAAATTCATATACAGTTCTTGGATTACAGCACTGCAAAGCATATAAAAAATTAGGTAATCTCTTATATGATTTAATATAGTTGCCGAATATCGACTCCAGCACGCTCGCCTTCGCATACCATGCCTTGTAGAATGATACTTCATAGTGATACCGCTCATTAATAGCAGCAATAATCACATCAATGGGAAGGGTCGGATTTTTACCTACCATCTCCCTGATACAATTGCGAATAATATGCGATCCCAATTGTCTGTGATCCCTTGAAAGGTTACCAACAGAAAGATATGAATGTGGTCCCTCGAACCTTGTGATAGTCCAAAAAGGACTCTTCTCTTTTTTTACTGCTCTTAACCTCCACTTGCCAATATCAGCCTTTGCATATCTCAGCACCCAGTATTTTGGCTTGGATTCCACAACTTTGAAGTCAACATTTTGCATTATAGAGTATTTTTTAACACAAGACTTAACCTCATCCTTACTATTTGAAATCAAACCAATTGATAATTCGGACGATCCATCCCAAGTATTAAATTGCAAACCTTCGACCATATTCACTTGGGCTGCATCAAAGTCAATGGCTGTATAGTGTTCTGATGGAAAGTTGAAGATCACCTCATGTGAATCCCCACTCAAATGGACTGATGCTAAAGGACTGACGTACTGTGTATCATTTGACTCACTACCATAAAAAAATTCGGAATCATCACTATCCTCAATCAAATTTGCAGTGTCAGCCTCAACATTGTCATTAGGTGAAATGTAATTATTGTTCACCATCCCATCATCAAAATGATCCACATCTCCCGCATCTATAGTAGGTTCATTCATGACATCTTTACCAATATCTATATCAGGACCCTCATTCAAAGATATGTTTGGACTGTTTTCAAAAAGGGAATTGCTGAGTAGATTGCCATCCTGAAGACTTGCAAACTATCTTATCTGACTAGGTTGACTTACATCAGCCCTTACTGGTTGTTGATAACTCATATCATCTTGATGACTGCTTGATTTACTTTCAAATATAAACCTACTAAAAAAATCGCCCACCCGTTCGACTCAATGAATGCCTAGGCTGACTAATTTATTGATTAGGAATTTGGGTCACTGAATGTTTAGGCTGACTCATTCTACCATCAAACACCTGGCTAACAGAACGTCTAGGCTAACTCGTTGAACCATCAAGCATGAGGCCAGCTGAATGTCTAGGTTGTCTCTTAGATACATCAGGCATGTAGCTAAGTGATCGACGTAAAAACCCGAGTCCTGACGTCAAACTGCCCTCTCTTACAAGTAAGTCACCATCGCATCGACTTACAGATTGGTTTGCCTGACTAGGACCGGCATCACAATCAAATTGACTATGACCGACATCACCAACAACTGACAAAAATTTGATTGCGATAAATATTCAAAATCTTCCCTACTGATGGACTGCATGGGCTGACTTGGACCAACATCATTCACAAAAAATTGTTGACTTGCATCAACATTTACCATCTGTGTTGCATCATTTCTACCCTGCTAATCAGTTTCATATATTGCCAACGTATTAGCTCCAAACCTCCCTTCATCCACTTTAATTATTAATTCAACCAATGTGTAATTGTTATATTCTCTTAATTTTTCATATATCATATCTATGTCACTATCATCTTCCAAATCTACCATTGTCCAACATAACGACCCTCGGTTGTACAGTGGACTTTTATAAATAATTCTTGAAATTATATCATTAAAGCCTAAATTAAACTTAACATGAATTTTATGTTTCAATTCAGCAAGAGTTGGCTTACTCTTAAATCTTACTCTCTTCGTAATAGCATCTGGACCCGATATGTCATACTGAAAACCAGCAATTCCATAACTAATTTCCCCTCCCTTGTGCAAGTAAAACGGTACAGCCTGACATCTTTTGCCTATCTGTAACTTGTAATACAATTATATAATTTTTAATTAATACTTGTCTATAGTTTTTTTCTCATTAAATAAATCAACATAATATGAGATCTAAAATAAAAAATTATCTCACTTGCCGTATACAATAACTGCCAAAATAAATAAAAGAATTTTCAAATTTTTATATAGTAAACCAATTAATAATAACACAAAATGATAATAATTGCTTAATTTATATAATATTATTACACAATACTACTACAAGTTACGCTTACATTTTCACTAATAGAAGCTCATAATTCTTAATAATAGAAGCTTATAATCATGGCTTTTGGATTAAGATATGTCTGCAGCATCTATTGTATAAAATTGATAAAAAAATTATATTACAAATTAAACTTTATTTCATTTTATAACCATTATTTTTTAACATTAAATTTATTCATGCTATTTTATAAAATTTCTAGATTATTACGTTATAACAAAATAATATTTCTATTTCACAATTTTAAAAGTTTTCGTATAACAATAACTAAATAATCAGCTCATTAGCTATTTAATACTTACCTTTAATATTATGATCGTTGCGCCTTACAAATTTGCTCTTTTTATAATCTAATTAATACCTTATATTTATCAAATTAAATCATTATTAAAATTCTGTTAATACATAACATTCTAAAATTAAATGACTAAAATTACAAAAATTTAAATATAGTTACTTACCTGATAATGAGAATCATACTTAACAAATGATTGTAAACTTTTCCATAATAGCACACTAAAATTACTCTCACAATAACTTTCATAAACTGGCTGTAACTCTCAGCAAACAATATAAATCTTTAACTTTCAAAAACACTTATATATAGCTGGAGAGAGGGAGCTTAGTGCACGCGACTATTCGCTCGTGGGGAACAGCCTGTTCATTTCTATGAGAGATTCCAGCGGAAATGTCAGGTCATTTCCACCACAGTCTCCAGCGAAAATGAGCCCTCGGTCTCTGCGAAGTCTGCCTCTCCTACGCGCCTCGTTGTCCGTGAAGCCACTGCCATTTCTGTCGGTTAATCAAGCAGAAATGAGGTCAACACCCCACTTCCCCAAATACTTTACAAAACACCCCAAAAATCCAATTAATTTTTCAAAAAGCATTATTCATAAAATTGTCCCACAGAAAAGCATATTAAAAATTATTTATACTCTAAAAAAATAAATACTTTTTTAAATTACATTATTTATAAAAAAAAGTCCCCATGATATGTGCACTATTATTATTATTATTATTATTATTATTATTATTATTATTATTATTATTATTATTATTATTATTATTGTTGTTGTTGTTGTTGTTGTTGTTTTTTTTTTATATACTTTTTCAATATTCGGTTTGATTTTTAAAATTTTTGAGGTTGATTAATTTTTACGGATACTGTCGGACTCTCCAATTAATTTTTTTAGAGTATAAATAATTTTTAATATGCTTTTCTGTTTCATAATTTTAGTTGATTATTTTTTATTTAAATTGAAAAAATATTAATTATTGTGGTTAAAAAATAATTTTTTATAATTATTCTATTATATTCATTTTAAACATAAAATAAATAATTAAATATTATTAAAATAATAAAAATTATAGTTAATAATATAGTATTAAAATTTTAAATTGGTGTATAAAAATGTAAGATAAAAGAGGAAGAGTGAGAGAGTGGGATAAGAAAGGGAAAGTGAGAGAGTAGGTGAGAGAGAGAGAGAGGGAGGAGAGGGGCATTGTGTACGAGAGAGAGAGAGAGAGAGAGGGCCCCACATTGTCATTTTTGCTGGAATTCCTAACGAAAATGTGAAAAAATACTAAATCCCTAAATAATTTGAAAAAGACCCCAAAAACCTAAATATTTTCCCAAAAAAATATTATTTATCAAAATGTCTCATCTAAACCCGCATTTATGAAAGAGGCAGGCTGGACAGGAGTCTTTTCCGGGCTGAAATTACGCCCAGTCCATAGAGAAAATATTTAAATAAAAAATTAAGTTTAATGTATAAAATGATATATTTATTATATTAATAAATTTGTGAAAATATATTATAAAAATGATTTAATAGATTAATGAATATATAAATTTTTATATTTATTATAATATATTTTTACATATTTTGTATTATGTAATCAATGAAAATTATAAAAATAATATATGTTCGGAAATAAAATAAATGAAGTAAAAAAATTTTATTTATTTTATATTTTATGGAAAGCCAACATATATGATTAAAATTTCAATATATTATCAAATTACTAAATTAAATTAACAAAATAAAAATTAAAAAAAAAAAGGTAAAAAATGAAGGAGCAATACCAACTTTCTAGATTCTAGAAAACTAAATAAAGAATGGATATCTAATTTCGTCTTTTATCATGAGGGTTGTTATTGATCTTTTATTTTTTATTTTTGTATTCTACTAATTTGGTTTAATACTTTTTTTTATTTTTTATAATGCTCAATATCATTTTTATTGGATCGGAACCATATTTGGCCTTGGAGGCTGCCAAACAAAAAGGTCCAGCCTAGTACAAGCCCAATGCCTCCCTAGTGCGTCCATCCTGTGAAAATTCACTAACACACACATTTATTCATCCGCCGCCTACTCCGAAGCATGTCATTGCAGGCTTATTCTAGCACCACTCAAGTGCTTCTCAACGTCTTCTTTAATACCATGTTATTTTTACATTTCAAGCACGACACTAGAAATTTTTCTCATCACTTTTTCTAAATCCGATATTGACTTAAATATCGGAGTGTCAATGTTTGGTCTGACCAAAACTAGCCAGATTTATAATACTGATAAATTTGACCGGATCCACTTGCCGGTCATACTTTCAACTCAAGTATAGGATCAGTTTCACTACCATGACCCCTCTCTTTTTTATGAAATCTTATGATTTATTATTTGATGCTTTTGTTTAGAGTCTATGGCTAAGTTAAAATGCCTAACCCAACTATGATTAAAATGGATCCGAGTTTACTAATGGTGGGACGAGCCTGAGTAACTGCCTGCCAACCATGATCACTACCTTACATGGCTAAATTAAATTTTTGGCTAAAATTTCAACAGAGAAAATTACAAGAAGGAAAATCCTAATAAGACACTGCATATATTTACAAAATAACTTACAACTTCTTCAAATGCAGCTCTAATTTCCTCATTTGTTGGAAAACCATCCAGGCCCTCCTGTTCATCAAAACAATTAACTTGTATCATTTAATACTATATTTCATTTTATAAATAGTTTTCGTAAGAAGATAATAGCTTACCTAAAACATAAATAACAGTATACTTTTTCTCAAACTTAGCCCTTTCTTTTTCTTCATTCTGATGATGAACAGCTACCTAATTTGTTTCCTACAAAATCATGATGATATATAGCAACACAGAAAGCTGAAAATAGGGCAGAAGAACAACAAATCAAAACCCAATTAGCAAAATTTAAACCCAAATCAGAACAGCAAAGAAAATGATGAGAGAAATATACATATGAATAGTTTATTCATAAGAGAAGCAGTTGACCATAGAATGCTAAGCAGTGATAGAGAACGAAGAGGCAAAAATGTATTGAAAACTAAAGATCAAAAAATCACTCTACCCTTTACATGACCACTAGAGTTTCTAGCAACACAGTATAACCGTCCAATATGCATAATGAATTACAAGAACCACAGCACAACATGAAAGCAAAATGAATATGCTACCCAAAGACATGGATGTGACAAATATAAAAAAAAAAACTAACAAATATCCATAATCAGATCAGACAATTTAAAAACTATTGTACATTATCATCCACCGCACAATTATTGCCGCAAAAACAACACAATAAGGATTCTATTCGAGCCAACAAAAGTATATATACAAATTATAAAAAGAAAAAAAGAAAGAACGGGGCATCAATCAAGCCAAAAAACAGAGACATAACCCCAAAAAAAAGAGAGGAACAATTTTCTCAACCAAAATATATATTTTAATACATCAATAATTTTTCACCAGAATAAATGAAATACATGCTCATTTGTCATCAAACAAGTTCACAAATTCTCATTGTATCCATCCAGGGAGGCATAGCCAGGGATTTAGATTCAGTGGGGTCAAAAAATTATTATTGATTAAAAAATTCATTCACATGAAAAATAAAAAATAATATATTAATATGATGATAATATATATAATAATATTCACAATATTACAGTTGTCCTCTACGAGTTTTCATATTTTAAAAGTATTGAATAATTATTTCATGGTCAATACTTTCAAATACATCATTTTTAATGTAAGTAACTAAATAATCGTTCAATAATTGATCTCCCATTTGATTTCGCAGGCGAAATTTCACTATATTCATTACAGAAAATAACTTTTCAACAGTTGTCATAGTGACTGGTAATATCAGAGCTAATTTGACAAGCAAATAAACTAGATGATACACCAAATTTTTTCTTGTCTTAACTAACAATTAAGCAAGATTGTTGATTCCTCCCAACATCAAAAACTCATCATTGGATGGCATGTTAGGAATATAAATTTCAAGCTTATTGTCAAGTGAAAGAAGTTGTACCAGTGAAAATGTTTCATGACTATTTCAAAAAATAAAAATGTCAATTTTAACTACTATGTTCACTATCTCATATATTGAAAATTTTGAATCCAACTCCAATTAAAATTGAATCTAATTCCTATTTACACAATAAAATAAAATCAATTACCCATCTATTTTTATAAAACATATTCAATTTTGATTTCTCCCATATTAAATAATTGCAAATAATTAGGGTTTTTATACATTGAAATTTGAGAATAAAACTATAATAAAGAGAGAGAAATATTATATTATGGTTTACCTTTATAAAATTGAAGAGAAAAATTTATAACTAAATTTTGTCGTCCCTTTTGAATCTTCAAGTGGACCTCCACCACACTTCAATGGCATTTAGCATTCTCGTTTGGACTCTTTCATAAAAGAGTAAATTTTTTTTTTGTTTGTTGTCTCTTGCTTCCCCCAACACACACACACACACACACACACACACACACATATATATATATATATATATATTAAGTCATAAATGTCTGGCGTGTTCCTCACTTCTTTCTCTTACACATCTATTTGTTTTTCTTATATATATATATATATATATATATATATATATATATATATATATATATATATATATATATATATATATATATATAACTGTAAACTTTGACCAATTATCCCATTTATTTCTATTATTATTGTTGTAAAACATAAATAATAAATTTAAAATTTTAAAATATTTTAATAAGTTTAATTTTTAATGAAAATATTTAAATATATTAGTGGGTCATTTTTTTAATGGAACCAATTGTTAATGGGAAAATTTTAATGGAATCAATTTAAAAAAAAATTATTAAGGGTTTTTAAAAAAATTTTTAAATTTAGCGAGATCAATTGACCCCACTCATCAAAGGGTAGCTATGCCCCTATATCCATCAAGATTATTTAAAATACAAACCCAAAACTCAAGTTAAAATTCAATTGTAAAGATCCAAGTTCGAGCTCTAGGTGATCATATATGTATAAAACCAAAACCCAAAAATTCCACACTGCCAGTCAACAAAAATATCATGAAAGCCAAAAACGTAAAAAAAAGTCACGAAAATGAAAAGTAACTTGTCATGCAGAGACATACCTGAAGTAGACTTATGGCATATGAGATATAACTGCGCATCCTTCCCTGACTAGTAATGCGAATCTCATTCTTATCAATTGGTGTATCTGCTTTCGGCTTTTGCACTCTCTGGTACCGATCCATCTACAGTAATAACTTGAAAACAGGAAAAAAAAAGGCCAAAGCATCACAAAAAACAAAAGCTCATAGTTGAAGCAAAAATATTATGACGACGAACAGGTTTAATAGCGAAGAATCAAGAAGGAAAAAGAACTAGGGTTTGATCAACGGATCTTAAAGAAGTTTAAAAAATGAAATTTACGTTTCATAAAATAATCATCACTATAAAAATCAGAGTACCAAATCAAACATCCAACGTTGCCTTGGTTTAACCTAAGAAAATGAATTTACCTACGGGTTCTTAGAAATTAAAAGAGATGGAAAATCAACAACCCATTTCTTAACAATCAGAGATTCAGAATATTTCTTCTCGTAACCAAACAAACAGAAAAAAAGGTGGAAAAAGAGGTTACCTGGTAGCTAAAATTGAAAGCTTTAGTTGAAAAAAATCGGTAATGTTGACAGTTTAGGGTTTATAGTGAAATTTGAGGTTTTAATGGTGGCCAACACCTTTAGATTTTTCAAGCTTTAATTTCCTAGGGTAATAGAGCGAAAGATGGAGGGAACAAACACTACAAGAAAACTTCATTTTACCGACGGAATTGAGTGAATTTTCGTAGAGAAACCAAATTGCCGACGGAATTTAGCAACAAAAAATGGCGTTGGAGATCCGGTTGTAGGTACTTTTACCGATGGAAATAATAGTCCGTCGGTAATTCTATTGGAAGATGCAAACCAAAAACTGTCGGCATTTGCCATATTTACCGACGAAATCGAATTTAGTCGTTAAAAATACCCACAGAACTATATTATCCGTCGCTAAATTTTCCTATGAAAATAACAAATCTGTAGGCAAATTTCCAACGGAATATGGTCCGTAGGTAAATTTACCAACGGTCCATAAATTTCCGTCGGTAAAGTTGCCACATGGTAAAAAAATTTGCGACGAATTTTTTCGTCACTACTTCGTTACTAAAAATATTACAATTTTCTAAAAATTATTTAATAAATATGTTCAGTATCTTCTTCGTTTATCTAATAAATCTAACTACTTATCCATGTATATAAGTTTATATTTGTTCCACTATAATAAGATGCATATAACATTCTTAAGCATAATTACCTGTTTGAGTGCTAAAACTTTATTGAGACAGACCTTTTCAAGTGCCTTTTCTCGAGCCTTAAGTATATCCATGTCAAGTAATTCAATGAAAAAACATGGACCTGTACAAACAAAAAATAAGTTCCTCTCTCAAGAAAATATCACAAGTAAACAACCTTTTTTTAGCCCATCAAGTGGATCTAAAAAGAAAGGTTGAAAATTTCTTATACATCTCCTAGCTGTTCAAAGTGACATTTCATGATTAGCTTAATATTTACATTTTGACACCAAGTACATACCTTGTAAACAAAGCTTGGAGTAGCAACTCCTATAACGAGCTTTTTGATATTGCACTTAACAACTACCTCTTTTATCCCATCAACCACATCATCTGATTCATTCATGATGACATCTACTTGAACCTATATTCAAAAGAGTTTTCTTTTAGTAGTAGTTCTCAACATCTCAATTCAAAAGATTCAACTGCCACCTACAGAGATTAAGAAACG
Source organism: Excoecaria agallocha (assembly GCA_037975025.1). NCBI lineage: Eukaryota > Viridiplantae > Streptophyta > Magnoliopsida > Malpighiales > Euphorbiaceae > Excoecaria > Excoecaria agallocha. Next base: position 40,106,667 of record CM075808.1, on the reverse strand, counting down.
GTATTTTCCACTGAAAAGGACAACAATACCAAATGGTTAGTGAGCAAAATAATAATTAGTTAAATTTTAATCAAGAACCTCTACATATTTGCTCTCTATGAAATTTAATGACAGATGCTGCTTTTACAGAGAATATTTCTATTAAGCCTTGCATTTCTTTTTCCCACCATTTGATAGGAACACAAAGATCTTTCAAATTCAAATCCAACATTTTTCAAAAAGATTAGTATCTAATAGGTAGTCTCATTTGCAAAAGTAGCTTACTTGGAGTAGGAACAAAAGTAATCTTTGGGTGGACATGTAAAACTCTTTGCAACACAACTATGATCATGCAATACAATAAACACTCAAATCATAGCAACTGAAATGCTATAAAATCTATCTTGTTCAAATTTTGCATCTAACACTCAACCAATAAAATCTGATTAAACCTGAAAAACAATCATACCGGCAAAAGCAGCATAAAGGTGAAAAGCTGCAGTTTCATTTTTTTCACTAAATTTTGCTATATGCAGTAAAGTAAATGCTGGTTTGGTAGGTCTACAGAATAACCATTTTACAGATGTTAATTAAATAGGGGTTATTAAAGATAAACGCATCCAATAAATATTTCTCTTTCAACAGCAAAGATAGCCAAGTAATAGAACGAAAATGAAATCAGTAGATATATACCTTGGAGGAAAAACAACCACAAAGTCTGATATTTAGTCAGCATCACTATTTCACAGGTTCTTTATCACGCATATAAAGGAAATTTCAAACCTAATATAGAAGAAAAAGAAGCTACAGATTCTTACTAAAAATTATTTAGCAGGGAAACTAGGGCCATACAATGAAGAAGCAAACTTGAATTTTGTATTGAAAAATAAAAAGGTTATCAATTGATGCAAATCACAAAAACAAACATTGGCTTAAAAAGAGAAAATGTAATGATGTGGTGAGCTGTGATTGGTTAGGGATTGAAGGGGCAAAGGAAGTTGGGCCACATGTGATTTTCAAAGCTTAAAGATAGAGGAAGATACGTTGCATAAATATATATAAATAAATAAATAAGGGTAAATAACCAATAATAATTATTAAGAAATAAAATAATACTCACACAATACAACAAATAATATCAAGACATATTATATGAATAAAAACAAATTAACTTGATTTGAGATATGTGAGATGCATGTACAAAGCATGTAAATAAAAAATGGGATACAAGGATGCAACACGTGTACATTAATTAAAAGAATAAAGCATGTACATTAATTAAAAGAATAAAGCAAATTGATGAGATGCAGTAGAGGCATAATAAAGGAACCTGCTCCAACAACTTAAGAAACCTATCAACCCATAAAAAACTACTACAAATAAAACCAAAATTAGAAACCTGCTCCCCATCAAAGAACAACAGAGACCGACATAAGGTCTAAAAAAACCAAACAATAGGAAAAATTACGGATTGAAGAAAAAGGGCACTAAACAAAAATAGAATAACAACAACAGTTCGTAAAAAAATTAACTACTACAGTCCTATTTGAGGATTAATGGCAGATTCAAATACTCACCTACAACATTCAAACAATAAAAATCCCATTAAATAAAAAGAAATTAATGATGAGTAAAGAGTAATGAATTAAGAGAGTGTATTTAATTACCTTCGTCCATCTTTGTGCTCACCGGACCTTCATCAGAGCTTCGTCGGTGATGCCTTGATGTTGCCGCCATGAAGGCCAGAACCTCAGGGTCCTATTTTTAGTGACCACATGCCTAACCGCTACGCTGTTTGGTCAGGATCTGCTCAAAATCGATTAGCTTCCTTATTTCCCAATTTATCTATGGCCGGTGATTGGAGCCAAATGGTGGGTGTCAAGGTGAATGCCTCACTTTAGGGGACTCGTCGGTGCAAGCGGAGTCGTCGTCTACCGCCATCATTTATCGGAGAGAAAGAGAGAAACTTTAGTCTCGTGACTAATGGAGAAGCAAAACGGCGCCACGGACTGAACGGAAGAACGGGTCGGCGATTTCTTTTCCGGTGGGCAGCGCCGTTGAGCGACGGTGAGGAGGGCGACGACGTCAGCGCCTCTTCCCCTTTCCCGTTACCCATCTCCCCCTCCGTCCCTTGCTTCTTTCTTTTTCTTTTTTTTTTTTCTTGTACATTTGAGAACTACATCCTTTTACCTTAAACACAATCAATATGGTTTCATATATATATATATATATATATATATATATATATACACTTTTGTTCGATGTCAATAAAACATTTAATAACTTAATTAGTGTTATTCTTTTTCTACATGCTTTACCAAGATAGTCCAAATTAATTATTTTTTTCTACACACCTGACTATAATAGTCTAAATTAATAATTTTAATCTATTCAATATATTTTTCATAAAAATTAATAAAATTAATTATTATCTTAATATTAAAATTTTGTGTAAAAAGTGACAATTTGATAGAATTTCTCTAGCATCCAATTAACATGTCAAAAAAATTAAATTTAATTTTTTTACATATTTAATGGAATATTGATTTTTAAATAAAATTTCTCTAGTTATTTATTCAAACTGTTAGACCATTGTACAGTTAGGGTGCCTATATATTAATGAAATTTAGAAATATGGACAAAATTAAAATTTTAATGAAATTTTATTATTTTAACCATCTGTTACCTGTATTTTAAACTAAAACAAAATGCTAATTGAATATTTGATATTAATTTGTAAAAATAAATGGGGTAAATAATTAAAAAGCAAAAAATTCTAACGGAATGTCCCTCACATTTAACCAAGCAAATATCATACTTCTTAAATTAAAAATTTGTTCCACTTCAAGTGTATTTTGAGATTTGCAATGAAAGCACAAACTCATAATCAATTAAATCAATCTTCTATCAATTCCTTTAATGATGAATATAGGTGAAAATGATGAGAGATATATAAATGTAGTTAGGATGCCAAAAAGTAAAGGTAAAATAAAAAAAAAATTGATACCTAATTTCACAGAAAGACACTAAGGAATATATATAAAAGAAAGACATTTGGGGTAGGATGGAGGCAGCAACACTTTAAGAATCTCACCTTCCATCAGGTAGGTAACGCCGAATGGTAAAAGGAATTTTTCGCTCTCGGAGTTCCTTCATATATAGAAATCTAAACAAACATAGAAAAGGATGAAAATGACATAACATATCAACTAAAAATAAGCTACAATGTACACGGAAATGGAAAAAATTGGAGTCATAATTCATGTTTTAGTTCATATATCTAGATTTATTGAAATTACTTCACAGCTTGTCTGAGAACCTCTAATAACAATCTTCTATTTCTTGTAGTACTTCTATTATTTTAACCATTTCCAAGACATAACTAAGAAATAAAACTTTGATTGGTCAACTTTAATATATTTATTCATTAATGAATTTGAAATACATCCAACTATTATACATAGCATCATTCGTATCTATTTAAAAATTCTCATACATTTATACAAAAATATTTAACTGTTTATAAAAATTGGGGTTTTTTTTAAATAAAATAGTTAAATAGAATTATTAGAGTGATAAAAAATTAAGTATTCTTAATTTTTGCTTAATTATTTATGTAGAAAAATTACCTACGGAATTGAATTCCGTAGGGAAAATCACCGACAGACGATTCCATAGGTAATTTACCGACAGAAATATGTTCCGTCGGAAATTTACCTACGAAATGACAATTTCATTCGAAAATTACCGACAAAATATTAATTCCGTCGGTAAATTTTGTGTACAATTTTAACCGCGTAATATTGGCGTTAATTTACCAACCGAATAAACATTTCGTCAGTAATTTCCCTACGGAATTCAATTTCAATAGGAAATTTACCTACGGAATGGTGATATCGTTGGGAAATTACCGACGCAATATTTGTGTACAATTTTAACCACGTAATATTGGTGCTAATTTACCAACAAAATAAACCTTTCGTCGGTAATTTCCCGACGGAATTCAATATCCGTAGGAAAATTACCGACAAAATATTTATTTCATCGGTAAATTTTGTGTACAATTTCAACCGCATAATATTGGCGCTAATTTACCTACGCAATAGCGATTCAATAGGGAAATTACTATTCCATCGGTAAATTTTGTGTATAATTTTAACCGCGTTATATTGGCGCTAATTTACCTATTGAATAAACATTTCATCAGTAATTTCCCTATGAAATTCAAGGCAATTCCGTAGGGAAATTTCCCACGAAATGTTTATTCCGTCGGTAAATTTTGTGTATAATTTTAGCCGCTTAATATTGGCTCCAATTTAACAACGGTTTTTCGATTATGTCAGTAAAGTTTGTTGGAAAAATTTGCCTCCATTTTTTACGACGAATTTTTTATTCCGTCGCAATTAATATTTTTTCCGACAATTTTCCTTACTGAAAATATTTTTTCATCGGTAATTAGCGACGAAAAATTTTCCGTCGGTAAGTTTCCATCGGGAATCAGGATTTTTCTTGTAGTGAAATAAAAGGGTGAGTTTTGTAGAGATGAGCTAAAGTAAGAGAGAGCCTAGGGCATGAGAGAGAGATGGTGAGAACAAAGGAAATGATCGATTTTGTAGAGATGAGCGGAGAGCAAAGACAACCTATGGCACAAGAGAGATGGAGAGAACGAAGAAAAGGGACAAAAGGAGCGATTTTTTTATGGTTTTGGATTTGATAGATTATGAGAAGAAAATGTAATAAAAATCCGATTTCTAATTTTTTAATTTCCCTATGGAATGAAATTTTAGTGGGTAATTTAACAATGAAAACTAATTTTCGTCAAAAAATTATCAACGAAAATGTCACTCAATAGCTAAATTACCAATGAAACACAACTCCGTAAAGAAATTATCTACGGAAATATAAATATGTAGCAAAATTACCGATGAAATATTCTTTCTATTGGTAATTTCCCTTAAGAATTATGTTTTTGTAGGTAATTTCCCTATGGCTATGGAAAAACGATTCCGTAGGTAAATTACCTACGAAAAAATGATTTTGTCGGTAAATTATAGACGAAAAAATATTCTGTCTGTAAATTTCATGTGCAATTTTGTCCACATAACATTGGTGCCAATTTTACAACAATATTTCTATTCCGTCGCTAAAATCCATTGGATGTAAAATTTCTCTCTGTTTTTTACGACACATGGTTATCTCATCGCAATAGATATTTTTCCAACCATTTTCCCTACGGAAATTTTTCCGTCGGTATTTTGCATTTTTCTTGTAATAAAAGTTAAATAAAAATTGTTTCCAACTCTCTTTCTTTGTTTCGACACTTAAAGCATCGAAACCATTTTACAGCTTTAGAAAAATATTACTATTAAGTGTCGATGCATTTTCAAAAATGTTTCCTTAGAAAGTGATGATCAGAAATTTGATTTCTATTTTCCTTTAAATAGATTATGACAGCTATTAAAAATCAGAGAATGAAATCTTTCCTTTTTCAAGGATATGTATTTTTTGAAAAATATTAATAGTTTGAGAAATTATTAATTTAAAAATGTTTAGTCAAATCATTTTAATTTAGGAAAACTTTTTCTAATGCAATAACTAAATTGTGTTTGTGAATTTTCAGAAAGGAATTTTACATATATATTTTTTAAAAGTTTTGATCTTCAAATATGCATCATGTCTGATTCTGATATGAGATATGAGTAGAGCATGAATCTAATATTATTTATGATTAAAGCACAAATATGCAGTGCTCTATTTCCAAGTAAAGCCTGACTATTAGACCCATAAAATCATTGCCTACAATATTAAATATAACAGGCCAAAAACTAACTTATTTAATTGAAATATTTTATTATCCATCAAAATATCACAATAGGATGTGCGTGTAACCATTTGAGACAAGATATATGTTATTTGATCTGAAGGTGAACTTGAGTCTGTTTGTATGCTGTTGGTGTTTAAAGGCAAGCGAGCGTATATCTAATCCAAACCAAGGCCTTTATAATAAACCTATTTCAAAATCAAAATTAAGGATAGCACCACCTATTTTATGATTTTCTGTGTTCAGTAAAGCTAAAATGTAACAGGTTATTTTTGTAGATAAACAAAACATTCCTAGCCTTACAACAATAGGAAATTGAATTATGTTCCTAAATAAAACACTTACATGTTACTTTTGACCAAAAGTGTCTATATATAGTATTAGATTACTCAAAAGAGAACATCATGAATTGATACGACTCTTTATATATAGTTACCCTCACACCATACCACTATCTCATTTTCTTATCTTTGTTTCTGCGTAGATGGAGCCTCCTATGTTTTTGTTTTCGACCCTATTCCTTGTCTTCTTGCTGCTTGCTCCCATCGGTAAATTATTTTTATTATTGAATTTATTTTAAACTATATAAAGTAATAGATTGAATAGACAGATGATTGTGCGTGCGGGTGAACCCCAAGCTACGCACCTTTCAATTGGTTAAACAAAGTATATTGACTTTCTTGATATCTTGTCATGTCCGTACACTACACACCAAATTAACATTACTTGATTGAACATTATAGCTAAAATATTAAATTTGTGCAAAGAAATTAACTATATCTGATCATAGGCTGGAACTGGACCAAAAAAATAAAATAAAAAATTTATCAAACCACGTAAGTCGGGCAAAAACCCGGCTCATGAACAGATCTTTTTAAAATAAACACAACACTAAGAGAAGTGTAATGAATGCACAGGGTCAAAAGTGGCAGAGGCAAGATGCGAGATTATAAGTAGTAAATTCAAGGGGATATGCTTGCTGGATCGAGACTGCGACACCATTTGCAAAAATGATGAGTTTGAAGGTGGTGAATGTAAAGGGATACTCCGTCACTGCAAGTGTTTTAAAGATCATTGTTAGCATGTCACTGCAAAAGGAAATAAAATATTTTCTTCTGCCTTCTCTTCTTAATGAGATGGCACTTAAGTGTATCTACAACCATTTTGATTAATAATTATGTATTCAACCTTATTTTTAATTTATGTCCATTTCTTAATTTTTCCTTTTCCAACCTAACATTTCAAGCTTTTTAGACAATTAACTATATTTCTATCAAACCTATAAGCAAGGGCGCCTGCAATACGCTCCTCCCTGCGCCGGGTGACTTTGAACTTCTTCTTCACCGTCAAAGTCATCTTCTTCTTCTGATGAATCGTCAAAAAAGTCCTCTTCAGAGAAGGAAGATGAGTCTTCTTTTTGCTGTTGCTTCACCACAAGGCTCTCTCTTTCTTTCTTTTGAAGTGTTACTTCCCTCTTTTTTTTTTTGTTTCTTATTAAGCATGGCCTTCTCGGACTTTTTTTTACCTCTTCCTTGCTTTCTTGATTGCCATTAATGGCTACTTCTTCACAATTGACACAACGTTTATATCCTTTAGTCTTATTTTTTTAAGAAAACCAGTTCAGTATTCTTAACATGATCAGGAAGATGAAGAGGCTCAGCTCCCTTCATCTTGTACTTCATATCAGATTTTTGCTTTTCAGATTCAGCAAGGCGTTTCTTTTGCTCCTCTTCTTTTCTTCTCTTCTTCATTGAAGCTACAGACTTTGCAACAATGGCCTCCGCAAACGAATGAGTATGGTTGGGCTTCCCTGCATAATTATATTGGTTGAATTGATTTAATTTTCAGTTTTCATAATATGATAATTGTGAATTTGAATGTATATTTAAGTGTGCACTTGCAATAAGTTATTTTTAGTAAATATTATGATTATATATTTTTATTATTAATTCTGAAAAAGTGAGACTAAAAATATGATAATAACTAAATTAAAATTTAAATGTAACATATTTCTTATATTTAAAGAGTAAATTAAACATAAAAAAGGGTATTTGATGCTTTGTTGTACAAAACTCATTATATTTTATATTTAATTGATATTTTTTTACATCAATTCAAAAACTATAATTAATATTTTTTTTAGGAAAGAGCATGATTAACCGAAAAATCAATTCGAAATCGAATCGATTTTTAGGTTAACCAAATCGAAATTTTAAATTTATGATTTTTACTTTTAAAAATTGATGGTTAACAGATTCGAAACCGATATATATATATATATATATATATATATATATATATATATATATATATATATATATATTGAATTATATTTTAAATTTTACACTTATATTTTTCAATTTTTGTGTAATTTATAAATATTATGATATATAATTTTGTAAAATATATATTTTTAGCAAATAAATATTAAAATTATGTGCATAATTAGCATTCTATTGTTAGTTTTATATTGAATATTTTTAATTTTTATAATTAATTATGGAAATTTTATTTTTACTTTGATTATTTTAATGGATATTGTATTTAATTAGTATTTTTTCATTTTTAAAGCATTTTTAACTATTAAAAATAATATTATAAATTGTATAATTTATTAAATTTTTATATTAAAATTTTTTAATGGTTAACTGATAAACCGATCCGAAAAATCGAGTTAAAAATCGAAACTGATATAACGGTTAACCGATAGTAATGGACCGATTTAAAAAAATTATTAATGAACCGGTTAATCAGTCCATGCTCATCCCTATTTTTTTTTATTTTAATACAAATATCTGTTGCTAATATTCGTGATTCATTATATCTCTTCGGCCTTACATTAATAGAACTTGGAAATGAAAATCTCTATACAGTTGCAAACAATATGTTTACTAAACCATTCACAAGAATGATAATTCTATTTCTATATAATAATAATGATTTATTTAAGGATATTATTAAAAGTAGTTTTGTCATTAATATAAAATTATTTTTATAAACCATCAAATTTGAATTCTATAAATTTACTACTGGAAGTAACATTTTTTAATAAAATAAATAATTTAAAATTAACTAAGTTTATGAAAATTGATATCTAATTGAAAAAAACTATGCATAGTAGAGATAAAAAGTAATATTAGATAATCTAAACATAAATAATTTAACACACATTTTTATTTTGTACTCTATGTGTTATTTATAGTTTAGCATAAAAATTAGACTACTAATATTATATCAGCAAAAATTATATCTATTTTATCATGAAATACGAGTTATAAACATATCCAAACGCTGCTGATACTCAGAGAATACAAAATTTGCAGTTTGCATGATATACTAATTTTATATTAAGCTTGCGTAGATTGTTTTATCCGTATATAATATAATATAATATAATATAATATAATATAATATAATATAATATAATATAATATAATATAATATAATATAATATAATATAATATAATATAATATAATATAATATAATATAATATAATATAATATAATATAATATAATATAATATAATCATTTTTCTAATAAATATTAATAGTTTTTAATCTTTAATAGAACTCTAATTACTAATTAATCTTATTTTTGTTAATCAAACACAAATATAAATATATTTTATTCTAAAAAGTTTTTCACATTACTCCGTACGTTTATATATAACAAGTATAGATATAGATATAGAAAAGAACTTTGGTCTTCCATTTTTTGTAGTAATAGTCGATTTATCCCAAAGCTTATTTAATTATACTCTAAATTGGTGCATCTAATATTTTCAATTTACAGTGATTTTCTCATTTAATCAACATTTCTTCATAATTATTTTGTGTCATGAGTTTATATTTTATTTTTTTTAATTTCTATTAATAATATAGTTGTTGGTCTAAAATTATGGAAAAATGGCACTATTTTGAAGGAAATGGGACAAACGGACAAGAAGTTGAAAATAAGATGACGAGTTATTACAAATTTTGTTTTTTAAGCATATTAGTTGCCGCCAAAAATTTAAAACATAAATGGATTTTTTTGTCAATTTTATTAAATAGATAATAATTAAACACTACAAGAAAATCAGCAAATAGCAACGGAAATTAGCAACCGAATTTGTTGAATTTCCGTTGCTAATAAAAATTAGCAACGGAACATTCGGTTGCAAATTTGGCGGTTGGTATTTTTAGCAACGGAAATTATTTTCCGTTGCTATATTTAGCAACCGAAATCAGTTCCGTTGCTATTTCTAGCAACCGAATTAAAGTTCGGTTGCTAAATTCAGCCAAAATTATGAAAAAAGTGCGACGAAATTTTCGTCGCTATTCTGTCACTAAATTGAAGTTTCGGTTGCTAAACAGCTGAATGATGTAAACAAGAAAACTTAAAAGGTATACATAACTATAATAAATAATTAATTGAAGCATATAACTCCTCTGTAGAGCTTGCTCAAATTCTATATAGAATATCTAAATAATTTACAATACATAACTATAGTAAATGAATCATAATACAATTTTGGACTTATTCCAGATAAGTGGGCAACATGCACTGTCTTACGTCAAATTGGGATCTGGATGACCATGTCCAAAATCCTCCAGAGGCACTCCATTGGCAATTGAATCCTATAAGAAATTTAAGATTTCTATCAAGAACTTAGGCATAATTGAAAAGTATTTTCGAAACATTTCCTGCAGGAAATATACCAGACTGCCCCCAAGCTTGTCCACAAAGATGGGCTTTGCATAAGCACCAGTAACAGCATGCTTGGCATCAAATATATACCTGACGAAAACACCCAGAAGATTATATGTTAAAATTTAAACATCTCATTTTACGCATAGGATTTGATGATTGAATAACAACTTAAAAAGCTGAGGAGTATACTTCATATATGAGGAAGAATAGAAGCACAGAACTTAGAATAGATAAAAAAAGTAATTATTATTAAAGAAACAAATTATAATTCAGGGATAAATTCAATGGTCAAGGTAACATCAGTTTGGTAAGAGTGGTTTTTGGAATTAGAAGAGTAAATACAACTACCAGCCATCAATAGCGTAGCCTAGCCAGAAGGTTAAATGGAATAAGATAAATAGTTCATTTTATTGCATGAGAAACAATAGAAAGGACAAAAGAGTATGTCTAGAAAGGAAACAGCAAGAAGACAAGGGGCAGTCTTTATGCATCAAAACATTAAAGGACATAGGTTGATTTTTGAAACTACTAGCCAACACTATGAGTAGAAACTACTACCACTCGGTCAAGGACACATATATAGACGGTGAACAAATTCAATTGGGCCAGAGATACCCGAAATCACAGTATTTTCCAGTTGGTCATTGTTTGGCCTGTATGAAATCATGTACCTATACGATATCATACCTTTCAATGTTGGGCCTGTATATAAAAGCCCATTATTAATTTGTCTTTTCTTTTGTAATTTAGGTCTTCTCAGCCCCTTTGAATCACTGCATGCGAAAAACATGCTCTTTTTTCAACCTATGCAATTTCAAAGCCAAATCATTTTATATTTCAATAAGTCTACTTTTGCATTGTATCTCCCGCAAAAACCCACAGCAGCCTGGCACTAAAACACGAACCCAATATTATTCAACCACTGATTTTTGAACATAACAGCATAGAAGGATGGCATCATGCAAAAGAAATCAGAGAATTAGTATACTAATCCATGTCCAAGCAGACACTATCAGTTACCCTTCTTCCCTTTCTACTTCTATTAGTTGGTTTTGATGGATAGGAGAAAAATATTAGATCATTCATAAATAACACAATTCCCACCACAAAAATAAAGACTTTAACTATAAATTCTAAACTGAGAGAAGCAAAACATTTTTTTTAAATAAAAAGCATACAAATTCAAATCCTGTACAATTTGAAAGCTCTTGATGCATCTTATGTGTTGACAAATAACAAGTTTGTAATAAAACAAAAATAAAGGACACATAATAACAATATTAAATACAAAATTGGCTGAAAATGCAAGAATAAGATCCAGGTTACAAAAATTCACAGTTATTCTTTTGTAAATGGGGAAAGCGAGAGATTAATAGGACAAAAAAGAAAACAAGAAAATGCACTCTTCGCACGGTTCAGAATATCGTAAAAAAAAGGCAGCAGCAGTGCAGCAACATGCATGTATGAAATTCTCTATGCTAAACTTTCAAAAAGTGAGCATATATTATCTGTACACATGTAAAAAATTTCACCTCACAACAAATAAATATTTTTAGAAAATAAAAAACATCACTATGCACCTGAAGAATGGACCTCATCAGGCAGGATTTCTTTCAGGCATAGGAGAGAATTATTATACAAAAGATGAGAAGGGGAGAGAAAAACGAACCAAAAAATATTGATCTAAAAACACAACCTAAACGTATCAAGCATAGAATATGGATGAATTCGAATCAGTTCACTTATTTTACTCTTTCTACGATAACAGCTAAAAAATAAATAAATTGCATTTTCTTACATAAACATGCAAAAAGAAATATGCTAAAGCTGCAGGATGTTTACATACTAAAGTAAGGGGATGGAAAAAGAAATATGAGACTAGAAAGGTAAGATGGATGTGAGCATTAAGGCTAACTAAGAATAAATAGTAAGGAGAGACAAGAAAATAAAAGAAAAATAGAAGGCAATGACTTCAATAACCAGTGTATATCTGTGATTTTTCAAAAGAAATAATGTCCACGACATGCATTCAAAATAAAACAAAGTCCTACTCATTTTCTAACAACTTCTCACATATTGTCCTAACAGCATATTTAATTTTCTTAAAATGATAAACTCCCTGACAAGTAGTTATGAAGCAAGATTAAACAAGCTTAGATATCATACAAAAGCAATGAAACAAAAGAAAAGGAGATGATAATTGACCTAAAGGAACATGAGTATCCACTCAAGTCAACAAGTAATTTCAATAGATATAGGTGATAATAGAAGACTATCCAGCCTAACGGCAAAGAAACGAAGTATCCAGAAAGTAAAATAGAAACACCGTTAAAAACTTCATAAGATCTGAAGACTATATTTAATCTCACCAGAGCAGGACGCGCATGTACGGAAAACATGCATCTGATGCCACCGCGATGTGTGACGGCGCCGATGTGAATTCCGGCATGTGACTCTCCAGAAAGTAAAATAGAAACACCGTTAAAACTTCATAAGATCTGAAGACTATATTTAATCTCACCAAGTAAAGTACCGCCTAGAGAAGCAAAACCAAATGCCACAAAAAAACAAATAAAATAAAAAAAAATTGAAGCACAACCTCAAACTGCCAAATATATTACCTTCGAAAGCCGCAAATGCAGAAAAGAGCCTGAAAAATGGAGATCGGGGCCGGCAGCGGTGGTCAAAGAGTCACCAGTCACCGGAGCAGGACGTCTATGTAGAGAAAACAAGCGCCTGATGCCACCGTGATGTGTGACGCGGCCAGTGTGAATTCAGGATGTGACTATCCAGAAATTGAGAACTTCTACCTAGATCTAGGCAACCGATCTCCGTCTCCACCATGCGAGGAAGGCCGAGGATTCCAAAAAATTGTAACCAAAGTTATAAGAAACAGTGTACCTTCTTCCGAAGACCACTAGTTCCCGTCTTCTAACCTTGAATCGGCTTCGTTGGCACTGAATTAACCTGCAAAAATAGAAAGAACGAATCCACAACGCTTATACGCATAAATAACCGTATACATAGAAGAAAAAGGAGCGAAAAATGACCTTGATGCCTTCAGGTTCGGCGATGGTGGTGGAAGAGGAAAAAGATGAGGCATTGACAGAGAAAGAGTGAGAAACTGAGGTTTTCAAAAGAGGGAGATTTGAGGAGACAATAGGAGAAGAAGAAGAAGAAGAAAGCAGAGAAAATGATGAGAATGGAGAATAGAGAAAAGTCCTATGTCTAATAGAATTGGTGTTTGTATTTGATTGGTAGAGCTTAGAAACGGCAGAGGGGAAGAAGCTTTCTAATTTCAAACAAGAAGGCATCATTGTTGGTGATGGGTTGTGCATCAATGGAGTTTGAATAGAGAGAGATGGGGGATTTTCTAGAACTGATGGAAAAGATATAGGCAAATAAAAGAGAGGGAGGCGAAATTTGATACTTAGAGCAAATTTATGGCTAGGGCAACAAATAACAAAATTACTTAAATATCCCTCATTTACCAACGGAATATAAATTCCGTTGCTATTTTAGCAACGGAAAATATATTCGGTTGCAATTTAGCAACGAAATTTAAATTTCGTTGCTATTTAGCAATTGAAATAAATTCGGTTGCTATTTTTCATTGAATATGAAAAATAGCAACGGAATTCTATTTCGGTTGCTAAATAGCAACGGAAATAATTTTGGTTGCTATTTTAGCAACCAAAAATAAATTTCGTTGCTATTTAGCAACCGACTTATTTTTCGTTGCTAAATTAGCAACGGAAATCATATTCCGTTGCTATTTTTCGTTCCAAATTTTTTCCGCCATCTATTGGTGCCTTAATTAGCAACAGAATAGTAATTCCATTGCTAAATTTTGGCTCTAAAAATTCCCTCCACTTTTAGCAACGGAACATAACCAAATATTTTTCCGTTGCTAAATCTACAAAGTTTAACCAATTTTAACAACGAAAATTATTTTCCGTTGCTAAATAGCAATGAAATTAGTTTTCCATTGCTAATTTAGCAACAGAATCATTTTCGTTGCTATTTTCAAATTTTCTTGTAGTGAAACATGTCCAATTTTAGTCGGTCCACAAAACAGATCCATTACCAGTGTAATTTAACTCAAATCCAATCAGACATATAAACAATCCGTATATAATCCAATCTGTTTTATCCAAAAAAATTTGAATTGAAATCGGATCGATGCATATTGATCCAGATGAGTAGGGTCACAGATTACCCCATGTGACCCCTTAAAAAAAAAACAAAATTTCTCTTCCATTCTTTGGAATTTGGATTGCTAGTTGTGCTAGAAACTGCCAACTAGACTTGCAGATTATTGCAAAGATGTTAAACATACTGAAGCATAAGAGTAAGATTTGTTTTATTATTTATTTTTCCAGTTTGATGTCCTGAAATTTGAAAAGAAAAATTTGCAGTTCTTATTTCTCCTTTTCTTTTAGAATTATTACAATAAATATTAAATAATACTAATTAATTTCATTCTACAATTCTTCTGTTGCAGATTTGTTCAGAATGGAAACAACATTCTGTTCAGGTCTTTCCACTATATGATTTTGATGGCTAACTGAGATTCATAAATCATAAACAACATGTGACCCGACCTGTTTGACTCAATACATATGTCAACTCATGATCGTATAATCTATTTGTAATCCAATCTATTTTTATCCATTTATGAATTTATTTATAATCCAATTCGTTTATAATTAATTTCAACCAGTTTGCTAGTTTTTTTAATTAAATATAAAAAGTTATATAAATACTTAAGTATAAGTAAAAAATTTAAATATAAATATATAAAATGAATCATTTATTAATTTATAGAAAATTATATAAACAAGTAAGACTTTATATTAGAGATGGGTATAGACTGATTAACCAGTTTACAACCTATTTCTCAAATCTAGCTCATTAATATCAATTTTTCAAAATTAAAATTCAAGTCGAGTCCACTAACAACCGGTTAACTGTTAAATTCGATTGTTTAACCATTAACTATTAATTAACAACCAATTATCATAGACTTCGTAAAAAAAAATATATGCATCTATAAAAGTAAAATGTAAATTTTAGAAATTTTAAACATAAGTACGAATAAAAACGCAAGTCATTAAAATTTAATATCAATATAATAAAAAAAATTGCACAAACGCTCTATGAGACAATAAAAGAAATATTCAACACTAATTTATCACCCATCAATATTAACAAGCAAATGATTTTCGGTAATTAATGTATAAAATATATACTCATATTTATATAAAGTAAAATGATAATAATTAAAATGTAAAAATTATCCTTACGGACTATGTATTTATGAAAATTTACAATACAAGAAAATATTCAATTAGCAATGGAAATGATTGATTTTCCATTGCTAATCAAAATTAGCAACGGAAATTAGCAGCAAAAAAAGTGGTTTAGATTTGACCTTTGTTATTTTTTAGCAACGAAATTAATTTCCGTTGCTAAATTCATCCACCAATAAAAAATTCACGACGGTACTATCCGTCGCTAAAAATTATTACAGATTTTTAATTAATTTATCGCTGAAATGACAAAGACAATTGTAATTGAGTGAATGTAAATTCAAATAAGTGACATTCGCATAAAAGAGATTAAGTGGAACATAATTCACATTGTCAGGAGGATTTTGTGAAAAGAAATGGCAAGTAAAAGCTACGAGAAATTAATAATAATCAGACATAAATGATTATCGGTAGTTTTTAGGCAACAGATGATAAAAAGGTAATGGAATTAGGACATAGCCTTCCACAAACAGAACAAGTATCACTTCTCTCCTTCCACTCATATATACATCCAAGGTGAAAATGATGATTACAGTTTGTTAATATCCTTGGGTTATCATAATTGTACTCTGCCAAGACAACAAAACAAAATTAACATATAATCTAATCAAATTCAATCAAATTCCATAATAATAGCAATGATACCTTCCAAACATGTGGGACACTCATCATCTTCCACTTCACTATCTGAGTCTCCAATGGCTTTGTTTGGTCCAATTTCTCCATTAACAATTTTGTGCTGCAATTGGTTTCTATCTTCTGCGTCTGACTGCACATTACCAGCAGCATGTTTAGTGTTAGATGAGCATAAATTGGCATACTGTGAGTTAACTTAGTTGCTAATTATATCATTATTCAATATTTTTCTATTTATTGCTATCAACTCAATCAAAACAGCGAATACCCAAAAAAAAAAATTAAAATAGCGATTATAACAAAGATGTACCTTGTTGAATAATGAATGAATGAAGAAAGCATAGCAATTGCGACCTCCGGTATGGGAATTGGTGGCATTATTTTCATCTGGATCCTCAACACAAATGCAGCAACAAACACAACCCATTGTCTAATTTGCTATTTCTGTTCAATTTAGGCTTCTGCAACCAAAACTTTAGAAAAATAAAATCAGCGAAGCTGTGGAAGAAATAGATTCCAAGATATAATAACACAGAATTAAAGGCGTGACCTTTATGAAAAAGTGTTAACTATGGCTACATATAATTAAATTGGTTTAGCAGTGCGGTAACAAGAAAGAGCCACCAAGGAAGAACGCAGAGAGCTAAAAAAGAATAGGGTTCTTAAAACGCACCCTGCATAAACAAGCAGTAACAAGAGATGAATCATTTGAACAGGAATTGACATGCAAATGATATAACTTTACTATTTATCAAAGAAAAGAATTGTTCATAAAGATGTGGGAAAAATTGGATTTATTGCCAAAATAAGCAACGAATGATTACTAACATGTGCAAGTGTAAGCACAATTAATCACTTCCAAAATCCAAGGTGCCCAAGCTCCTCACAAATTTAATTTTCTTTGACCTCAGACTGCGTTGGTAATCACTCCAAGGATTTTCTCAAACTTTAATAAAGAAAATGGACATTCTGTTCAACAAAAATTCGATAATCTCGTCCCCAAATATTTGATGAAAGAAAGCACCGCCATTTGCTCTCACCCACAAATGTAAAAGAGAAGCAGACCAAAACTGTAGGAATCTATCAAGTATCATGTCATTATTTAAGAATTTGAGAGTGCAGGCGAGAAGAACGTAGGAATCTATCAAGTATCATGTCGTTATTTAAAAATTAGCATTTCTGCACTTGATTGTTAAGCTTTAATACTGTATAGAAGTACTATGAGAAGAGACAATGTGCAGTTCCTGTACGGTACCATAACGAAAAGGTAGATCTGCCAGCTTCGCTGTTAATTTTTTGAACACTAATACTTTCATTTTCACCATTCCACAAAGCAAACCCTGAAATTGCTATGTCTCAAGTTTTCAGTTTAAGAAAGGACACGAGTTTAGTCATTAACAACGTCTCAAACTTTGCCAACAATCAGGATGAGCAGTCAGCTGGGTATATTGAAGAAGCAATCTGTACCTAGGTGGATCTGGTCTGGGCTATAGATAACCATTTGAGGATATATCAGTATATCCATACCTGTGCAACCCAAATCAATCCTAAACCCTAAATTAATACCCAACTGAGATGAATTTTGACTGTCCAATACATCCTACCACAGTTCCAAGCTACAAGGCAGATTATTGACCAAATTTAGGTATAAAACCTTAATCTGATACTGCATCATTGTCCTTAAAAAAACAAAACACATTCTTATTACACACTCTCTCTCTTATATTTATAAGACTGGAAGTTCCTGCTCACAAACTTGCTCTAGTATCAAAAAATTTTTCCACCTCCAGTGTTGCAGTTACTCCATATTTCTATGCACAATTAATTTTCACCAGTTAGGAACCAGAACCTACTCTACTGAGTGATGAGGATGATGTAATGCCAGATAGTCCCTCATGCTTTACTTTGCTGATGGAATGCCAGAACATGATAAAATAAGCAATGGAAACTTTCCATCAGGTAGCGAGAACTCTAAACTCCAATTATGATTTAATCTCACTACAAGAAAATACACATTAAACTTGAAATTTTAAACAATAAACGATTTTGAATCTGAGAATTTGCTTTCTTCCACAACTGAGAATTTCATGAAGTAATCGAGATGAAGAATATGTACGCCATTGGTTTAGTTTATCAAGTGGTAACTAGGTTCCAGTGATGCACAAGCCCGGACAACAGAACTAAACTATAAGCACAAGAAACAAAAATTTTGAAACCCCATAACCTTTCTTCACCAATTTAGCAACTGAAATTCACACTATCAAGTTTCCACTGAAAGAGTCAGAATCCAATGGAACGTTTAACTGCATAGATCGTAAACCCTATATTAACGATCGATTTAATGATTTCATCCATTTGTACTTTAAATAAAAAAAAACAATGTAAATTTTACAACTATAAACGCTATCCACCTTTTTTCTAATAAATATTTATCTGCCATTTAAATAATATTGTAAAAAGGTTTAATAAAAAGCATTACGTCCTACAATCTCCTATAATATAAATACTCCTCCTATTTATAAATAACTATCCACTTTACTTTTTGCATAAAAATTAAAAAGTTTATTTACTATTTTATACTTTTACTAGTTTATCCTTCTCAAAAAAGGAAAATTAATCATTAATTGTGTTTTGCAAATTAAACTAATATTTATTATATAAATAACATATTTGAAAAACCACATTTAAATACACCGCATTGTTAAAGTGGATAGTTATTTATAAATATATTAAAATAGAAAGGCATACACTTATTTATGAAGCAGAAGAAATTTAATTTACTAAATAAATAAACGTATAACATAATTACAAGTAATAAATTATAAAAATTAATATTATTTATTTATAAAAATAATTTTGCATGTGCAAAACATGTGTTCTAAATGCTATCTACTTTTTCTTTTTTTTTGGTAAAAGAAGGTGAACACAGCTCACAAAAATAAAAACTTAACAATCATAAGAAACACCTATGGTATAATGGCTAAGCCAATTTTCGATCCCACGGGGAGCAGACCGCAAGGTGTGATATCCCGAAGGGTAAACATAGGCATGATGAGATAGAAAGTTTGCTGGAAAGTTACCTTTTATTTGAACATGGAAGAAAGAAATAGTGACAAAGTCTTAACCACACCGACGAATAAGATGGACCAGCGCACAACAACTGGAAGTAATTGTGCAATTTCCAAATATCATATCCACCGCCATCTTGTTATCGCATTCCACTAAGACTTGAGAGAAGTTCCCCTCCTTTGCTCTTCGAATACCATAAAAAAAAGCCATAAATTTCAGCTAAGAGAATGGGACAAGTACCGATCTTAGCAACAAAACTAGAACACCATCTTCCTTCACTATCGCGCAAGAGGACACCACAAACTGTAATGCCTCCAAAGCTCAAAATTGAAACATCAATATTTAATTTCACAAAATTTGTAGGGGGATACACCCACCTGACAGAAGCCAAATTAGCCAGGGTATTTCCAGTGGGGTTAACTTGATTAACCACAGGCTGACACCCCTTAGAAAACTCGATCACATCCATGATCAATAGAGAGCGGGGCCTACATCTGTTTTGGAAGATAAAATTATTTTTATTTAACTAGATATTCCAACAGCAAACAGCAAACACTTCCGGCCATAAAACTCCATTGAGAGTGAAAGAATAAAGATGCAAATTGAAGGAAACCCAGGAATTGAAATCATTAATGGCCATAAAATGCCTCAAGTTATGCTAGAAGTAACAGAGTCCAGAATTGGACAGCGACCACACAATCACGAAGAACGTGAAGCCTGCCCTCTTTGAAATTGGTGCACCATGAACACATTTTTGAAGATAAGAAATGACATCTTCTTCTTTCCATATTAGTCATCAAACCATTATTCAACACAAGCCATAGAAACAATTTGATCCTTTGAGTCACTTTCAACCTCCAGACTTGCCTCTAAAGAGAATCAATTGAAAGATCAACCTGATGCCAACTAAGAGCAAGATATGCGATTTTGATGGAGAAATTGTTTGAAGGTGAGAGATCTTAGAATACAGAATCATCCCTAGAAAAACACGAAGGAGTACACACTATAGAGATTTTACTAAGTATGTCCTCCGAGAAAAAGTCTTCAAAAACACTTAATTTCTAACCATCTATGACATCTGCGAAAAAAGCTATAGGTTTGTCAATAAGAGATTCGAGAATCAAGAGAGGCAACATGAAACAGAGAGGAAGCAAGACCAATGATCCACTTGTCTAGCCAAAATTTGGTTCTCATCCCATTACCTACAGACTAAATGGCATGGTTGCTAACATTTGCCTAATTGGTACAGATGCCCCTCTACAGAGCAGAACTATTGCGTTGGGCAATCGGACAAGCACCAAATCTCCCAATAAACATATATTTAGAAGAAAGCACACAGATCCCAAAGGTGATTAGACTCTACAAAAAGATTCCAAGCAAGCTTTATGATAAAAGCACTGTTAAGTAGAATAGGGTCCCTAAAAGCAAGTTTGCCATAAGCTTTTGGTTAAGCAACTTTGTCCCAAGAAACCAAAGCCAAGTTATGCCTATCATCCAACCCTCCCCACACAAAGCGACAAATAATTCGATCAAAATCCTAGCAAAGGGTTGAGGGAATAAACGACATTACATAAATAGGCATTATCGAGAGCATTGAATTCGTTAAAGTAACAAGGCCCGCTATTGAAATATGGGAAGCTTTCAAAGTAGCAATTTTGTTTATCATCCGATCCAGAATATAATCATAATGTTTATGAGACACTCTGGAGTGAAGCAAGGGCATTCCCAAATATTTACCCAAATCAAAGGTCTCATTGAATCCAGGCTATAGCTAATCTTACGTCGGTGATGAGCGGGAATGTTCTTCGAGAAGTACACTTTGGTTTTGTGAGAGTTCACCAATTGACTAGAGGTGGTGCAAAAATTCTCAAGGACCTCTTTAATCACCTTCACCTGGGAAATATTCGCTTTGGCAAATAGGATAAGGTCGTCTGTAAAAAAAATTATGACTCGGGAAAGGCCCACCTCTATTAAGCTAGATGGGTTTCCAACAGCCACTATTAATTGCATCAAGAATATCGTGTGCTAAACTCTCCAGACAGAGCATAAAAAGATAAGGAGAGAGGGGAAGCCTTATCTCAAACCTCTGCTAGAAGTAAAAGAATCTAATAAACTCCCATTCCATAAAAGATGGATAGAGTTCAAAGTCACACACCCCGTTATCACATTGACAAGATCCTTAGGAAAACCTACGTCCTCCAGAGTATCCTTCAAAAAAACCTAGCTAATGCGATCATATGCCTTCTCTAAGTGAATCTTAATAGACATAAACCCAATTTTTCCTTTCTTACTCCTCATGGTATGAATGACCTCATGTGCAATCACAACATTTTCAATGATGTGTCATCTAGGAACAAAACTAGATTTGGTAGGTAAGTGCAGAATGCAATGGGATGGAATTGGGCAACATTATTGGGGATAACCACTTTAGGAATGAGAAAGATAATAGAACTAGTTATGCTAGGATCTATATCCTTTCTTGAAGAACATGCCTGACTTTTCTTCTAACATCAGATCCTACAAGTTTCCATTGAGTTCGGTAAAAACTAGCATGGAGATCGTCTGCACTAGGGGCTTTCCATTGTTTCATATCAAATAAAGCCCTGCTAATTTCATTATTAGAGAAATCCTTAATCAGGTCATCCACACCATCATTCAAAATTAAAAAAATTGACCCCTAAGCTGATAGAGTGGGTGAGAAGGATCATCCTCCGAATAGAGATGAGAAAAGAAATCCACTGCCATAGAATGAAGGGCATTAAGGTTGCTTTGCCAATTTCTATCAGCATCTTGCAAAAATTATATTCTATTTCTATTCTTTCATCTTATAGTACGTTGATGAAAGAAAGCTGTATTTTTATCTCCCCATATGATTTTATCGCTTTAAAACTTTCAAAACCACAATAACTCTTCTCGAAGAAAAATAAGCTTTAACTATTTCTTCAGAGAGATATCCAACTTCTCAAGATGAGAAGAGGGTCTGTACTCAAGAGCCTGTTAGGTCCCATTAAGTCGAGCAATGAGAGTTTTCTTTTGCTTGAAAATATTCCCAAAAATGGATTAGTTCCAATTTTACAGATGTTTAGTGAAAGAGTTTACAAACTGTATGAAGTTATTATTAACAATCTAGTGGCGTTCCACAAAAGGCTAAAAATCAAGATGAGTGAGCCATGCCTGCAAAAAGCTGAAAGACCTAGGAGCCATATTAGGAACAAAACTACAAAATCTCAAAAGAAAAAGGTGGTGGTAAGAAGAAATCCTTGCTAAATGCTTAATAGAACCCTTAGGAAAGTAAAGTCTACAATCTCTATTGCATAAACCTCTATCAAGACGTTCCTGGAGGGTACCCCTTCTCCACGTGAAGTTCAAGCCTTGATAGCCAATGTCCACAAGACAAGAAGAATTAAACCAATAAAGGAAAGATTTACAAACACCGATTCTATTGGGAGATCCTCCTCTTCTCTCAATAGCATACAAAAGAGATTAAAAATTCCCCATAATAAGCCACGGAGCTGAAGTGAAAATGTTAATATCTTAAAGGATCGGCCAGACTTCGTTGCTCGCAGAAAGGGCTAGATGCTCGTAAATAGCAGTAAAAAATGACAGAAAATTATTTTTATCATAGATACGAATGTGGACAAATTGGAGGTTATTGATAAAAACCTCGACATTCCAGTTCTCTTGCCAAAGAATCCAGATCCCACCGCTAAAACCCATTGCTTTAACTCTGTGAGAATGGGGATAACCAATCTTGGCAATACACTTGTCAGCCAAGGACCCTCTAATGCATGGCTCAAGGAGAACCACCATATTGGGTTTATGATTTTGCAAAAAGCACTTAAGATTGCTCAAGAAAGAAGGGCTTTTAGCACCCTGGCAGTTCCAACTGAAAATAGACATGAGCAAAGGAAACAGAGAAAGGACACAACAAAAACACTACTCAAACAAAGCTCAATCATCTCTCAAATAAGGGTCTAAGGGCCCCTCTGGTTTGATCAAGCCATCATCATCTCCATCAAAGAGAACTTCAAGTCTAACTTTATTATTAGAATCAACAAGCATCAGATGTGTATGTAATGGTCTCAACGCCGGGTCAGCCGTGAACGGTACTTTTCGATAGTAAATAGTGCTTTCCGGATCCGAAAGGACATTCAAAAGTCAAAAATATTTTATTGGACCATCCGAAATTAGTGATCATGGGGAGTACGGGTTGAAATTTGAAGCGAAATTGAGGTCAAATGGGCCTTCAAATGTCAAAAATACGAAAAAGTTAGCGAGTCAATTTCTCTGATAGAGAAGATGACTTAATTTTGTATAAATAATTTAAAATAGTAAACGAACTCTAAAAATTGCCAGATTTTGGATGCCTACATAAATTTTTGTTTAGAATATTTTAGTTATGAGAATGAAATTTTTCGGTGACACCGACAGTTGTCGAATCAGACCGATAAGTTTGAATCGGACAGATAACGGACTCCGATTGAGCCAAAAATTTGTGTATTAGCTATTTTTTATGTGATAAAATTGATGGAATCATTTTTGAAGTAATTTTAAGTGAGGAAGATAAAGAAATTGGTTTGAGCCTTAAATAGCCTAAAATGGGCTTTAAATTGTATTTGGGCTAAGCCCATGAATTAAGCCCATATTTAGACCCGAATGAGAGGTATAAATAGAGAGAAAATCTGCAAAAATTTTCAGATTTATCTGGCTTCCTCTCCCTCTCCTTAGTTGGCCGAACCATAGTACTCTCTCATCTCTCTTTGATTTCTTCTTCTTTCACTTCAAATCTCTCATAATTTCCAACATAGCAACTAAATTTTCATATCTCTAGATCACCCTAGTAGCCTCAATCAGGTGGTTTGAGCAGGGAAAGGCTAGAAATCAAGTTGATAAAGTAAATAGGGTAAGTTAGATTTTAAGAAATTTATGGATTTAAATTAATTTTTTATTATTTTCCCATGGATTTTGAGGTGCAGTTTATGATTTTGAGCTTGGATTTTGCATTTGAGATCAATAAGATGAAGAAAACTAAGGATTTATGGGCTGGTTATATTAGCTGTGGAGAGTAAAGGAAGGATTTCAAAGGATAAAGGCAAAGAGAAGGAAGGCTAGGCACTCTTGATCAAGATATAATGGTATGTGACTAATAAATCTAAGTATTTCTTTTTTATTTAAATTAATTTCCTTTATGTATGTGGAAAAAAATTGCTAAATGGCTTAATTATTGAAATTGAGATAGGGTAAATGAAATTGGAGCATAATTGATTATATGTGTATGATCAGAGTGAAGAGAAATAATTTTTAAGCTTGTGTTAGCATGATGGCCGAATTTGTTCTTAAGGGAAAAGGATGATTTTTGCATGAAAATGATAATTAGTAGTCTAAATTAATTGTAAATGTCATATTTAACTTCCATGAATTTTTATATGATTTATGGAATTTTATGGAAATTTTTAAAGCTTTGGATTAGTGTATGTAAGTAGTGAAATTGATGATTTATAAAGAAATAAATCATAAATTAAGTACATGTGGGTAGTAAATATGAAATAATGTGTATATAAATTTTTAGGGAATTTATATACATTACATGAATAAATGAGAAATAAAATATTAATTATGTCCAATGAAAAATATTGAATTATTGGACAATAATTCAATCAAAGGAAAGAATGTTAATAAGAAATGTGAAAATTATGCATATAAAAATTTTAAGAAATTTATATGCAATATTAAAGTATTTTTGAAATAAATTGTGAAATATATATAATTAAAAGTGCATACAGTTTTGCCCTTAAAAATAATTAGGCAGTAAAAACTAGCTCAAGATATAATTGATTGGCCATAGGGACACCTCTGTACCGCGGTGCAAGTCATGACAACTTGCTATGCTATGGATTGAATCTTTGATCACCATGGCTACTCTGTCTCTGTTCTGAGAGAATTGGCCCACTGGGGTTTTTTTTCTATCTCTGTTGTGGCCCTGTAGGGTCCACGTCCCGTGTATCCGATTTGGAGTTTTTTGTCGGGTCAAAACTAGGGGCAAAATGAAAATAATATGAGAAAATATGAAAGAGAATGAAAAATGTTAGTTAAAAGTAAAAAAGGACTAATTTGAAAGAAAAAAAAGTTTAGGGGCAAAATCGTAATTTTTTCCAAAATAGTGAAAATTGAGCAAATTAATTAAGAATTGCTTAATTAAGGATAAAACAGTCAAGTAATGGTTAAAATGTATTAAAATGAAGTTTTATTGTCAACAAGGACTAAAATATAATTTTGCATAAAAATATTTAACTAAGTGTAAAATTAAGGTTAAGTACCTTAATTACTAGCTTAAATGTTAAAAGAAGCGTCAAAAGGCTAAATTTGTAATTTAACGAGAAAAAATTAATGAATTAAAATGTTATTTAAAAAGAAAAGATTTAATTAAATTGCTTAAGTAGTTAAATGAAGGATTTTTGCATAATAGAACCATTTAAGTTAGATTAAGAAATATTTAGATTGTTAGTCACCACTGGGCATGTCAAGTGCTCAGTGCATAGTTATGACTGCGTGCAGGTTCGCAGGAGCGGGAGCAAGAGTTGTCTCTGAATGACTTCTTTTGATTTGTGGAGTTTTAAATTTTGTGGCATGTATATATAAGTATTATACTTATGGATTTGTATGTTGTAATTAAATACATTGGAGTTGATATTTTGGGACTGTAAAATGTTATACTTGGTGATGTATAGTGAGACTTTTTGGTATATTTGTATGTATATGATATATTTGGATAAATGGTTAAGAGATTAAAATGCTTGAAATAACGATATATGAATGTTGTGTCTCTGAGAGGCTGTGTGAGATTGTCTGCATTTCAGGAGGCTAGTACTATGTACAACCATTATATTGCCTAAATTTTATTAAATGCATAGTAAATTGGACAGTTACAGGCCATCGGCAATTTGGAATTAAGATAACTAAATATAGGTTATTTAGTTAAAAGAGAATAAGTTCGAAAAACAATTTTTCGGCCTGCAGTGTATCGGAATAGTATTAGGTATAATAAGGGTGTTACATTTTAGGCCCAAATGAGAGGTATAAATAGAGAGAAAATCTCCAAAAATTTTCAGATTTAGCTGGCTTTCTTTCCCTTTCCTTAGTTGGCCGAACCATAGCACTCTCTCCTCTCTCTTTGATTTCTTCTTCTTTCACTTCAAATCTCTCATAATTTTCAACATATCAACTAAATTTTTATCTCTCTAGATCACCCCTAGTAGCCTCAATCAGGTGGTTTGAACACGAAAAGGCTAGAAATCAAATGGATAAAGTAAATAGGGTAAGTTGGATTTTAAGAAATTTATGGATTTAAATTAATTCTTTAGTGTTTTTCCGTGGATTTTGAGGTGTAGTTTATGATTTTGAGCTTGGATTTTGCATTTGAGATCAATAAGATGAAGAAAGGATTTATGGGTTGGTTATATTAGGTGTGGAGAGTGAAGGAAGGATTTCAAAGGATAAAGGCAAAGAGAAGGACGGCTAGGCGCACTTGATCAAGATATAGTGGAATGTGACTAATGAGTCAGTCAAAGGCTCCCACATACAGGTGGATTCAGTCAAAGGATCCCACATCGGTTAGAGAGGAGAACGAAGTAGTCCTTATAAGGCTATGGATACCTCTCCCTTGTCGAGGCCTTTTGGGGAGACCCAAAAACAAAACCATGAGGGCTAAGGTCCAAAGCGGATAATATCGACAAGCGACTATTCGGAGACGTTACAGTTGGTATAAGAGCCAGTGCCGAATCGATGTGTTGGCCATGTAGGCCGGGCCTGATGTGTTAGCGAAGGCGTTAAGCCTCCTTAGAGGGAGTGGAGTCAGTCAAAGGCTCCCACATACAAGTAGATTCAGTTAAAGGATCCCACATCAGTTGGAGAGGAGAACGAAGTAGTCCTTATAAGGCTATGGATACCTCTCCCTTGTCGAGGCCTTTTGGGGAGACCCAAAAATAAAACCTTGAGGGCTAAGATCCAAAACAGATAATATCGACAAGCGGTTATCCGGGGACGTTACATTGTACCTGAATCTTTAAACTTAGAATTCTGGTTGGGAGGTCTGGTTGAACAATGGCCTAGAATTTTAGATCCATCTTGAACCATGTCCATACCAATAGTAGAGGGAGGGTTGACGATGGTAGATGTTTTCATCTGAGGTTTACCCACTACAAAATGGAATTTAGGATCTAGTAGTGAAGGAAGAGCAACCACATTATCCTCTATTTGAGCTTTGGCTTTAAATTCAAAAAATCGCCCAACAACACTTTTGACTTGTTAGCAAGTTGAGACTTGGATTTGGAAGGCTGACTTCGTGTGACCCTAGTTCTCTTAACCCAACCTTTTCCACGTGAGGAAGATAAGGAAGTGTCGTGAGGAAAAGATATTGATATCTTTTTGAGATTTGTCATTCATGGGTATATTAAAATAATTGGGCATATTTTCTTTCTCAGCAGAGACGTCCTCAGCTATATCACTGTGATTATCATCTAAAATGGAAAATCTTGATCCTTGCTCCTTAAAAATAGCAGTTTTTCCCTCATTAGTTGCTAAATTTTTGGCTTTCCTATTAAGCTTCTCAACCACCATCTATGGACCAAAATGGCCTGAATATGCATCCCCATTGTTTTCCTATGGCTCTCCATTACTAGCACTATTAGTGTCCATTGCCTTTTTGTGAGGACAAAAACTTTCAAAGTGACCCCAACGACCACATTTGAAGCAAATCTCGAGGAAGGTTCTCATATTCTACATGTTGCATCTCACCATTAATCTGCGGCATTGAAACTAGAGGTTGTTGGAGATTAACCGAATATAGCAACCTAAGCAAATTTCCCTCAATGGAATTCACCGGTATTATAGTCAATCTTCACTACTAGCCCGATTGCTTCTGCTATAACCGAAAGGACTTTCTCTGAATAATATTGCAAAGGTAACTTTGGAAGGCGAATCCAAATTGTAGTGCACTCTACCGCACCATTAGTAACTCTGAAAAAAGCATTCCATTTTTGAACCAAGAGATAGGCACCATTGACAATCCAAGATCCTTCGTAAAAACCTTTTTTGTAGTCCTGCTCATTGGCAAATTGCACCAAGAAAAAGCCCCAACTAAGATCAAGTATCTTTGCCACAGTAAGGACAAAGAGATTGGAGTATTGCGTATAAAGCCTTGTAGCCAATAGTCTTTCCAAGTAGACTAACCACCACTGCCATACCGAGCGTTTTGGATAGTTTATTCTTCAGATCCTCGAAAAAGTTCACCACTGGAAAGTATCCCAATTTGTCAATGTTAATATCACCCTCTTCAATGTTAACTTCCACAAAGCCAAACACATCTTCCATTGAGGACTACATGACAGTAGGAGACTATCACGCTAAGCCGATGAGCTAGCAAAATCCGATCTCAATCTCACTTTTTTCTTGGCTCGATCGTCAACCGTTGGAGGTGGAGATCTTTAGTTGCTAGGAGGTCTTTCGCTGCTAGAAGGAGACTGCATGATTTTTTCTCACTTTTACTTTTTTTTTTTACGTTTTCATTTTAATTGCATGTTCTAAGAATAAAGTTTTCATTCTGACTTTTCTTTCTAAAAATAAATTGTTAATAGTTTAGCCTAATAATATTATTAAATGGTTAATTTAGTAAAATGTAAAAAAAAAAAAAAAATTTCGATCCACCTCATACTTTTATTTGTAGTAGTAATTTTCGTGCACATGCTAGCACATGACGAACGGTTTTCATTATTTTTTTTAAATATATAATATAAATTGTATTATACACTAAAATACAAATATAAATAAATATATTTATATTAAAAAACAAAACAGTTTTGATTTTTTTAAATAAATAATAAAAATTGTATTACATACACTAAAGTATAAATATAAATAAATATATTCATATAAAAACAGAACATTTGATTAATTTTTTTAAATACCCAATATAAATTGTATTATATACACTAAAAATATAAATATAAATAAATATATTCATATAAAAAACAGAACATTTGAATTGCGCTGTAATTTGGGCTCAGTATCAGGTTGCACTATAATCTCATTCATTGTGTTAGATCTTAAATTGGTTCGTGCATATTTTTTTTAATTCAAATTCATATTTTTTTTTCAAATGTATTCAAATTCAAATCAAAATCGACAGATCTTATAAAAGCATATAATTTCAATTGTTTGACATTTCTCAAGAAAATAATTGAAATAAATTTTCTAAATATTAGCTTTTGTAACTAAAAATCGATTTCTGATAAAACCCGTCAATACATATAATCTATATATCACTAATTATAATATACCTCTTGTTAAGGAAATTAAGCCGTAATTTATGATATTTTATATGTCAAGCTTTTCTTTCTTTGTTTGGAATTGATTGGTCGTAATTGGAGGCACTAGTTTAGGACTGATATTTGTATATATATTTTTGTACTCTTCCTTATTTCATATATACATAGAAAAATCATTCTCATATTATTTTACTTTCATGGTATCAGAGCGAGGCTCTGGGCATCAAAGCAAACTATAAATACAAATCCTTGCCGACTTCCATTGCAGATGACAAATCAAGAAGCACGGCCTCAGGTGTAAAATGGGACAATCCCAATCATCAACTTTATCTTCACCATTCAGACCAACCTGGTGCCATCCTTGTACCCCAGGTGTTGGTCGAAGACAACTATAGCACATGGAAACAATCCATGACTATGGCTTTCACAGTCAAAAACAAAGTTGGATTCATAGATGGCTCAATCAATGAGCCAGATGAAAAGAGTTCAGATGAACACCAACAATGGAATCGCTGCAACAATTTAGTAAAGACTTGGTTGCTGGGATCTATGTCCAAAGACATTGCCAGTAGTGTCATTAATTGCAAAGATGCTAGACAGATATGGCTTGACTTGCAGGAGAGATTTTCACATGTGAATGCAGTTCAGTTGTTTAATATTGAGAACGAAATTCACGATTGTGTGCAAGGTAACATGTCTGTGGGATCTTACTTTACGAAATTGAAGGGGCTATGGGATGAGCATGATGTACTTTGTATTTTTCCCGTATGCACTTGCGGATCAATCAAAGAGGTGGCTGCATATTTAGAAACATAGAAAACCATGAAATTTCTCATGGGTCTTAATGAGTCGTATGCTAGTGTTCGGAGTAACACGTTGCTACTGGATCCATTACCCACAGTGAATAAAGCATATTCACTAGTTCTTCGTCATGAGAAGCAAGCAGAGGTGACAACTGGGAAAAATCATGCTCAACCAAATGCTGCTGTCTTTGCTGTTAAGAACTTAAACCGTGGATCTGAAAATGAACAAAAATGCTCAAAGTGCAACAAGACAAACCACACCACCAAAAATTGTCGTGCACATCTCAAATGTGGTTTTTGCGGCTGGAAGGGACATACAGCAGATTATTGTCGTAAGAAGAAGGCAGCAACTGAGATTGAGAGTAATGTAACAATTTCAAAGGGAAATCAAGCTACGACCTGGCTAACTGAAAAGAATGAGACAAGTCTTCCATTCACCGCTGAAGAATGTCGACAAATACTAGAGTTGTTAAAATCTAAATCCTCTGCTGCAAACCATGTTAGTAGTGGCTTAATTCAGGACGAACTTTCAGGTAAAGCTTTTTCACTTAATCTCCATGGAAAAATGAGTGCTTGGATCTTGGATAGTGGATGCACAGATCACATGATATATGATCAGACAATGTTTACACACTCGAGGCCTGTCATGAACCGCACTGTGGAATTGCCAAATGGTTCAATGGCACAAGTAACACATATTGGCACAGTAGTTCTATCTCCTGATTTAATTCTTGATAATGTTTTATGTATTCCATACTTCCATTTGAACTTGATTTCTATTAGCAAGCTGACCTGTAATCCCTCTCACATAGCTATCTTTCTAAACAAACATTGTCTTGTTCAGGACCTATGTTCGGGGAAGACGATTGGGACAGGAATTGAAAGAGAGGGCCTTTACTATCTCGATCAAGCCAAGAAAGGAATGTACAACCATATCCAAGTTTCAAACCTGTCTCTTTGGCACCAGCGCCTGGGGCATCCCTCTTCTAAAGTCACTGCATTATTTCCTATTTCATGTCTTAAAAATAAAACTTGTAATGCAGACAAGTGTTTAGTTTGTCCTTTGGCTAAACAAACAAGGCTCCCTTTTTCCCTCAAGTTCCATCAATACTGAATCCAATTTTGATTTGATACATGTTGACATTTGGGGCGGTTATAAAGTTGCTTCTCTTTCCGGTGCAAAATATTTTCTCACTATTGTTGATGATCACTCCAGATGTACATGGATTTATCTTATGAAACATAAATCAAATGCTGGAAATCTTTTGATCGATTTCGTAAACATGGTTGAAACTCAATTTGACTCCAAGATCATAATCATCCGTAGTGACAATGGCCCAGAATTTAAACTTGACAATTTTTATGCGAAAAAGGGCATAGTTCATCAAACAATTTGCATCAACACACCACAACAGAATGGTGTCGTTGAACGAAAACATAGGCACCTGTTAAATATGGCATGTGGCCTCCTCATTCAAGCTAATCTTCCTAGATACTTCTGGGGTGATGCCATTCTTACTGCAGCCTATCTAATAAATGGACACCAACTTTACTTCTTCAAGGAAAGACCCCACATGAAAAACTGTTCAACAAGACACCAACATATTTGCATTTGCGAGTATTTGGTAGTTTATGTTTTGCTTCTACCCTTTCACACAATCGTTCTAAGTTTGATTCTAGAGCATCACGATGCATCTTCCTTGGATACCTTTATGGGAAAAAGGGATATCGCATTTTTGATCTTGTTCAGAAAAAGGTAATAGTTTCAAGAGATGTTATTTTCTTTGAAAATATATTCCCTTTCCAAAATTATCAATTTTTCACTGCATCACATAAAGATTCAAATGATCAAAATATTTTGTTTCCAAATCAAGATTTAACTTTTAATCTTGATTCTCTGCCCATAACAAATTCTCTTCCTTCACAAGATGAGCCTACTTTTAACAACCAAACCGAACCATTAAACAGCACCATAACTGAGTCTTATACTGCTGATATTCCTTCCACACATGAAGAGGATGTACCAATCTCACTTTCCTCGATCGAAAATACCACTAGCATACCCGTTGTTCCACAACCTTGGCGTGGAGGTCGAGTCACTAAAGCTCCACAATACTTACAAGACTTTGATGTCGAGATGGCCCTCCCTTCAAGGACTAAACCAATGTCATCCACGAGCTTGGTCAAAAATTCAGGTACAGCTCATCCACTTTCCAACTTTTTATCTTATGATAAACTTTCTCATGCTCATAAAACATATGCTACTAAACTCTCTATACTCAAAGAACCTACAAGCTATTCACAGACTGCTAAAGATCCAAAGTGGCGTGAAGCCATGCAACAAGAGATCACTGCTTTGCAAAATAATGGGACTTGGAGCTTAGTGCCATTGCCATCTCACAAGCATCCAATCGGTTGCAAATTGGTATACAAAATCAAATTAAAGGCTGATGGGATAGTAGAGAGATACAAAGCTCGATTGGTGGCCAGGGGTTACAGTCAAATTGCAGGGGTTGATTATAGAGAAACGTTTGCACCTGTAGCTAAGATGGTAACAGTTCGAGTATTACTAAGTGTAGCAGCCTCACGTGGGTGGTATCTTCATCAATTGGATGTTAACAACGCCTTTTTGAATGGTGACCTTGATGAAGAAGTCTACATGTCCTTGCCTCCTGGTTTTGGACGAAAGGGGGAGACTCGTGTTTGCAAACTTCATAAATCACTATATGGTTTAAAACAAGCCTCTAGACAGTGGTTCATAAAGTTATCTAGTGCACTCAAAGCTGTAGGATTTCATCAGTCTTTCTTTGATTATTCCTAGTTCGTCCGACATCGGCAAGGTAGTTTTTTGGCATTACTTATGTATGTAGATGATGTGATATTAGCTGGAAATGATTTGCAGGACATAGAAAATACTAAACTTTTCTTATCCAAGCAATTCAAACTTAAGGACTTGGGAAAGCTTAAATATTTTCTTGGTATAGAGGTTGTGAGGTCACAAAAAGGAATCAGCTTGTCACAATGCAAATATGCCTTGGAGATTCTAGATGATGTTGGGTTCTTAGGTGCTAAACCTTCTCGCTTTCCTGTAGAACAAAACATGTCACTTACACAATTTAATGGAAAACTTTTGAATGATGCATCAACATATAGAAGATTAGTTGAAAGGTTAATTTATCTGACCATAACTAGACCAAACCTTACATATATTGTTCATGTGTTTAGTCAGTTTATGGACAGACCTCGTCAACCATATTTGGAGGTAGCTCACAAAGTTCTTAGGTATATTAAACAAACACCTGGGCAAGGTATTTTACTACCATCGACAGGTTCACTCCAGTTAAGAGCTTTTTGTGATGCTGATTGAGCTCGTTGTAAGGACACAAGAAGATCAATAACGGGTTATTGCATTTTACTTGGTCAAGCACCAATTTCTTGGAAGACAAAGAAACAAACTACAGTGTCCCGTTCAAGCGCTGAAGCAGAGTATCGATCAATGGCTACTACATGTTGTGAGATTACATGGTTAAAAAATATCTTAAAGGATTTAAAAGTCAGCCACACGCAACCAGTGACTTTGCATTGCGACAATCAAGTAGCCATGCACATAGCTTCAAATCCTATTTTTCATGAGCGAACTAAGCACATAGAAATAAATTGTCATTTGGTACATGAGAAGATCTAAGAAGGAATGATTCAGACAGCTCACATTCGCACTTCAGATCAACCAGCAGATTTGTTTACTAAACCATTGAGCAATTCACAGTTTGAGATTTTACTTAGCAAGTTGGGTGTCATTAATATACACTCCAACTTGAGGGGGAGTGTTAAGGAAATTAAGCTGTAATTTATGATATTTTATATGTCAAGCTTTTCTTTCTTTGTTTGTAATTGATTGGTCGTAATTGGAGGCACTAGTTTAGGACTGATATTTGTATATATATTTTTGTACTCTTCCTTATTTCATATATACATAGAAAAATCATTCTCATATTATTTTACTTTCACCTCTCAAATAGCAATGCAGAGGCGGACCTTTTCTCTCAAAAGTTTATTTAGCTCAACCTATAATACATTAATTCCTTCCAAAGAGAGAAAAGGTACTCCAAAGGTGGGAGGTAGAAACAAGGGAAAGGGATAAGTATAAATCGATTAACCAGTTCATTAATAATTTTATTAATTAATTTATTAATTTTGATTAATTATTATATTAATTTTAATTTTTAACTCGATTTTTCGGATCAATTTGTCGGTTAACTATTAAAAAATTTTAACATTTAAATTTAATAAATCATCCAATTTATAATATTATTTTTAATAGTTAAAAATGCTTTATAAATGAAAAAATACAAATTAAATATAATATCCATTAAACGAATCAAAATAAAAATAAAATTTTCATAATTAATTATAAAAATTAATAATAATAATAATAATAATAATAATAATAATAATAATAAAAGATGATTTTAATATTTATTTACTAAAAATATGTATTATAATAATATTTTAAAAAGTTATATATCATAATATTTATAAATTACAAAAATATTAAAAAATATAAGTGTAAAATTTAAAATATAATTTATAAAATATATATAGATCAATTAACCTCTGATTTTTATTTATAAATTTCAAAAATATTAAAAAAAATATAATTATAAAATTTAAAATATAATTTATAAAATATATATAGATCGATTAACCGCCGATTTTTAAAGTAAAAACTGTAAATTTAAATTTTTTACTTCGAACCTATTTTTCGGTTAATCAAAATTTCGATTTTTTTTACTCACTCCTTGTAAGAAAATCTAAATTTTCAATTGGATAAAAAATCAATTCATTTTCGAATTTATTTTTGTGTTAATCAAAATTTCAATTTTTTTTACTCACTCCTATTAGTAATCTCTCTCTCTCTCTCTCTCTCTCTCTCTCTCTCTCTCTCTCTCTCTCTATATATATATATATATATATATATATATATATATATATATATATATACACACACAAATTTTCATTCTAATACAAAAAAATAAATTACTAATAAATAAATAGATCTAATATCTAATAACTAAGCTATTAACTTAATAACTAATAAATAGATTAAAATAATGATATATCGAATCGAGATCTCTTATTGAATTGCTCATTTAACGAGCATTCTCAATATTATGCCTTAAAGAGGATTCAAACCTCCACTCTTTAGCACGAGATTTTGAATTTGGCCTACCTGCCATTTCACCACCAAGGCATCTTTGAAAGTAATCGTGTGTGTGTGTATATAAACCAATGAATCACCTGTCATTTAAATAGTTGAAAATTGTAGTCCAAACAATTGAAAATATAGTATCTTTATCGTTAATGCAGAACAACAGTACAAGATCAACATGGCACATCAAAACATTTTTAAGCAGTGATGACAGCTCCTAAAGCCCCTCTGATAATTGTGCAGCTAGAAGAGATAATATGCAAACGAGCAACGGATACATTAATACATTAACTTCAATGCGAGGTCCTCAATTTTATTTTTATTTTGTTAAGTTTCTCCATAAAAGCTCGTTTGAGCAAAATGACTGTAACCCTACAACTTTACCACCAGTCTCCTGTTACAATTTCCGACCCTACAACTTCATATGACCGAAGCCTCCTTTGAAGGAACCATAAAGAGATTGTGCTCTTTTGAAACTGAAAATGTCATCTATTTGAACTGTATTAACAGAAACTGCTTCATTTTTATCATATGCAAACTCCGATGAATGTGGAGACCCATAAATGCGGACACTCAGTGTCCTTTTATGAGGTGCACCGACTTTTATATGTTCATCGAAGAAATCTAAGAATTCCTGCTTTGTAAGCTGCCTCAATGCTGCAACCTGTATTTTAATAATAGTTAGAGAAGGATGAAAATATCAAAAGGTTAGTCAACAGCTACTGCGACACAACTTATTTAGGTATGCAAGAAACAATTTCTATGGAATACCTATGCTATCCCCTTTTCCCACTTTAGTACACCATAGTAGCATTCAACAAAAATATCACAAACAGTGATATTAAATCTGTGAAAGATCAGATAAATATTTGTACCTCAGAGTCTCTCCTATCAAATTTTAGCATCCCATCGTAAATCTCTTGCCAATAAAATCGAGATTCTTCCCTCAAATTCTTGTGCTTCTCAAGTTTCATATCAATCAAAGCATTGACATTATTCTGCAAAGCACCCAGTTACAACCATCAGTAAATTGTGCAGTATGATGCCTTCAAGATTCAAAAGCATGTGATGGCAATTAGTAGATCATAAGAATGATTTCAACAGAAACCGTTCCATTCGCAATAACCCAAATTTAAAAATAAACTAGCCTGTATTTCACTAAGTAATATTTATATTAAGTATCCCATGTTTTGCTAACAATTGCATACGAAATTAAATTACTAATAATCAATAGCCCAACTCTGTCAAGTCATCTTTAGATCTGATGTAATGATAAACCAATTTAATGATTAGTAAGGAATAACAGTTCCCAGCAAGGAAATTTTATTTGCTCACAATTTTTGCCATTTAAATAATTGTTAAATTTCAGACGGTGAAGATCATACAGCATTATAGCACGAGTTCTTAGACACAATTCAAATGGATCTAGTAAAAGGCCAATGACAAGATTGAAGATAATTGTTCAGATGAAAGATTGATTACACATGCAGTTGGAAACTGGTAGATATGCACATCCAAATTCTAGAACCTGCTCTGACATCCATAGATCATGCGGTAAAAATTGCCATGCATATTACGAATGTACATTGTCTGTACACAGACTGTAAGTGGTTTCAAAGATCAAAAAGATCACAAAGTTAAATTAAAAAATAAAAATAAAGAGAGAGAGATAGAGATAGAGAAAGAAGGAAAAGGGGAAAAAAAATGGAAAAGGAAGATGATAAAGTTCATAGATACCAAACATTACATGAATCAGTCAACTAGCATCCAAAAATGTAGAGAAAAATCATTCTTCAAAGTTTTAGCTTCAAAATATTTAGAATAAATTTCAGTGCCATATTAAGTATCGTTTCTTTCTCGCTTTTGAATATAACCAGATGAAGCCAATGGGAGCAAATGTTCTTTCTAAGAAGGGCATCAACCTAATATGCTATCAAAGACTATCGACCTCTGAGGAGTGACCAAAGTAAATATTTGACCAACACCACAAGAAAACAACACAGAGGGAGCAAAAGTTGTAGATTTACTTATCTATTATATAAGTTTTGATGTCACCTTGAATTCATCATTTGTCATCTCATAAAGTTTAGTTTCAAACATCTTGAGGAATGCCTCAACTCTCAAATCAATATGTCCAGGACCCTGTCAAGATTACCAAGATATCAATAATAAAGAGTAGTGGCAGAAAAGTCATAATAAAGTTATCCTATGTACCTTTGCTTTAGATTGGATAATAAATTGCACACCCCGAATGCCAGAATCATTCCTATATCAAAATAGATTACGTAAGGAAGTTTAACACATATCTTAAAGGCAAAAAGAATTTTACCTACCTTGGCATGAGCACAGTTATGTAACCAAGTTGTTCAACTGATCTAAGCTGGTGGAAAGCCGCTTGTTTTGCAATTAAAGCAAAAAGCTGAAGCTTCACATTCAACATGAAGTCATCTCGATGAACCTAGACAATTCAATTGCAGCATCTATTAGAGCTACATCAAAATCGTGGTACAGACAGCTGATAACAAGCAAATTACTATAGAAAGTCACAAAAATTATTTTAAAGCTGTAAGGGCTTCAACCTAAAAGATGACTATATATATATATATATATATTATGTCAATTTCCATGACTAGTTGACCCTTCTTCTGGATTGGAGTAGATTTATAAATTTTGAGAAGCAGACTATCCAAAAAACCTAGAGCTCAATTTTTTTAGTAGCATGGAAAAGGAGACATAAAAGAAACCTTCAACCATCCTTCATCATAAGTTTTGGCCAGATAACGACTAGTCCTGAATTTTCATCCTTCTCTCCAAAGTAACACATCTTGACCAAATTGATAATCCTTTGACCAAATGCCATGGATTTGGCACCGTTTATAGGAAAGGACCAAAAGAGAGAGATGAAAAAAAGGAAAAAAAAAAAGAAGAACAAGAACAAGAACAAGAAAGAAAGAAAGAAATTGAAACTGAGTCTCTAACAAAAAAGATAAATAAATATATAAATGAATCAATAAGTCCAAGGAGCAAAAAAAAAAAAGAAACAACGAAAGAAAGAGAAAACGTACAACTGATATACTCATCTGGAGGTCTGAATATGAAGTCCAGCCATTAAGAAGATTCTCCGCTTGGAGATCTCTTCAGACCAGGAATCAAAACTAAACTGTCCCAATCCGAATAAATGAAGATTTACTGAGAACATATTTTTCTTAGCATCATAGACTTAGTTCAAGGATGTTTCTAAAAGACAAATTTGAAAATTTCAAGAATTGTTTGAGTAAAATAACAATAGTCAATAAATTGGAACGTGGGATGCAACATCTAAGTTTTATCCCCAAGTTAGCAAGAAAATTTTGTAGAACAAAGTTTTGAACAATTAAAAAGTGGTCCAGCATGAACAATAAAAACTGTGGGGTCAAATAGAACTTCTTCACTAACAGATTTAATTACCTGAATATAATGCAGTAAAGCAGAGTTCTCATCACTGGGATTCAAGCCTTCAATAGGATATAGGTAACTTTTTCCCCTTTCAAGCTTGATAACTCTATTGGTCAAATGTTGAGATGGAAATAATGGCTGGCAAGTTGCGCCTGGATTCTTAAAAAAGACATCTTCAATATGCTCAATTATTGCCTCTGCCTCATTGCAGTCAATGTTACCTAAAATGGAACAATAACAAAACATTACTCAAAAGCTCGAGGTATGAATTGACATAGCACTAATAGAGGTAGGTGAGACAAAAACAAAACCTGCTATATAACACTCTAAGAAGGCTCTCGAGAGCAGTAATGGAGCAAAGTTAGCAAGATTTTCAGCTTCAAGATGAGGAAGCACTTCAAGTTCTTCCATCCATGGCCATGATTGATTCTGAAGTATTAAAGAGCAATAGTACATAGCCTGCTGATAGGGTTGCTGGAACTTGAAATTGCTGTACTCTTTTATCACCATTTCCTTATTAAAAAAAAAAAAAGGAAATAAAAAAGGAGACTATCAAGAATAATCAACAGATGCACTTCTCAAGATGTTCAATGACATTCTTGAAACTGGCGGTCCTTGCAGAAAGTGTAGAGCCATGTCATGAATATAAAATTATTCAAAATAAAAATTAAAAAAAAAAAAAAAGAATTGAAAAGTACATAAAAGTACTGTGTGGGGTCCTGGTGTGGCTTACTTTTATCATTAATACCATGAATTCTATCCCAGTAAACAGGCCATATCTTTGTCT
Source organism: Excoecaria agallocha (assembly GCA_037975025.1). Classification (NCBI taxonomy): domain Eukaryota; kingdom Viridiplantae; phylum Streptophyta; class Magnoliopsida; order Malpighiales; family Euphorbiaceae; genus Excoecaria; species Excoecaria agallocha. Next base: position 40,066,601 of record CM075808.1, on the reverse strand, counting down.
TCTAGATGCTACATTGGTGCCTAATTGACAAATACAAAAAATAGATAAAATCTAATGAAAATGTTATGGGACCCCTAGCTGACATGAAAGATTATCTGAATAAACCATTTTTTACATTTTGATTTATATAAAAAAACAGAAAAACATTAAAATCCTTATTTTAAAAATAACTTTCCATGACCACACTAAAGTTTGCCAAGGGAAGGTTTGACTTGTTTGGAAAAATTGGATACTTAAAAGAAAGCTAAATCTTCAGAATTTGCTGATCCACCCATCTCCATCTAACTCTGATTTCTTAAGAGTACTTTGAACTGATCCTTGTTTTGGCCAAGGTCGCTGCTCCATCTCCATATAAAATTGCTGATCAATTGATCCCAAAGATTAGATCTCACGCATTGATAAAAGTACAAATGTAAATGGCCACATTAGACTTTTTATTATGATGGTTTCATGAGACTTGTATGGCCAAATTGAATCCTTGAGAAAATGCCACGGCTTTATTCCCACTGATCTGACCATTCCATCTAAATATGCTTTCTTGAATTATAATTTAAACAGATCAATCATTTGCCCTAAATGAGCCCTGCCATCTCTGAATGAAATGGCTAATCAATTAGTTCCTTATATAAGTGGATATAACACAACACACAAACAAGATTACAACTCAAAACTAACAGCTGAGGAAAAAGGAAATTCAAAAGGACTAAACCTCAAAATGGTGTTACAGGAATACAATGGGCAAAACTTCTTGAGAGAACTCCAGGACTGGAAGTCAAATCTCCACATCCAGCATGTTTTACTATTACAACCTCCTGTGCCACTCTCCAAACCCCTCTACCAACGATCCCTAACATCTGAATATCTATAACAATCATCTAGCTCTTCTTTCCTGTCCCACCTAAACTACTGCTCCAACATATCCAGGACTATGGGTCCATTTGTGTCTTTGCCTTCTTTGACTTCTAAACCAATGATTAAAGACGGACAGCTGCCAGCCAGGTTTATGAAACTGGTAACAAGTGGTTCTTGAAGGAGAAAGGTAGCATATGAAGAAGTGAGCTTGCTAAAGGTAGTTTCAGCACATGATTTCAAAGAACAATGAAGACTCAATGGAGATTGGGAAGCAATTGACAAGTGTCTTTTAAGGCCACAGATTGGGAAGCAATGTAAGAGTTTCAAACCCTAACTTTTGCTAGTCAAAACAACTCAGTATAAGTAATCCCCCTATCCCACAAAGATAACTAATATATAAGCAACATAATTGGAACTCTAGGTTTTACACAGGTGAAAAAAAAAAAAAAGAAGAAAAATATACTCTATCCATCCCACCAATTTGTCACCTTTTGCAAAAACTATTTATCCCGCCAAATTGTCACTCTGTAAATTTCAAAATAAAATTTATTGCATGCTTTCCAACTTTACCCCTATTATGTTATCAACAAAAGTTTCTATTTATCCCACCAAATTGTCACTTTGTAAAATTCAAGATAAAATTTATTGCATGCATTCCAACTTTACCCTTGTTATGTTATCAATAAACTTTTAATAAGTTCATTAATATTTCTTTGTTTGTATACTTTTGATTTACTATTTTTATCCTTTCAAAACACTATTAGATAATAATGACAATGAAAAAGTAAAAATCTTAATTTAAGATGACATTTTAATCACTTCAATATAATTTTTTATAAAATTAACACTAGTGATTACCTTAATATTGGTCAAATGTGTAGGAAACGACAAATTGGTGAGACAGAAGGAATATTAAATTAATATCATTTTTACACAGATTTAACAAAGTTCATTTACAGTAATTGGAACTCTAGATTTTATTTTCATTTTCCCAATATATACAACATTAATTAGAGGTGTATTGAAAATCAAAGAATGAAAAGGCAATTCTTTTTGTTGATAACAGGTATATTAAATTTGAGTGCATTAGGAACAATGCCCAAAGGTCAAAGGTGCGAATGTCTCCAGCACCATTTTATAATTATAACCACAAAATCATCCATAACTAAGGAAGTGATTCGTATGCTAGAACTCTCTAGAAGCCAACAGGACAATGCATTAAATGGATGAAAATAAAAAAAATAACCTCCATCATAAAAAGAAAGCCCCTCTTCCTTAATTTATCCCAAATTATAGTTCACTTTTCTCTTAAAATTATAGTAACTTGCTAAAGGTCTAATATATCACTATTTAATATGTTTAGTAATAAATGATTATATGTTAATATTTCTTACTTTACCAATACGGCTCTAATTAATGTAGGGACATATAGGATAATGCATTAACTAAACCACATTAACTAATTTTTTTAATCTGTGTGAGACAAAAAAAGGGAGACTATTTGCCGTGAGAGTAAGAAATTTTGGCAAATTCTTGCACATCTTCAGTTTACTGATAACAAGAAAAATGAAATACAATTGATCTCAACTATTGGATTTACTGAAAGTATGGGTTTATGCAAGAAGGAAAGATTATATAGTTTTTCCAACAAAATTTATCATCATTTTATGCAGATTTCAGAACAAAAACAGAGAAGACAATAGAAAAATATTGATGGAAGTTTCATATTGATGAGCGTCCTTAATCATACCTTGATCACAGAAAACCTGTCAGGATTGACTTTGAATTTTGTGATCTTTTCAATAACAGTTTCCAGCAGGATCCTCAGTTTATGATTGTAACCAACCACAGTCACCTAAATAAGGAATGACAACATGTTAACATATGCAAGGTGTAACTAACCAAAACAACCCCCTCTCACCCCAACCCCACCTAACCATCAAACGGTCATGTGTATAATACCTGCCAAACTTACAGGTGTGTAAAACACCAAAATTAGAACAATTACTAGATATTATATGGCCATATATAATTTCAACAGAGCCCCAAATCATTTTTTTTTTCATTTTTTTCAGATGGAAGTACAACAAAAACAACTCGATAATATGCTTTTCACACTAAAAAACATTATTACAGACAAACAAATGGTAAACTTCTAAAATATGAATCCAGTAGATTGTTATTTTCCCACGTGCATATCTGTAGTCAAGAAAATGGCATATGCCAATTTCTTTACAACAATGATGCCTAAAGGCCAATTTGACCATTGAAGTTCTCTATCCCGTAGTTAAAGGAAAATATTGACACAAAGAATAGTAATAGGGTTACATTGAGTTTGGGCTGTAGTTCAAAAGAAAATTTTGCCTTTAGAACTCTCGAGTCACAGCAATTCCTTGCCACTTTGTTGGGACAACTCCTTTTGTTGCCTAATTAAAATGCAGTACTAACTATTCTATACACACATCATATGTATGCCACGTTATCAGACATATCTACAAAAGTTAGACTAATACCTGAAAACCACTGTCTGTGTTGGTAATGCCATAATATAAACCAGCAACTTGTGCATAATAAGCTGAAACGTGTTAAATAATTGAGCATGTAAGAACAACACCCCAACTAAGAGAACTCACAAAAAGCCTTAGAGTGGGGAAGAGAGGAGAAAGGGCAACAATTTAATATCTATCAGTACCTTAACATCAAATAAGAACTTGCAAACTACATAAAATGAATAAGGATAGGAACATAAAGATCAGATCATTGATCTAAACTCAATTTACTTCATTTTACCATATTCATTCAAATAATCCATTAACAACCGAGTAAAAATATCAGTTAGGACTTCTGCCTCTGGAGAGCTGCCAGCATGCGGGCAGCTGAAATCTATCCTGACAAATGCCTTGGGTGTATTGAACATGGTGTCAGGCTTGTACCACAAAGATGAATATGATGACTTTCTCAAAAGAACTGGATATTGAACCTGGTTTAGAGATCAGTCAGATGAAACCCACCACTATAAAGATTATAAATGAGAAATCAAATCATAGCATATGATCCAACCTTCTCTTGAGCGTCCTTTAACGATAGGTCAGTGGGGATGAACACATTAGCTGCCGGAAGATGCAGATTTGCATTAGGAGCAGATAGCATCCATTCCTGCAAGTAAAAGAAAAATAGGATACATATATGAATATGTAGTTCATTATCCAATAGGAGAAGCTAATTATAAAGTGCACTCCTTAGCTTGGCAACAGGAGCAATGAAATGAAATGAAACTGTTCCCTGTATTCAAATAATATAACTTTTGCTGTTGTTATGATTATGTAGGAAAGATATTACAAATAGTACTAGACCACTAACCTCAATCAAAAGGCTTGTGATTCTTTCAACAGAGTATGCAGTTCCATACCATGGCTCTACCATTTCAGTGTGTGCTTCAAATTTCTTTGATTCCCAAAATATTCTGTAGAACAGAGTCAGTATCAGGCAATATACTTTAGAAACATAACAGTGTTCATAGTTGCAAATGACTACAAAGAGAAACAATAGGCAATTAATCAGTAACACAAAGAGCATGCAACCCATCCAAGATCGAAAGGCCCTATCAGACCTCTAATGTTTAACAATTCTACCTCCCATAAAATGAAAATTCCATATCTTATGTTGCATCATGCATCCAAATATAATGATAAATCTAAGAACATCAGCTTACGGTAAACTACCAAATACAGCAAGCAAAATTATGCACCAAGCAGATAGACACCATCAGAAGGGAATAACAAATCACAAGCACCACAAAAGATACTATGAGCGTATAAAACATGTCAAAATTGACCCCAGCACCATTTATAGTTATAATGGAAATGGTCAACTAAGATCATCTCCTATAACGAGTGTTGCATATGCTGACAGCTTCAGAGATCATAAGTAAAACATTCAGAATGTTTGTAGCCCCCATTTTCCATCACATGCATATCCACAAATTTATAGCTAAAGTACAAGGTAGTAAGTGAATTATTGTTTACTAATATCACATGTAAAGCAAATGCCACACCAGTAGCTGGGGGAGAGGCGAACTTAGGACTAATTTAATCTAGGATTGAGAAAATGGGAAAAAGAAAGAAGCATAGTGATTAGAAAACACAATATAGTCTCCATGAAAGAGCATTTTAGTGTTGGACTTGTATTGGCCTATCTACTTCCACAGTTACAATGTAGCATGTATGGAACGTATAACATTATTCCACAATGATTGACTTGGAAGTGAGTGGATCTTTCCCACTCAATTCCGCAGAATCCATAACCAGCATCACCCACTTTGGTTATAATAGGCTTACTAGGCAAAGTTTGTAATTGTAAAAATATAGGTAGGCTTCCCTCTCTTAAAGACTTAAAGATGAGGGGAAATTATCTATGAGTGTAGACTTGGAAGTTTTGCATTGCTTATTTCTGTATAAATGCCAAACAAACAAAAGATAAGAGAAAAGAATGCACTACCCTTGAACAAGATTAGAGGGAAAGAAGTATGATAACAGAACGTATAACCTAATATTCTTTCTTGCCAGAAGTTTGTAACTTTTCTCAGAAATAATATATTTACCTGACATTGGTTCGAGAAAGCTGATCCAGTACCATCTGAATTATGCTTGGACTAAAATTAGAAGGCAATGACGATCCAACTAGCCAATCTTTTGGAGGATATAACTGGACAAAGAATAAAAAACCAGATGCTTGTTTTATTATTCTGTACATGGAGACTCTTTTGGCACAAGAAAGAATAAAGCAACGAGATTGTTAATAGCCCAGGCATATTCTGTACACGACTTGTTCATAGAGACCTAGGGGCTCTATTAATGAGCCCTAGAGTTTTTCCAAGTCCAAGAAAGGTACAGAAAAGCTTATTTTAAAGCATAATCTGGTTACAGAATCTCAAGAATCTCAAAGGGATTTAGATTCTGTAACTAGATCACACTGAGGTGGACAAAAGATTAGAAATTGAAGGCAGTAATTCAACTAGTGGGCTGAGGCACAGATAAGAGCATGCAGTACTAAGAATTGAATTTTACATGCTACAGTGGAGGATAAAAAATGCTGGATTGGCTTAATCGCTGTGAGCTGGATGATTAAAAGATACTTGTAGCTTCATTTCATTTGGAGGGTGATGAACATCAAATTTTGATAGCAGATAAGGATCAGTCACAAATGGGTTGGGAGAATTTCAATGCAGCCATGCAGTCTCTCATTTAACCTCCCAACAAGTAACAAGTAGAGCAAGTCATCCAAATAATACCAAGTTGGTTTCTTTTGAAGAATATAAATGCAATTTTGAGAAATTGGCTACCACACAGTTTCTTTAACACAAAAACAAGTTCAGATTTCTATAAGCGATTTTCAAGACTATTACCAATTTAAATAAGAGTTGCACTGCTTGATTGGTTTGTCTATTGTCATGGAACTTACTCATCATTATGAATAAGGCAATAGGCAAAGAGCAGATTACTTTCCTGTTACCCATGATCCCATCAACAATTCTTCAAAACCTCGATTTGTTAAATAATTGAGTAAACAGAATTAGATGAATGATGAGGAGAAAGGCTCTTTCTTAATTGTGGTGAACTATTCACACCAGGCCAGCAATGTAAGAATCTGTTTTGCTCAGAAGTTCAGAATGAGCTCTGCCCTGATGGAAGAGAAGAATGTCTAGCTGCAATCATTGATACACCTAAGCTCTCCATCCATGCTATAAGGTAAATACCAAATTCTCAAACAAGCGGTTGCAGTCTTATCAGGAATCTTTTAATGATTGGTGGATTCACGTAGCACTACCCTGTCTTATTGAGATATAAACCAAGCCTTCCAACTGAATGTAGTTGCAACAGCAAAACAACAATTCTCAGAGCTAGATGCAGTCCAAAACTGGGTTCCCAATTACTCTCCCGTTGAAAGACCAGCAGTTATCTTGCACTTAAATCTTTTGTAGTCAAGTGGAGCTGTAGTTTTGTTAAAGTCAATCAGTTGAAACAACTGGGCTCTGTTGTCTGGGTTTTATATTCCATACACATGCAATTCAAATGGCAAGACAAGAATTATGTGAATCTAAGGTAATGAGAGATGATAAACAAGAGGTTATGGTTCATTGCATTGGCATTCTTCAGCAAATGCTTCTTGGAATAATGGTAATGGTATGGCTATCGGTTACCTCAGTTACACACTTGAGGACAACAGCATTCTCGAAAAGGGCAGTGATTTCCTCCACTGCGGTTGCTGGGTGTATGATGATGCTAAGAATTGCTTCTTCTTGCATTGTTGGTTTATTATTTTATTTAGTTACTTTCTTAATTTGAACTGTTTGCTATCAACTAATCAATTATTTTGTAGCCATGTATTTCCATGTGCCTAAAATTGTGGCTAATTAGATAATATGCTGTCAGTTATTTTACAAGCCATCAATTATTTTGTTCCAGATATTGCAGTCCTCCTGGAGTTGTTTTTGAGAACCAAAAAGAATGGAAAGGACAAGGGGTGGCTTATCAAGATTTAGATCACAAGGTGCTTTCTTACTCAGTGCAAGACATTTCCAAATTCAAGATAGGTAGAAAAGGTAGAAGAACTTATGAACGTAATCTAGCTACAGAATCTCATAAGGATTTCACTGACAGACCCTAGAGACCATAACAATATAATGGAGTTCCTCATCAAGGATAAAAACTCACCCAGCTCATAAAGAATAAAAATTAAAAAGCATGCATATGCTAGAGCTGTTTTCAATCACTCTTACGGATTTAGCGGAATTTAAATGCCTTTCAGAATAAGAATTTAAACCAAAATGACACTTTCAGTATTTATGGCTATGATAAAGAAATTTAAAGAACCAAAACATACTAATTTAATCTATTTATGGAATGGGGTAAAAAATAAGGAAAAAAGGGGAATAAATGACTAACCTCCATATTGGATGAAATTTTGACCACATAATCAATTGGAGGGGTTTTATCCTGATAATGGAATATTGTCTCACAAACAGCAGCAAGCTTCATTAAAATGATGAAATGACTCAGAATCCTCAAAGATAATGAAATTTTACACTGATGTCAAATACAAAACCAGGTGAAAGTTATCAAACAAATGCCAAATGCTTTCAAAATGAAGTCCTGTTGACCCAAACAATAATATAATGTGGATTGTGGAGATACATTAAACTACGACGATGGATCCGGTAAAAGTCAATATTTAGTACTCTTATGTTGAACTCCACCTCAAAAGCAAAAATATGTATAACCTTATCTACTCATGTATTATTTCTCAAATTTATATAAGCAAGTCAATATACTGCCACATTTTTTTTCTATTTTGCTGGAAATTGACAAAGATTAACTGAACCTGCATTCTGTGAAAATCTTAAAAATGAAGCAATTGTTCCAAAGAACAAAATTGGAAAAGAAGCCATCAGAGAAAATCAGCAACGTTACAACTACACACTTTATGATAATATTGCTAGCCACTTAATGATAACTTCTCCACTAAAAAGAAAGTAGGTGGTGCCTAAACAGAATTGCTATCAAACAATGTCAAAGAAAGTATATTTAGATTTAGTAAAACTTCCAAATATGAAGAACTTCCATGATTCATGGAACTTTCCAGTGGACTAGCGGCATTAATACATACATGCAGGAGAAGGTAAACTTTTAGGTATTGGGAGATAATGTTTGAAGCCATATGCACTCTACTAATTCTAATATTCCAGAGTCATCATCACAAAATGGACAATACATTCTCTAACCTCATCAAATATCCATTTGCAGACACCAGAATGCTGCAAGAGATGAATATATTTGAATAACAGCCCTACGATATCCTGCATATGCTCTGCGTTTCACCAAAGTTTAAATCAAGTTCTCCAAGAAATTTAAAAAAAAAAAAGAGCAAAAAAATCTTCAAAGCTCTACCAAAAGACAAAGTCAAGGCATATAAATAAATTCGATAAAACCGAAGAAGGAAATAATATGAAGAAAAACCTTGACCAGCATCTGTAAGATCAATTGTTACTTTGAAAAAGGAAAACTCCCTTGTCCCCTCTCCTTCACCAGCACCCAAACCAGTAGCCCATCCTGCAATTATATGCAGAGTAAAGATGTATGAGTACAGCAAATGCTTTGCTGGAGAAACCAAGGAAGCCAGGCAAAAGGAGAAAACAGCCAAAAGACGGAAAAAAAATGTGAATATTACTGCTCCCAGTAAATGCTTATGCACTCAATTACCAAAAAGCTCAGTGATTTTAATCTTCATGCATTGAGCATAAGACGAAAATGTTATGCCATGCAAATATGCATGCTTTATGCAAACTCTGGCTAAAAAGCAGGTCATCGGGACAAGTAGAATACAAAAAGTTTACTATAAAAAAGTAAAGAGGCTATGCACATCCATTATATCAATTCAGTTGACACATTTCAGGGTCTGCTTCAAGATAATTTACAGCCACATTCATAAATTTAGCTTCAACTTGATATCTTTTTTCTCATCCATAAACTCATTCTGAAGTTTTAGCACTCATGAATCTCCCTATTATGAGAAGAATTAAGCTGAGGTCCCAAAAATGCACCCCTATGACAATGCGAATTCATTTTCATTACAGTCCAATTGCACTGCAGACCTAAAGAAATTGGTTGCATAAGAGTTCATATGATGTGACAGAAAGTATGATCAGCAGTATAGGAGCACAATGTCACAGGACACAAATCACCAAAAAGGAAGAAAAAGTTCACAAGAAGAACAAACAACAAAGAATTATGAATGTTTTCCACTGTATTTGTCATGGGGGACAAAAAAATTTCAACAAATCATAATACGAATAATGGCATAGCGCAGGATGGTGACCAATTGAATCCATATCCAATGAAAATCTCTATTACAAACATAATGCCTCTTAAAGAAATTTGAACTGCTATTCTGTATGTGTAAAAATCATTAAAAAGAAATAGAGCAGAAAGAAGTGCAATCCAATATTGATGGGCCAATAAAAAAAACACTCATGCCTCATGGAATCAAAATTTGATCATTGCAGCATAAACATATTTCTGAATAAGCATCTAAAAAGCCATAGTGCACTCCGCAATTGATGGGCATGAAAGCACTCACGCCCTATGGAATCAAAATGAGATCATTACATAGCACTCAAAACCTTTGCATAACCATATTTCTGAATAAGCATCCAAAATGGCTACTTAATCTCCTACAATCTAACACTCTTTGTAATTGTCTCCTACATGTCAAGCCAAGAAGAATAGCAAGCAATATCTGCCTAGTAGATGCTTAATTATTTAACACACTTGACTCTAGTCAGGGTGAATCTAGGTGGGGGCCAAAATTTCTATTGAGTCCCCATAATTTTTTACATATTCGCCCCCACTAAAAATTTTTATTTTGCTCCCACTACTCTATTAAAAGATTTATTTTATTTATGTGTTACATCGGAGACAATACAGCATAAATAAATTTGCCCCCTCTTAAATTAAATTCTGGACTCATCCCTGACTCTAATAAATTTAGGACGCCAAGCATGTAAGAAAAATTCTGTACAGACGCACATAAAGGATGTGCAGAACCCACCAAGAGTTTTCAGGACATAAAACAAAGATCCTTCTCCTTCGTGGCCAATAAGATGAGCAAGATATCTGCATGGCCCTTCCTTGTAGTGAAGAATGTCAGGAATTATTGGCCATATAATTTTCAATTTGTGACCTTGTTTTATTGGAATGACTTTGACAAGTATCTGAAATATAATAGAAATATTATAGTAAAAAGCAAGTACTTGCATCACTAAAAATTTCATTCCAGAAAAAATAGAAAATAAATCAAAAGAATCATAAAACATGCAAAATATTGTAAAGTAAGCCAGTATTCTACATACCTGTAAATGTTCTGATGAACAAGGTTGTCCAGGAAAAGACAATCGACTTCTATCATTGTTCCTGATTTGCTGGAACTTGTCCTCAACTAGGCTTTGAAGTTTATCAAGGCTTTCTGAATAGTTCCAAGGCAAAATAATCAGACTCATAAGAAGTAAAAGAATAAGCTACAGTTACAGAAGGCAAGCTCTTCACTGACCCTTAGCATATATCACCAGATGCATAAGGTTGGCTGAATAATTTTCCTCGTAGAATTTAATAAGCTCAAGTCTTGTATCCAATCCTTTTGCTTTTGGCCTAACTTCAAGGGTATTCCAGTTCCCTATGATTGACACAGACCATACACATTTCAAGAAATGAAAGATATTCTTCTTTTCCAAAACATTAAACAACATTAGTAGCTGTAAATTACAAGCATTCTAGATCAGCAGTGGCCCTTCATAAGCATAAATATCTAGAGCTCATAAATAGCATTCTATTTTTCCCAGAATAGGAAAACTTTGGTTATGGCATCAACACAGTTGGCATATATCATGTAATCAAACGTTGTAACATTTGATTGTCACAATCTAATAAGAGAGCCATACAACACATCAAAGCAAGTGGTCCCCCAACATGAAATAACATATCTCAGTCACCCCTAGTGTAAACTATAATTTTGTTCTTTAGAAAATGATTTTTTTTTCTTTTTATCGGAGCCAGGAAATTACACAGCCAAGTTTATATATAATCAACATAAATATATAAATACAGCCTACCTGTACTGAATTTATGATACGGATGATTTTGGTCAGATAGGTGTTTCTGAAGCTGCATATAGTAACAAATTTCACCCAAAAAAAATCAGTTTAAAGTAAATTAATAACAAAATAATAATTCACTAGATGATGCAAGAAAATGCAATGAGTAGAATATTATATTACATATATTCCTTAAGGAAAAAGTCTAATTCTCATGGTTTAAAAATCTAACCTCAAGCAGTAACTACGGTAACTATCTTAAAATATTCTCACATACAGCGTTGTTCCCCTCAATCTACCTAACTGGCATGTAATGCTACCCCCCTAAAAATGCAATTCTAAAACTTAGCTACTCAAGTTGTCAAAATAAAAACGTATCTCTTCTTAAAATGCATAGATTTTGGATGAAAAGTAGCCAGTTTATTTTACTAATATGCTACCTCACAAGGTTTAGGCTGTTTACGATATTGCTTTTTTACGGAACCTTTTTTAGAATGGAAAAAGACAAACAATATTTACAGACACAAATAGACTTTTATGAAAAAAATGTACAAACTCAAATCACCTATCACACAATGCAGGATAAAAACCTTAACATCAAAAGGACAAAAATGGAAAAGATTGAAATAATAAACACATAATACAAAGCGCCATTGCCATATAAACTCCACCCCCACCCCCCGCTAAAAAAAAGAAAAAAAAAAAGAATAACACCCAATTTTTTGACACTATCATTAAAAATAAGACAAGCATGATTACATATTGCTTTTAGTCTCCTGAATAATTCTGAAAACAGCATCCAGGTTTGCTTCTTGGTAGTCAACTCAAAACGTGAAAATAGGCTGATATGGCCAGGATCCATAACCAAAATGACTTCTTTGTTTAAGACACAAGAAAATTTGTCAAAGTCAAAACACATGCAAACTCCGGTCAAAGAGGAAGTAAGCAAACAACCTTACAGCTGGTCAAAAGACTAATACTAACAGCAATAAATAATATGTAAGACCTAGGATACCCATGATTGAAAATCTTACAGCCTTAAAGTGTAACTAACTTGTGATCCAAGATAGTATCTAGCTTCTAAAAGACTGCATGTGATTGCACTTTTTCTCAATATAAAAACCTTCTCTAAGTTTCACTTTTCATTTTCTTGTTCATTGATATCTATCAGGCAGGAGACAATTTAACAAAAAAATAAGGCTCATATAAATCAAGTTTCATTGTTTAATTTCACCAAAAACATTACCATGCTAAAAAGACCTTCTCTGTAGAAGATGTGCATAAAACACCTGATTGCCATCATTCGTCCCCAAGAAAAAATGAAATAGTCAAAACTACTTAAGCAAGGGCAGTGAGTAATACCTGAATCATTCTCCAACCATCAGATAATAGATTCTTCTGATTCTCTACATATGAAAGGACAAATATAAAATGAACTGACAGTAAAATCAAAATAAAGGATTTGAACAAACTTATAAAGAGCACAGGAGGAGAGTAAAGAGAAGCCACTGAACAGGAGCTAACCAGAATCAACAGCCTTAATTTCTCTCGTGGTTGCATCAGATGACATTAATGGATTAATAAAGAACTGCGCAAATCTGAACAATAAATGACATGCAAAACAAAAAAAAGCTCACAAATTTTATCGGGTTAATGATATGAAAATAATGAACTATCAGCAGAGATTTCTGGTTTACCTGTCCAAAGCATCTTCAAAACAATCAGCATTGACATCAAAATGATAGTTGGTGTGCTCAGAAGATGTAAAAGCATTAGTTTTGCCTCCATGCTAAGTAACCAACAGACAAAAATACATGGAGAATGCAATTTAGTGATACAAACCACAATTATCAAACAATTTTACAAGGATCATAAAGGATGAAACAAAATACATACATACTTACCTTTAAGCAAATAAAATGCAATGAAGAAAATAGCTCAAGAACAAATATGCTAAGAGCTGGATGAAATTCTAGTGCAACCAGTTTAACCACATTACTTGTCATACAAGAGGAAGAAGATGAAAGAAAAAAACTAGACTTATAGCAAAACCTGAACGATAGATCTTGAAAATTCACACTTCGAATCACTTATTCTCAACTTTATTTGCTTTTCGTGAATTAATTCATAAATGATTCACATTATCAGACCATGGCATATAGCACACAACCTTTACTTGGATAAAAAACTTTTTGCAGGACATATTTAGCCAAAAAAAAGTTGTTCTCTTAAAATATACTAGTGTAAAATGTCAATGAAACGTAAAAAAAGAGTAAATCGTGGATAAAATGTTGCTGAAAAAGAGAGACACGCCAGCAGGACAAAGTATGGAGCTGCTATCCTATGCTAAGCTTCGGCATCAAAGAGAGTACTGGGAAGGTTCAGATCCTAAGGAGCAGACTCACTAATAATACAACACTGATTAATCATTTGACCAAAAGGAGATCAGATCCTAACCATGTCGCAAGAATGTGAATTGTAATAGCAATAAGTTTCACATCTGTATTTTGACCAAGTTATCTCAAAGAAACCTAAGTAGGCACAAAGATAAGGACTTTAAAGCAACCCATGCACATAGAGAGTTATGGCCCATTTACAGGCACAAATCAGGTGAAAAAGCAGTAATTTGATAACCAACAGTTATATCATGAGTTTAAACTTATTTCCATTTAACTTGTTCTTAGACTAAATGACTAAAATGCTTTTGTCAGCCTAAGCTACATCAGAGAAGGTTCCAGGTGCATAATTTAATAAAATAATCGATGTTTTGGACTTTAAAGTAATCGCTGATCCCACTTCAATCCCACTACTGTTTTATGTGAAATCTGGAACTGGAATTTGAGGGGCAGAGCATTCCTTAAAGTGCATGGCAAAAAAGCTACTTCTAATGCTTTCAAATCGTGGGATTAGTGGCCCCTTGAAAAGATTGGCATCTGATTTTCAGACGGGAATTGCAACACATTTCTTCGCCAATAGCTATGAAAAAATTAAACACGACTACCCAAGTCATGCACTTTTATAAACAGCAAATTCAAAAAGCAGACCAAATCTAGAAACTAATCATCGGAAGAGGTAAAAATTAGATGATAGAGCACAGCACACATACAAGCCAGTCAGCTACAATTTGACTTCTTTCATCATTCACAATCAGAAATGCCAAATCTTATTCCATAATATCATCAAAACCAACATCAGCCTATGCTAACAAAAAAGAGAAACAAGTGTTAAAACTGGAAATTTAAAACAGATACCTCTGCTATGTACTTCGAATAACTGTCCTCCAAAGGATATTTCTCACTAGCATAAAACAGCATGTGCTCTGCAAAGAAAATACCACACCACAAACTATTCAATAAGTAAAAGAAGAAATATTCATTGCACGTAAACAAGAGAAGTAAACCAAACGGCATAATATAAGAGGAAAGAGGTAGATAACCGAGAAAATGCGCGAGGCCTTCGAGACTAACGGGATCATTGAAAGAACCAACACTGACATCCATGGAAGCGGCACACTGAAAAAGGATAATAATTATAATTTAATAAGCGATTAAATGAGTTAGAATTATAGTAAGCGATCGGATGAATTAAATAATAATTGGGAAATGAAGATTCGTTTGCCTTATCGGTTTCAGGATCACTGATCAAAAGGACTTGGAGAGAATTCTTGAGAACGATCCTCCTGTAGTCTCGTTGGTCAGTTCTTGGCTTTACTATCTCAACTTCTTCTTTGCCTACCGCCATTTTTCTTCAACAATTTCCCTCACTGAAGGCTTAAAAGATAAAGAACACCGATTTATATGATGGAGTGTCAGGGTTCCTCGTTCATTTATATGGCATGTTTATTTCTTTTCTTTTTTTTTTTATTTCCTTTGGCAAAATACAAGTTGACCCCGTTGACAATTATTTTTAAAGTATTCGCTCTGTTTTGGGAAGAGCCTATTTTTTTTTTTAAATTAAAATAATTGTGTATGTAAATTGAAAAATATTTATCTAAATTCGATATATAAGTTTTATAAATCAGGTCAATAATATATATATATATATATATATATATATATATATATATTCAATATTTTTTCTACCAACACAAACGTAAGGTTAATCGTAATTAGAGGTATTTAATTGTTGGGTTGAACCGATCAACCTGATCAAATCAGTAAAATACGGTTTATATAGTTTTATGGTCGTGTTGGTTATATTTTCACTTTTTCGATGAAAAAAATTGGGTTAGAGATAATATTTCGGGTTATTTGATGAAACTGACCATTTTCATCTTCTTCTTCTTAGTTATCTCCATCTCTCTCGTGCCCTAGGCTCTCTCTGACCTCAAATCATCTTTCATCGTACTCTCCTTCTCTTGCTCTTGTGCCCTAGGATCTCTCTTTCCCTCAGCTGCTGATTTGATCAGAGATGCCTCTCCTTGAATGATCGAGTGGAGCTTTGGGTTCTTGGTGAAGTTGGTGCGAGAGAAATCGAATCAAAGAGGTAGGCATTAGTTTTCATATGGCTGTCACCTCCATCATATAGATATCAATATTGGATTGTGTTGTGTACAATTTGAGATTGGTAGTGTTTGTTTCTGAAATCTAGTATGAAATAGTAGATTATGCAGAATGAACTGCTGAAAATATTTATCTCTATTTTACCACCATAGATTTGAACTGAGAGGTTTTCGTTTCAAAATAGTTAACTAAATTAATAGCTTGTCAAGGGGCATTTCATGTTAACTTTGATCCATTGTCCAATTGGTCATTAGAATAGTTATAAAGGTGCATATGTTGTCTAGCAGTTTCCTTATTCCTTGATTCTCTCTATTTCCTAATTTCTACTATCAGCTACCTCTCCTAATCTAATCTTCATGATCTACAGTTTTTTATTTTAGAAAAGGATCAACTTTACATCAATCTAAAAGCCTTCATTTTTTTCATTGTTTACATGCGTAATCTCCATTCCCAGAAAGTCAAATCAGCGAATTTGATTTTCTTGTGGTGGTAAGCAAATTCAATTCGCTTGTTTAGCCATTAAGTAGCTGAGTGTTTCTTTTTTCATCTTACCTGTAATGGTCTCAACACCGAATTAGCTGTGAACAGTATTTTTCGGTAATGAACAGTATTTTCAAGCTAAAAAATACATTTAAAAGTGAAAAATATTTTATTTAATCATCGAAAAATATTGATCACGGATAGTCTGAGGTTTAAATTTGAAGTGATTTTGAGATCAAATAGGCATCCAAAAGTCAAAATATATGAAAAACGAAGCGGTTCGATTTTATGTTAACTAGTTTAACCATAGTTTGATCGAGCCGTTAAAAATACCAAATAAAATTTAAAAATTGACAAAAATTATAGATATGCCTAAAATGATGTGTAGAATATTTTGGTTGCATAAAGTAAATTTTTCGATAACTCTGATATTTTTTAATCGGACCGATTTAATTGAACCAAACTAAAAATGGATTTTGATTAGGCTGAAATTTTGTGCACAGCCTATTTTCGATGATAAGAATTATGGAATCAATTTTAAAGTAATTTGAATTTAAAAAGGGAGATAATTATAGGAAAATTGCAAAACGAACTTGATTTTTGGATTATTGGACCTTAAGTGAGTGGATTTTGGTTGAACCAAACACAACCCACCAAGGCTGCTATAAAAGGAGATTGAGAAAAAATATTTTTGTGAACCAACTCCATCTTCTTCAGCTCCTCTCTTCTTCATTAGTGGCCGAACCCTTATTCTTTCTTTCTCTCTCTCTCTCTCTCTCTCTCTCTCTCTTAAGATTTCTTCAAATTACTCACTCTTTTTCTTTAAATCCAAGCACAAAAAATAATCTTCTATCTCTTTAGATCATTTTAATAGCCTCTATCCTTTGATTTGATAAAAGAAAGTAAGAGAAATCAAATGGAAAAGCTTCAGGTATTAATTTAAGGTAAGAGAAATTCAAGATTTTAATTTTATTTAAGGATGCTTATAAGTAGTTTTAGATGCTTAAAGTCCATTTATGATGTCAATTTGAGCTAAAGAGATTGAAATCATAGTGTTTCTTTTGATAGAGATTTCGGTCCCTTAAAGATTTCCATGTGGTGGATGATTTTCTAAGGCTTAAGGCATGAAAAATGAAATTTAAGGGAGATAAAGCAAGTGAGAAAGGTAAGTGACTATGAAATCCTCATATTTTCCTTATTTTGCATGAGTTTTTCTTTATGTAACTTAGGAAAATTATAGAAAAAATGTGTAAAATTAAAATTGACATTAGAATAGTGTAATTGGATCTTGAATATGCCTAATAGAAAGCTTAAATTGATTTAAATGATTTTGTATGATAAGTTCCTTTAGTGGCAGGATTTATACCTAAAGGAAACTAAAGTGTATTTTGGTTATTTTTGATAAATTAAGTCTTAAAATGATAATAAACATGAAATAACATATCCATAAATTTTTATAGAATTTATGAAAATTATTTGAATATTTTTGAGTAAATAATTGATTATGTACAAAGTGTAAATGATGAATTATTGTGAAATAATTCATGAAATAAATGAAATAATATAACCATGAATTTTTTATAGAATTTATGAAATTTATTTGAATATTTTAGAGAAAATATTTGAATATGTACAAAGTAAATTTGATGAATTATTGTAAAATAATTCATTCAATAAGTGAAGAATGGTGAATTATAACTATATAATTCACAAATTGCATAAAAAAAGTACTGAAAGATTTACTGAAAAGAAAAAGCTACTGAAATAGTTAAAAATATGAAAAGATTGACTGACAATGTATTGAATTGAAAAAGTAATTGCAACTGTTAAAAATCTGAAAAATGATTTGAAATTAAGTGAATTTTTGCCATTAGCAATAGTCAGACAGTAAAAATCTAACTCAGAATATAATTGGCTAGCCATAGGGACACCTATACAGCGATGCAAGTCATGGCGACTTACTTTGCTATGGTAGGATTACTGATCTTCATAGTATCTGTCTAATCTGATATCTGCTCTGTGAAAAATGGTTCATAGAAATAATTTTTCAGTCTGTATGTGGTTCTGTGGGGTTCACGTCCCGTATATCTAATTTAAAAATTTTTGTCGGGATTATACTAGGGGCATTATGAGAAAAATAAGTTAAAAATACAAAAAGAAAGCTAAAAGTTAAAAGTGAAAAATGATCTAATTGAAAAGAAATTAAAAGTTTAGGGCAAAATTATAATTTTTTTAAAGATTAAACTTAATGAGCAAAAGTGATAAGAAAATTACTTACAAGGGTAAAATAGTAAACAAGTACCAATATTGTAAGTAAAAGTTTAAAATTGGCAATTTTGTAATTAATTGAGAAATTTATGACCAAAATGAAATGTTGTATGAAAAGTTCAAATAAGGACCAAATGAAAATTTTGTATGCCAATAAGTGAATGTGGAGTGAAAATGAGCAAACAAATGGCAATTTTGCAATTAAAAGGTAATTATGGTAATGTTGTAATAAATGTGTAAAAAGGATATTTATATAATAAAATGAAAAATTAAAGATTTAATTGAAAAGTTTAACAAAGTAATGGTATTACTTTGTATTGAATGTTAAACGCATTGATAACTATATTTTGATAAATAATTAATGATGTTAAAGTGAAAATAATTGAACTAATGGTAAAATTATAATTAAAGTGTAAAAATGATAATTTCATAGAATTGAAAATTGAATTGAAAATAAATTTTGCCATATAAATGGTAATTAATAGTATAAAATACCAAATGAAATGATAATTATATTCAACTGATTTATAAAAAATGTTGCATAACAAGTTAAAGCAAAGTTCAAGTAATTGTTTTATATGCCAAAAATTAATTAAAAGGTGAAAATAAGAAAAGTAATGCCAATTTTGTAATTAATTTGCAAAAAATATATTTTTATAATAAATTAAAAAATTTAGGATTAAAGTGAAAAATTTGCCAAAAATTTTAGTAATGAATTGAAAATAATGTTAAAAATATTGAAAAAAATACTTTTTGACAAGGAAAAATGATATTTTGCATAATTAATGTATTTATGTTTGTTTGAAAAATTCTTCGATTTATAGTCATCATTGAGCATATTTAGTGCTCAACACGTAGTGTTTACTGCGTGCAAATTCTAAAGAGCATTTGAAGCATAGTACACAGTGGAACAAAGTTTGAAGATAAAGAGACAGTTATAAATTATTTTTTGTATTGGCATGTATATAATTAGTTGCTTGAAGTAAAAGATTGGATTGTATATGATTAGTAGATTGATGTGTATGTGATTATGTGTTTTGTTAGAAAGTAGAATTGGATGAGGGTGTTTGATATGTGAATGAATGATTGGACTGTATATGTATTTTGTTATGGACTGTTGTACTACTGAGTGGCTGTGGCTTGTTTATTTTTCAAGATACTAGAAAGTATATAGCCGTCATATTATCGAATTTCTGTAAAATAAATAGTAAAATTGGACAGTTGTAAGTCAGTGACAATTTAGTTGGTGAATATAAATAATGGATAAGTATTGACGATCAATTAATTATTTGGTTAAGTATATGATGAAAAAAATTTTCGATCAAACGCTTAAATCTGAAAGATTGAAACTGTAAAAGTGTTACATTACCCGTGTTTCATTCTGGAATTATATAATGAAAGATGGGATTTTGCCTGATGAAGTTATTCTTCGAATTCTTGCTAGATTGTCTGTTAAGTCACTCTATTAGTCATATGGACGAAGTCGGTATTAGACTATTTAATTTTAGAAACAATTTGGACTTTGCAGCAGCTGATCTTCAACCCACCAGCTGCAGTGTTCATCAACACCCACAACCACTTTGTTTTGTTCTATTCTAGTATGTTTTCTCCTACTAATCGAGTTAAAGAAATATAAGGACTTTGACATATTTGATGTCATGTTAGATATATAATCTTTAAGAAGAAGTGACAAAATTAGCGTTAGTGGTCTCTTTTGCTGTGGCCAACTAGGTCTTCTTTTAAGGAAGGGTATCAGACCACTTTTCTTCATTTATGCTATCGTTTACTGTTTCAAAGTATGCATGCTATTTTTATTTTTCTTAAAAAAGAAAATTGCATTGTGAAGTGAATGATTGCAATTTCTGTAGCCTCATATTACCAATACTATTATATTCAAATGCTAACTCTCTCTCTCTCTATATATATATGTAATGTTTGTGTTCGTCCAAAAGATCCTTCCAATTGAAGACAGACAAACATGTTCCTAATTTGCATTATTTTTAGTTGAAACCTTTACTATCCACAAAAGGGTTATCTTATATATACACATCTATGTATATATACACTATTTTGGCAATTATACAATCGAAATCCTATACATAATCTCATACCAGATAAGGTCCCATGACATATGATGTTGATCATTCTGATTTCCTGATCATCCTGAAATTGGAACATTGCATGATAATTTTGTGTAAGAGTTCTTTTTCTGATCGACTTGTTTAAGCTAGAAGTCCTTACTGAGTCGCATCTGTAACTTTTTTCTTATATACATTCAACATTCAGCCATCACTTTTATAAGCTAAATAAGGGGTTCTCTATCTCTGTAGGCATGTTGCTAATACTTTCTAAGATTACAAATATCTAGGCACACGAATTCGAGTTGATGAAATAGTAGGATAGTAAGTTCCTATAAGCTAAATGATACAATTTGTTGTAAGTTGTACCTCAGCCATTTTTATTTATTTATTAGTTTTAAATTTAATGTATAGAGTTTTAAATTTAGTGCAATTTATAATTTAATATAATTATTATTTTATTTTATAAGTTAGATTTTGAAAAAAATTGATGAACTCAGTAATAAATTTACTTCAAATGGTATTCAAATAGTTTCAAACCATTTTGAAACCACCCTAAACTGTTTTAATTTATAATAAAAAAATGCCTCGAACTGTTTATTTATATATATATTAGTTTGGGTAGGTTTATTTTATTTTTGATCCAACCCAACCCATGAATAGCCCTAATCGCGATATACCATAGATTTCATTTCTAAAACATTTTTAGATTGAATTTAGCAAAATTTATCTATATAAGATTGTCCAATCCAAGAATGATGGGGGTTTATCCCTTTGTAGTGCTTCTCAGTTGAACGCAGCCTTTGTAATGAAGCTCGCCTGACACCTTCTTTCCCAATCGCAATCCCTCTAGGTCAAAGTACCGGTAGCTAAATACAAGTTTGATAGCAATTTTAGTACTTGCCCAATGGCATAGTGCGCCGTTTTATAGGGGGATATACGCTAATTAGAGTAAAGTCACCAGCCATGCGATATGGTCTATAGGAAATAGGTTGATAATTAAGTTTTGTTTTGACAAATGGGTGCCTGGAATCAGTCCTCCCTTGTGTCTAAATCCATTTTTCGTTGAGCTTATTGATAAAAATGTTGCCTTTTGCGACTGAGAGTGAAGGTTGGTGCTGAAATCTCTTTGAAGAATTTTTCTGTCGAAGCACTCTGATCGGTATCTAGCAAGTGTACTAGATCGGCTAGTAATATAGAAAAATATAGATTAAGATCCCAAATATCGTACCCAAGGGAACATAGATTGCTAATAAGAATATCTATGTATGAATTAAATTAATCTGAGATTGTTTCCCAAATGTTATTGATTGAAAGGCAAAAATTAAACTAAATAAATAATTAAATAAAATTAAAATTAAAATTAAAATTAAAATTAAAATTAAAATTAAAATTAAAATTAAAATTAAAATTAAAATTAAAATTAAAATTAAACTAACATGAATTCAAAACAAAACGATAACTGAAATTCTCTTACTAAATGAACTATTCACCTTAACTTTCATTGTAATGACTTAAATTCAATAGAAACACCAGTGATTATGAAAAAACTAGATGAAATAAAGTCTGATACCTTGAATCAAAGCTATCTTTCTTAAGTATTAAATTCTCTTTTTAAGAACAATTTAACACTTAGCATAAAAATTCAATTTAAATTCCTAAATATTTATTGAACTGTTTTGCAAGTAAATTCAACTCCAATTTATTTTTAGTTCCTCTTATCTCAGTATTAATCAATAGCATTAACACATAATTACCTCTAATTTTAGAAAATAATCATGTATAAACATTAAAGAGTTAATCTAAGAACATGCAAATCATTAACTATGTCTAAACCAATTTTTAGTTATTGAATCAATAAACCAACAATCAATCTCAACATAATTAAATATAAGAATATGCTCAAAATCAGGAAATAATCAATTGATATTGAAATTAAAGTTCAAAATAAAGTCATAACAATGAAAATATAAGTTTCAAGTATCCATTAGCAAAAGAAGAAAAACTACTTAATAATAAAAATTAAAGATAAAACAAATGAGAAGAATTAAAACAAAGAGCTATAGAAGCTCCCTTAATCAACTTGTACAAAAAAATCAAAGAAAATCTCCAGCTTCTGAGTTTTGTTCTTCAGCACTAATGAAAATTAAAGAACGTAAAACTAAAACTAAGTAAAGAAATTATTGTAGACCACTTGATTCCTACTTGATGATGTTGCTCTGGTGTTTAAGTCGTTTATTTATAGCTGAAATCTTCTCCTAAAGAAGAAGTTTTGTCTTTTGTTACTTCCAAATCAGAATCGGAATAAAACTCTAGCTAAATAGGAAGTTACATCAAACTTGGACTCTCGATGCACAGCCAAGTAGAGTACTGCCTTATTTGATGCACTGTCATGCATATTTCTCCAATGGGCTTGAGTGGCCACTCACAGATTTTTATCTTCCCTTGCACAACCGTGCATAGGCAAAATCCAGGATGCACTGCCACTTAAGAAACTTCTTCTTTAAGTACACGACCACTTATGGCTAGTCTGGACTTCTCGTAAAATTTTTTGACTTTAGTTTCCTAAATTTATAGATTTGACCAGAGCTCTCATATTTTGCAATTAAATTATTTTTTTCTTCAATTTAACCCTGAAAAATACCAAAACTTACAATTAGCTCTTAAAACATAAATATAATAATTTAAACTAAAATTCAACCAAATTAAAGCTAAATAAACTTAATAAAATACCTAAAATCATACTAAAAATATTATATAATTCACAATTATCACACTCTTCTTAGAAAATCAGCAACTTGCCCTCTTTCATCTCAAGTTGATGCCGACTCGCTTTATTGGGATCTGTCTCCCTTTGGTGAATTTACAATCAAATCAACCTACTACTCTTTAAGTAATGCTTTATGTAACAGGAAATGATAATACTTGGGAAATGATCTGGAAGCTGAAGGTCACCCAAAGAATCAAGATTTTTGCATGGTTTTCTCTTAATAATGGCATTATAACCAATTCGGAGAGGAAGAGAAGGCATTTCACTGATACACATAACTATCCTATTTGTGGCAACCCAGGTGAAAATGCTACTCATGTCCTTCGTGATTGCTTTGTAGCTTGCCACTTCTGGAGCTTATGTACTCCTTTTTGTATTTTAATGGACACCGGTGAGTTAAACAACTGGATGCATTACAACTTGCAGCAAATGGTGTTCAATTTGAGGGTGTTAAATGGTATGATTTTTTTGCGATTGGGTGTTAGATTCTCGGGAAAAACAAAAATGATTTTATCTTTCAATAGAAGCATGAACATCTGGCTCTTTTGGTGAGGGACGTGGTCAATTTTGCTAATTCTTGCCATGTTATGCTCACTTTGTTATCAACAACAGACATGAAAAGCTCTGACCCAATTTATGTTGGATGGACTTACCCCGTCCGCAACTTCATCAAACTTTTACCCCGTTCGCAACTTCATCAAACTTAACTTTGATGTCTTGGTATTTTTGGTAGGAGTTACTACTTAGGTTATTAAGAAACCATAATGGGCATTTATGTAGTGGATATGTAGTTAATCTTGGAGTTTGCCTCATTTTGCTAGCTGAAGTTTGGGGTGTTTACTTTGGTCTTAGACGAGCCAAAGAGGAAGAGTTTAATAATGTGATAGTTGAGTGTGATAGCAAAGTGATTGTGAATATGATTTAGGGGAAGTGTGCCATTAATGCCTCTTGTATTGCTCTTATCAATCATATTCGCCGTCTTTCAAAGGAGTTCCACTATTTCTTTTAATCACATCCACAAAAAAGCCAATTTTGCGGCGAACTTCCTAGCTCACCTTAATTATAGTTTCTCTCCAGGCTACCATGTCATGCTCTCTCCTCCTAATGGAATGGACAACTTGCTCTTTCATGATTCAGTAGGAGTTTCTTATGTTAGTGTGTTGGTTTTGTGAGCCCTGCTCACTCTTAGTTAACCAAAAAAAAAAAGAAAAGGTCATAATTAATCTTTCTGGTTTCGCAGAGGGTTTATTCTTGTCTTCCCATTTGCACAATTTATTCCTCAATCAAGAAGAGAAACTAGGGCTTGATATTTCTATGTTTATATTTCTCCCTCCTTTTGATCTAAAAGGTACGGTTGTCTTATTGAGTACGAGGATCTTCCTAAAATTTGCTATTTTTTTGGTCGTTTTGGTTACACTTTGGGTTGTTGACTTGTGGGAAGAATCATTGTTAAAGGATTAAAAATAATTGTTGGGTCAAATTGCATTTTCTAAAGAGAAATATAGGGCCACAAATTTTGATTAGAGTAAAAATACAGATTGAGAGATAATGAGATTGGGGTAATTTTATTTTATTTTTTATATTTTATTGTGCTACATGTCAAATATACATTGACCTCTTTTTATTTTTATATAAGTGTGTGTATCATACAATAATTTTTTTTTATTTTGTTAACAAAATGGATATTAATCATAGTTAATAAGTTTAAATAATGAATTAAAAATATTGAAAGTTGAAATATAAAATATTAAATTTTTAAAATTTTAGAGAATATTTCATGTATTAAGCCTAAATTTATGGAGGATTTAAGATTTGAGAGTACATTTGGTTCACTGTATTATATTAGTCTGTATAGCATTAATATATAGTATTAACCTGTACAATATTAGTTTATATTATATTATACAATATTTGGTACAAAATTATATTAGCCTGTAATATTTTATATTGAATTTAGTATGTAATATCATAATATATTATTTTTAAAAAATAAAAATAAATACAATTAAACTACTTTTATTGTAACTAATTTAGACAAAAAAATATATTTATAAAATACAATTTTTAATGCATATCAATTTTTTATTAAAGAAATAAAAAATATATAATGAGAAATGATTATATATTATTAGAAAGATCAACATTTTTAAAGGAAAAAAATAAAAAAAAATCTAAACAACGAATTCGACAAAATACTTAAGCAAAAAATAAAAAAAATATCAATTATAATATAATTTTTGTATAATACCTGTTAAGTTATATATTAAATATTATTAGTTTGAAGATTTGGTTGCTACTTTAAATTAAATATTATTAGTTTGAAGATTTAGTTGTGGTGTGTTAATGGTAGTTGTGGTGATATGGTGGTTAGGATACTGGTGGTGATGGTGGAAGTGGAGGTGGTGTTGGTGGCTATAGTAGTGGCAGTATGGTGGCGAAGACGGTTATAGTGACAGCAGTAATGGTGATGACAATGGTGGCAGCAACTGTGACAACGATAGTGAATGTTAGTAATAAGGTGGTATTTAATATTAATCGATATTTATCATATTATATCAATTCAAAAATTTATAGTATATTATTTTATACAATATATGTAGGATAATGATATTTATGATATATTATATTATATTTATATTAATTTTTAATGAAAATTTTAAAATATCGTATTAGTATTAATTTGTATTGTTGTGTAATCCAGAAAATCAAATATGACATGAATACTTACCTGATGCAATTTTTTTAGGGTCTACACACAAGTAATTAATGACATTTGAATTATCTTTTATTTGGATTTATGTGTCAGTAACACGTGTGATGTAATCAACATATTAAATTATTTTTGCATATTTTTTATGATTCTAAAAGTAAATTTAGCATACTTTATTTAATACTCTATTTCATTTTTTTAATCCATTTTTTAAATATATTTTTTAAATTTTGTACTTTTTTAAATATTTTTTATTTTTTATTTGCATTAGACAGTGCCTGGTTTTACGACAACTATATAAATCAAGGAGAATAAAATCAAGATTTGTAGAATTAAAAAGGGACAATTTTAAAAATGGTATTTTTTGGGAATATTTAGGTTTTTGGTGTATTTTTCAAATTATTTGAAATTTTGGGGTGTTTTCTCATTTTCGCTGGAAATGTCAGCGAAAATGGCAGGGGTGAGCCCACAGCATGGATTTTGTCATTTTCGCTGACATTCCCAGTGAAAATGACAGGAGTGAGGCCCACGACAGATTTAATTAAATTAATTATCTCAAAAATAATAAAAAAAAATAAAATATGTCTCATTTTTATGATCTGATCTTAATTTTTCTCCGTCTAGAAAAAAGAATACGTAAAATGAAATACAAACCACAGATGCTGAGTTTGTCTAACTTAATATTCATCCATATTTCTAATTAAATAAAATCTAACAAAATTAATATCACTAAAATTTAAAAAACAACAGTAAATTAGATTAATTAATCTGATTAATCAATTACTTTTTTTCAATTTATTAATTTTTTATTTAAGTAAATAAAATATTTTTATTGAAAAAAAGTAATTGATTAATGTTTGCCCAATTTAATTTTCATCTATATTTCTAATCAAATAAAATCTAACAAAATTAATATCACTAAAATTTAAAAAATAACAGTGAATTAAATTATTCTAATTAATCAATTACTTTTTTTTAATTTATCAATTTTTTATTTAAGTAAAAAAATATTTTTATTGATATTTTACCTATATTTCAACAGTCAAGCTTGCTTCGTATATTTGTTTTTTTTAATCTCTTATTTTTTAGTCAGTAATTTCATAAAATTAGGACAATTATTTTCTTGATTCAAAATATAGGTTAACTATTTTTTTAAATCAAGTTTTAATTGTATTAATAGACAAAAAAAAAACTCATCAATTGCAATCCTAAATTGATAAATTTTATTTATCTGTCACTTTTAAACTTTTAATTTAATTTTATATCAATAAAAATATTTTATTTACTTAAATAAAAATTGATAAATTGAAAAAAGTAATTGATTAATCAGATTAATTAATCTAATTTACTTTATTTTTTAAATTTTAGTAATATTAATTTTGTTAGATTTTATTTTATTAGAAATATGGACGAAAATTAAATTGGACAAACTCAGAATCTGTGGTTTGTGTTTTCATTTTACGTATTATTTTTTCTAGACGGAGAAAAATTAAGATCAGATCATAAAAATGAGACATATTTTATTTTTTATTATTTTTGAAATAATTAATTTAATTAAATTTATCGTTGGCCCCATCCTTGCCATTTCCGCTTGGAATGTCAGCGAAAATGAGAGACACCAAAATCCATGCCGTGGGCCCACCCCTGCTATTTCCGCTAACATTTCTAGCGAAAATGAAAAAACACCCCAAAATTTCAAATAGTTTGAAAAACACACCAAAAATCTAAATATTTTTCCAAAAAATACCATTTTTAAAATTGTCCCCATTAAAAATGACTCAATAGAAAAATAGTTTCACCAATGAGGCAAAATTCGCTCTGCAGAACACCAAGGGCCAATCCTCACAGTCTCTCTGTTGTTCTCTTGCCCTTTTCTTTCTCAACTGAACGATTCAATTCCACTAGAGGCAATGGTCGCTGACCTCACAATCGCTTCTCTTACCATCTTCGGCTCTATTTTAGTATTTCCAAGTTCACGCCGACCATCTCCGACTCGCGCCGCAGCTATTCATCCAGGTATGAGAATCCAAGCCTACCAATGAGAGCAACAAAGTCCATAATTTTATTCACTATTTAGTCTTCTAATGGATAACACACACACAATGCTTACAACCCAACGAAAATCTATAACCTTTTTATGACGAGAAAAAAAGAATTGAGGTATTGAACGAAGTTCAACCTCCACGAGACGAACGTGAAGAAGCTTCGGGCAGATTTTCAGTGAAATGTAAATGTTCCTTGGCTTGAGCAATGCAATTTCTCAAATTCTCCTTCGCAGACGAATTAAAAACCAATCCCTCAGCTTCCTGGAAAAGCCCTTACCCAGCAGACCAAAATCCAGGTGCTGTTTATCTCGTTTCTAGAATTGTTGCTACTCCACAAACAACAGAGTAGAACTGCGACCACCACAACCAGAATTAAAAAGATTTGAAATTCGCATTGCGTACAGTATAATCGCAATCGAAACAAAAACAATCGATAAATATCGATTAACTTACAGATTTTCGAAGAGAAGGAGAAGCAGAGGGGTAAAAATCTCGAACAATGGTTTTAATGGAAGATACGGCATCCTCAAATTTTTGTTTCTTTCCTAATTGTTTTCGTAATTCTTCTTAACTGTTGTTTCAATCCTTCCTCCGATGCCATCTTCTTCTTTTAATTTCAACCCCAGGATCTGAAATGCACAAAAGCTACTTTTCTCTCTAGTTTTTGCAATTTGTTTCGAATTTGTTGACATTTGTATAAAAGCTCTGCTGGGATTAATTTTCATATAATTTATAAATGAATCTAAGACTACCAATAAGTATTTCCTAGTTCTTTCACTTCTCCTTTTCTGGTACGTATGGGTTTCCGCTGACTTTTGCTGTTGTGGGTTTGTATGATGTTTTCTTCTTCTTTCATTTGCTGTATCTATCAAAAATTTCCAATTTTTTCTTAATTTATTCTTTACACACGCAGGTATTAGGATTTTCTTTGATTGTGTTTATTCTTAGTTTTCTTCATATGGGTTTTGGAATTAGACTTGGAATTCTTTTATAGTTTTATGTTAGATCCAAGCTGCTTAGTATTTTTTTTATGATTTCCGCCATATGGTCTATTAAGGGGAATTGGAATATCTTTGCTGGGTTTTTAAAAATTTGTTTTCCTCCTTTTGATATTCACAGGTCTTGCAGTTGTAAACTTGAAGATTCTTGGCTTTTGAAATAGCAATCTTGATTGAGAATATAAGGTACCTTTTCCGTTATAGTGATATGTGTAACTTGTATAATCAATCCGTATCTAATACAGAGTTATATGTTGTTTCGACACTTGAAAACTTGGAACAACCATGTCATGATTTGATTACTGGTAGAGTTACTTGGAATTTGTACCTGAGCAATTATATGTTATTTTTTATTTTTTAGGGGGGGGGGGGGGGGGGGGGGGCGCCTGAATTTGCCAATTAAAGATGAAAGAATGTGAATAATAGATGCTTAGTTATGCTTGTTCAGAGAACTAGTAATTATGCTTTTTAATTATGTAACTTGGTTCTCATTTACTGTCCCGAGTTTTATTTTTTATATTTATAGTTTCTATGCATCCTGAAAACTGTGATTTTTGTGTAGAATCTATACTTAGTTGAGGTTTGAGATGCTGCATATTTATGTATAATCCACTAAATATGTGAAAATTTTTGTGTAAACTTCACTTTTGGCCTTAGAACTTGTCAGTAATGCATCATCTGATCCTTGGTTTCTAATTTTGCTGTAAAAAATTATCAACCTTTAAGATGTAACTTTAAATTCCTTTATGTAGATTTTGATGAAAACTTCACCAGAATGATAATATCGACTTATTTGACTTCAATTGTTAAATGAGTTCACATCAACATATGGGTGAAGTTTTACAAGAATCTAGCAAAAAGAACCTGTCTGTTGCATTATCTAAAGGTTTACTATTAATGGATAGAATGACAAAGCCCAATGGAAGATATATTGCTGAATATTGATAGAATTTTGAAGTTTTCTAGCCTTTTTCTATGTGCTTTTTTTCTTTTTAATTTCACATCTTAAGAAATTATATGTACTTTTAGGAAACTATTAATATCTTTTGATTATTTTTTGATTGTTTTTGAAATTTAGAAAAAAAAATTAAAAAAATTGAAACATGCTTTTTTTTAAGAAAAATGTTTAGAAAAATGAAACTGATGTTTTATATTTAAAAAATATAAATATGATTTATTTATAAATTATATGTTTATAATATCATAAACAATTGACATAACACATATAATTCAAATAAACCAACCAACCCAAAATAAAGAGTTTAACTTATAATCCATCTAGGTTGGGTTGGGTTGGACTCTACATATTTAAAATTTTAGATGGGTTGGATGGAAATCCAATTGTAACCCACCCAACCAATCTTTTGACACTCATACAACAATGTCATTGCATCTCCCAACCTGAATTCATATTAATATTTAGTATTTCTATGGCTGATTACTTGATAAGTGATAATTTTTTTTGGTTTGCATGCAGGATGGCAAATACCCGTCAGGATTTCTCTCAATTGAACATTTCAGAAGAAGAAAAGGACAAGCTTGTTGCGGAAGTGATTCGCTATGTGCTTTTCAAGACGCACCACAACGGTGGCTGCCCCATTAAGAGAGATGAACTTACTCAGATTGTCACTAAAAATTATCGCCAGCGTTTGCTTCCTTCTTTTGTGATTAATGAGGCCATAGCCAAGCTTTCTAGCATTTTTGGACTTGAGATGAGGGAGCTTCAAAGAGCTCGTCCTTCCTTCGCCAATCAGCAAAGTAAATAAAAAAAATTGTTGCTCTTCTTTTAGTTTTCTTGTTTACCAATATTAGCATATTCAACACCACCAAGAGATCACTTGCTTGTGACTTTGACATTGAATGTAGCGGATATGATCAGAAACACCAAAGAAAAAGTAATATGTTACTTTCAATTTTGTTCACCAATAGAACCTTTAGATAATCAATGTAAATGAATTCTTTCTTTCTTTCTTTTTTTTTTTTTTTTTTTAGTTTGAAATTATCATATGCTTTGATTAATGTAGCAAGGGAATGCCTCTGGCTGTGGAACAGAAGTCCTTTCTCAAATGCAAATCCATTTATGCATTGGCAATAAAAGAAACTGGATTTTGGACATTTAGTTCATCTTTTTTGGCTGGTCTTTGTTGCTTTTTCTATGAGTTGCTGCATCTTCTATTATGAGGAGCTTCTATCTTGTATCTAGTTAAATGGTAGTGGCATTAACTTATTAAAGCATTTTGCCTTTGACCTATCTCAATTGTACATCCACAATCACTAAACTCCTGTCATGATAATGACCTTTTGATATGTGGATGCAATTAACAATGCGCATCTCTCTCACACCCAGCCTAGTATTCAAACATTTGTATATATATGTGTTACTTATCATAACACTTGCTGAGTAGGTTTGAGTTGGAGTTATGGTGCCATTAGCAATTGAGATGAGTTATACAGGAGCTTTCAGTCTTAAATATATTTTTGCTTTTATGTTAGTAAGAGAATATTTCTTGGATCAAGTGAAGCATGTACCTGTAATTTTGTCCAATATGCAGCTGCTTGGCGCCTGTACTGTGGCAATGTTCCATTCTTCTTTTAATTTTTTATTTCTTCCTCTTGCTTTATGTTTTGACTCTACCAATGTTTATGATGCATTGTTTGCAGGCTCTGCTGATGCTAAATCATATGTTCTCATCAGTAAACTGCCTGCCGATTTGTACCAAAAGTATGTTGAGGATGTGGATACAGCACATCTGACTGGTTTTACATTTGTTGTAATTAGTATTGTGCACCTTGCTGGAGGGAAAATCCCAGAAGGTATGTCTGTAGGTATATAATATGCAATATAATCATAAACAAAGGTAAAGCAAGGTTTCCCTCAAATGACCTGTAGCGTTTCTTTCTGTTGAGCAGAAAATCTTTGGCAGCACTTGAAGCGGATGGGGTTACATGAAACTGATGAAAGCCATCCCGTCCTTGGAAACATTAAGCAGGCATTGGAGACACTTGTCCAACAAAGGTCTGAACTGCATGATAGGCTGGTTTGTTCATGTGTATGGTGACCATTTTGCAGCAAGTCCTTGCTATATGCAGATGACTTGTATTCAAATTTTGCATATTTGTGCAGATATTTGCAGAAAGACCGAGTTAATGGCCCTGAAGGTAATACTTGGGTCTATGAGCTTGCTGAGAGAGCTTTAGATGGTCCAGTTAATGAGAAAATCAGGGAGTACATATCACAGGTATTAACTGAACAGGATTACAACATATTTTTTTGGTGCTTTATATATATATAAAGTATTCCGTTCTCATTTTTTTTCTTGATCTTAGGATGTGTAACGCAGTGGCTTTATTGAATTGAAGATAAAAAAAAAAATGGCTCTGATGCTTTGAAAAATTTTTGTTGTATTCTAACAACAAATATGATTCAACCTATGTATGCTCGATTCGTTAGAGCATGGCTTAAATTTTAAAGAATTGAAATTGGTATTGGCAGATTGTGAAGAAGGATGCTGAAAGTGTGCAAATGAAGGATGCTGAAAGTGTGCAAATTGAATGACGTGCTAAAGCTAACTCTTCCATTCTTTTTTTTTTTTTGGGGGGTAAGAAACTGAGTCATCTTCTCAAATGAGTTTACCTACTCCAGAAGATGGTCTTTCTCACATTAGTTGTCTACTTATTTTGCAGTAAATGATATGAAATTTGCTTCCGTAGGAGGAGGCTGATAAATGTTAAATATGGCGAGCTTTTTATATCTATGGCGATGCCTGATGACAAGCGTGGAATACTCGGGAAATTTAGTTTAATATTGTGCATTTTGTAACTCCCTTTTTGTCAAATTCTTATAGGTTGCAACAGCACATGGATCTCGCCTTGCCTAGGATGCATATTATGTTCAAACTGTGTAAACTAAAATATTATTTAGCCGCTGTAATCTGTTGGCTAATTTTATCAAAAAAATTGTATAGTTTCTAGAAAGCCTAAATAGCTAAGATTGTTACCCAGAGAAGACGAATGGTAGTGGTAAGTTTAGGGTTGCAGGATGTGCCCAACGGGTAGGTTGCCATCAGAACTAACTCGTTCATATTAAAATATTCATTCTAGAAAATTGTTGACAATGTGTTCTCAAAATATAATTTCACTCTTCTAATACATGTTTAGATACATCTAATGATCACATCGGCCTGGGCGTATCAGGTCTATCAATTATGAGGTATATACATATTAGATTTCAATTATTGTTCTTCAATGGTAAAATTAATTGTGTACTGAACAAATGAGAAATAATTGCTACAATGTCACATCAGTATAAAAAGCAACATGAGGACACAGAGTACGGGACCCATGATATCAGAGATGGAGATCCATGAACTCCATAATTCGGGAGTATGCTGCAGAAATCAATCAATTCTATAGTCAAAAGGCAGGGACATGCACCCCCAAGCCCCAGCTAATTTTCTAAGAAAAGGTAAAAAAACACTGAGAAGATCATAAAGACCTTGGTCTGATGGATGACCCTTCAATCGCAGGGATGCAATGAAGAAAGGAGGGAGAAGCTTGGTCTAGACGTCTAGAAAAAGGGCACCATGATGCATACAAGAGCACAACTACATATTTGTCGAGTGTTTGTATCAAACGATACCCTTTTTGTCTTCACAACACTGGAAATCTATTGCGCAAAATTTACTGTAATATATGTTAATTTTAGCTATAAAATAGCGATGCTTTAGCTTCTGCAAGGTGAAAAAACTGGTTGGAATTTTACTTTCCTACTAACTTGTACTATCAGACAGAATTTGATGCGAGTATAGAAAGCCAATGGACACAAAGTTGATTATGCGACCCTCAGAAGCATTTCTGCTGTTAATCCAAGCACAGCAGCGCCAATTACCCATTTCGATTTCCACATATTTTACAATCAAAATTTCTCCGGTAGACTAGAAGAAATTGATTTACACAACCAAATTTCATCATTGAAAGTAACAATCCAAATTCAAATTTCATCATTGAAAGTAAAAATCCAAATTGGAAATACACTTTGATACATATTTGCGATCATTCTCAAGTAGTCTTTCAATTTGGAATTCTTTAAAAGTTTTTGTACACTTTTAACCTTGTCACGTGTTATGAGTTGACTTGTCAATTTTAATGACATATCAGCAATTCTAATAAAAAATAATCAAAATAACAAATCCATTAATTTTGAAATTACATTATCCTAATTTATAAATTTTAGGGAATATATTATACCAAAATAAATATTAAAAGATTATTTTTTTTAATCAAACTTCAAGAGTGAATTGCACATTTGGCCACAAATTATTTACTTAAACTGGAAAAGTATGTCCATAAATGGTTTTGGTGAAAAGAGTGGGATAATCCTCACAAGTTACAACTTCGTGTGACCATAGCATCCTTTGAGTGAACTGTACAGAGGCTGTGTTCTTCTGAAACTGAAAATATCATTTATACGTACTGAGTTGGGCTGAGGTAGCTCACCTCCATATGATGCGTACTCTTGCAAGTGTAGGCTCCCATAAACTCGTATGCTCAATGACCTCTTCTGAGCTGCACCACTTCTTATATACTTATTGAAGAATTCAATGAATTCTTGCTTCTTCAGCTGCCTTAGTGCCGCAATCTGTTTTCAAGCCGTTCCCAATTATAGAATTTCATCATGCTTTTAGAAACTATGATAATTTATGGATTCTATTCTATATGTATCAACTTGCTTAAGGTTTTAATCTCCTTTCTCTTGTATAAAAAATTATGTAAATTGGAATTAGAGTAGAGATTAAGTCAGTATTGATCAAGGAGTTGGACTCTGCTGATTTCTAAGAGTTAGCATATTTTCTGTTTACTGATGCATCCAAATGTTATGGCCTTGTCAAAATCAAGAAAAACATAAAGTGATATGCTAGTATAGTTGCATCCTTATTTATTATTGTTGTTTTTGTTGCTGCTGCTGCCACTGAAGGAAGATTTTAATATGAAACCTGTTTATGAAGTGGCCTCAGCTTTACCAATCAATCTTCTGAGGCACCAGTTAATGGAAGGTATTTTAGGGTAAAGTGAATGATCCCTGTAATTTAAAGACCGGATCGTATTCATACCTCACATTCTCTGCGGTCAAACTTGAGAGTGCCAATAACAATCTCTTGCCAATAATATCCAGATTCTTCCCATAAATTTTTGTGCTTCTCTATTTTCATATTGATCAATGCCTGAACATTGTTCTGCAAAACAGCCAAAGTTATCAGAATTTTTATAATGATTGGCGTCAAACGGCTAACCCTTGCCGCATAAAAAATGATTGGCTATGATTTAACAAGATTGTCTAGTTGGAACAATGAAGTCTTGGAACAAGTTGAGGTGATGAGAAGAAAACAATGCTAAAAATCTCCTAGTATCGGCCATATATCATCACTTGCTTGAAACAGCTAGTATATGACACAATATATTGTAATTGGTGGCCAATCACTTGCATGTAACCCATCTTAGAGTTGCCGCAAACTGGTAACTATCAATAAATTGGTCATGTCCAAAATAAACCATCCCTCATACACGGATTGAGAGGAAAATAAAAAAAGGTAAATAGTAGAGCGGTTGTTGATTTGTTCATTAACATGTTTGTATCTTATCTCACCATAAACTCATCATCAGTCATCTCATATATGCTATTTTCGAACATCTTGAGAAATGCCTCGACTCTTAAATCAACATGTCCAGGATCCTGTCCACCTCACAAAGTCAACATTGAATATAGCCAAAAGTAACACAAATAATCACCACATGCCAAAGAGTTGCAACGTACCTTTACTGTAGACTGAACAATGAACTGCACTCCATGGATACCATAATCATTCCTGAACAGTTTGATGACTTCAACTTATTGTAGGCATTGAAAGCTTGACAAAATCTTTAAGGAGAATAAATATTTTTTTACCTCTTCACCAGGCTAGTAATGTACCCAAGTTGTTCTACTGTTCTCAGCTGTTGGAAGGCTGCTTGCTTTGCAATAAGAGTAAAAAGCTGAAGTTTCACATTCAGTGTAAATTCATCTTGATGAACCTATACAATTCAGTTAAATAGATTAAGGTATCAAAATCTCTTCCAATAGCAATATTATTAACCAAAATAAATGACCTGATAAACTGTTAATTAGTAAAATTAACGTCTCGGCAGCTCATTCTGGATTTTTCTTAATTTAAATTCATTTTCCCCATCTAAGGGTAGGCCATGTAAACAATGTACAAATAAATCATCATATGGTAATGGAAAAATGAAAACAAATTCCTTTCCTGCAAGCTATGACCGAACGAACAAGATATCATTGAAAAGATTTCCATTTCATTCCCTAAAATACTGAGGAAACCATAATTATTATCTTCTTACAGAAATTTTACTAGTCAACTTCTGGGCACCAAATTAAAGAGAACAAGTTGTTGGCCTTTTAACATAAATGCTAATTCTCTGATTCAGGTTTATCGTTCATAGATATTCATCTACCATCTCCTTCCATAGGTACCATTACGTGAGCAAAACATTGCACCAGATGATATGGCCACTAGAATGAGAAAAACTTCCAAGTTAAAGCAAGCAAAAGAAAGGAAAAAATAAAACAAAATTAACCTATAATTTATGTATCAAAAATTGTGTAAATCTTTTAGAAAAACAGATTGAAATTTCTCTACATAAAGAAGAAAATTGATGAAAATTGTGCTGTGCCAACCTCATAAGCTAGAAAAAGTTAATTGCTGAAAAAATTTCCTAATAAAATTAAATTGTTTCTGGTAAGGATAACAGATGGAATCCAATATGAGCAGAAGAGACTGTTGAAATGTTGTCACCTGAATATAATGCACAAGAGCAGAGTTTTCATTGCTTGGATTCAAGCCTTTTACTGGGTAGAAGTAACTCATTCCTCTCCCAAGCTTGACAACTCTGTTAGTCAAATGCTGCGATTGGAATAAGGGTTGGCATATAGGATTTCGACCCTTGAAGAAAACATCTTCAACATATTGAATTAATGACTCAGCCTCGCTGCATTCAATGTTACCTGATTCAAATAATATAAAGAATGGGTAAATTTACGACTACAAATTTTAATAATTCTAGAACTTTCCAGAAAGTAGTCAAGCCTAATGACCTGATACATAGCACTCTAGGAAGGCCCTTGAGAGCATCATGGGAGTAAACTTTGCCAAATCTTCAGCTTCAATACATCGAGCAACTTCTAGTTTTTCCATCCAGGGCCATTCCTGTTCCCTTAGTATTAATGAGCAGTAGTACATAGCGTGCTGGTTGGGTTGTTCAAACTTGCGATTTTCATACTTCTTTACTAACAATTCCTAACAAGAATCATAACCGATTATCAATACAAATTACCAAGCACTGGTTGAGATTTGATTCAAATTTCCACACATTATGCTCACTTGAACATACTACCTAGACAGAAAGCCAAAAGTAAAAGATTTTGATTCAATTATCTTTCAAAAGAAAGATGGTGTTGGTTAACCTACTTAGTTAGATAGCTTGTAATTAAGGGTAGAATAGTAATTTTCATTTATACTACTAATGTACCTATAAATATACCCTTATATCATTATTTTTAAAGTGTAATTGAAATAATAGAAAATCTCTTGTTCCACAAAAACCTTCATGGTATCAGAGCCACTGCCGTTTCAAAGATCGAGTTAACTCCCTTCCGCAGTTGGTTGATTTCGGTAACCTTTTTTCTTTCCGGCAAGTATAGAAGGTCACGTTTCATCCCTTCTCCTTCGACACCTCCCCCACAGGAAAATAGATCGGATCAATTCCGGCCTGTACCCAGATTTCCGGCACCTTCAGAAGCCGCTCATGAGTACACACGCTGCCCAAGTGTTTCGGTCCTTCCTCCACTCGCCGGCGCGTGAGGCACGTGGCTCCACCTCCGGCCACCTTTTGCTGCCGTTTTTCCTTCCGATCAACTCGCCGGCCTTTTCTGCCTCCAACCGACTGATCTTTGGTGACTTCCGACGTCCTTGGTTTCTGGGTCCCACGTGAACAGATTTTGTTTTTTCCTGGGTTGTTTTTTCCTACTGTTTTTTATCATTTTTTTGGCTTCTCCATTATGTCAAATATTAAGAATGATCATAAGAAAGTTGAGAAACATTATCCCATTAACAACAGTCCCTATTCTCAAATTAGTCCAGTTAAACTCGAGAGGAGTAGTACTTATTTAGCTTGGTCTAAGTCATATTTATTGTCGATCAGAACTAAAAGGTTGCAGGCTTATATTGATGGAAGTAAAAAATCACCATTGTCACCGATTCTAATTTTAATCAATAGAACTCAGATAATTCACTGGTTATGTCTTGGCTCCTGAATTCTATGCATCCTAAAATCTCTAAACAGTATTTACTGCTTGACACTGCAGAGAAGATATGAAAAGCTGCAAAAATCACCTATTCTCGAATGGGAAATGATGCTTATATCTTTGAGCTCGGGAACAAAGTTCATGGTATAAAACAAGGTGAGCTTACTTTTTCCGATTATTTTTTTGAGCTGGGTAGTTTATGGCAGGAACTGGATTATTATTAGGATTTTCAAGCAAAATGTGTTGATAATGCGGTGTTGATTCAAAAGATGATTGAAAAGGAGAGGGTTTATGATTTTTTGGCTGGTTTAAATCCTGAATTTGATCAAGTGCGAGTTCAAGTTATTGGCAGAACTCCTTTTTATTCCCTTGAGGAGGCACATTTTTTAATCCAGCAGGAAGAGACCAGAAGAAGTACTATGTTTTATACTGCACCTATTGAGAAGTCGGGTTTAACTGCCTATATCTCTCTTGAGCAACCAAAAGGTATTTGTGAAAGAGAGAAATAATTCTATTTCATTAAAAATATACAGGTATTTATATTGTTTACAAGAGTTGAATTAGGAAACAAATCCCTAATAATTTTCCTATAATTAAGCTAACAATCAATCCCTATAATTAAGCTAACAGCTGTACAAATCATAACACTCCCCCTCAAGCTGGAGCATAGATATTGATCATGCCCAGCTTGTTACAAATGTAGTTGATCCGATTCCCAGGTAACGCTTTAGTGAATACATCAGCTAATTGACTTCCTGTTCTGACATGTGAAGTTGAGATTGATCCATCTTCTAGTTTCTCTCGAGTAAAATGACAGTCAACTTCTATATGCCTGGTTCTCTCATGAAACACAGGATTATTTGCAATATAGATAGCTGCTTGATTGTCACACCATAAGTTCATTGGTTTAGACTGAACAAACCCAATTTCTCCAAGCAAATGACGTAGCCATATAAGTTCACAGGTAGTCTGTGCCATAGCTCTATATTCGGATTCTGTACTCGATCGGGACACCACATTCTGTTTCTTACTCTTCCAAGAAACAAGATTACCCCCAACAAAGACACAATAACCGGTGGTAGAACGCCTGTCTGAAAGATCTCCTGCATAGTCTGCATCCGTGAAACCTTCTATAGTATGGTGACCATGATTTCGATATAAGATGCCACGTCCTGGTGCACCTTTTAAATATCTCAGAATATGTACAACAGCATCCCAGTGTGAGGTTCTAGGAGATGACATGAACTGACTAACAACACTTACTGGAAAAGCAATGTCAGGACGAGTGATAGTAAGGTAGTTCAATTTTCCCACAACCTTCCTATATTTTTCAGGATTCCCAAACAAGTCTCCATCTTCAGCTTTCAGCTTTACATTCGGTATCATAGGCGCATCACATGCTTTTGCCTCAATAAAACCAGCACCTTGTAATAAATCCAGACAATATTTTCTTTGAGATAGATAAATCCCTTTCTGACTGCGAGAAACTTCAATCCCTAAGAAATATTTCAATGATCCTAAATCCTTGGTTTGAAAGTGAGTCCCAAGGAATGCTTTCAACCTCGTAATTCCAGCTTCATCACTTCCAGTTATCACTATATCATCCACATATACAACTAACAAAATGCACCCAGAAGTAGATGATGTAAAGAACACTGTGTGATCATATGTACTTCTCCGCAGGCCAAACTCAATCACAACTGTACTAAATCTCCCAAACCAGGCACGAGGAGACTGTTTTAACCCGTACAAAGACTTTCTTAATTTGCACACCTTCCCCGACTCCCCCTGAGCAACAAAACCAGGTGGTTGCTCCATGTAAACCTCTTCACTCAAATCCCCATGCAAGAATGCATTCTTCACATCAAGTTGATGAAGTGGCCAACTGTAATTAGCAGCTAAGGAAATAAACAATCGAACAGATGAAAGTTTTGCAACTGGAGAAAAGGTCTCCGAATAATCCACTCCATATATTTGTGCATATCCTTTAGCAACCAATCGAGCTTTCAATCTAGCAACAGAACCATCAGGATTCATCTTAACAGTAAACACCCACTTACAACCAATAGCCTTTTTCTGAGAGGGCAAAGGTAGAAGATCCCAAGTATGATTATGCTCTAAGGCCATCATCTCTTCTTTCATTGCAGCTCGCCAACCATCATGAGCTAATGCTTCAGTAAGGGACGTTGGAACAGCAATAGAGTCTAAGGAAGCTACAAAAGACTTGGAAGAAGGTGATAAAGCATGATAAGACACAAAAGAAGAAACAGGGTAAGTGCATGTGCGTTTACCTTTGCGAAGAGCAATAGGAAGGTCAAGGCTAGGATCTGGTGGTGGTGGAGGATCTGAAGAAGAAGCAGGAGCAGGAGGTGTCTCGATAGAATGATGCACACGTCGAGAATAAACTTGATGAATAATAGGTCGAGAAGGAGGAGACACTACCTGTTCACTAACAGTATAAACAAGAAAATCATCCCCTGAATCACTAGAGGACGAAGAAGAGGACACAGAGAAACCAAAGAAAGGTGTATGTTCAAAAAATGTAACATCAGCAGATACTAAATAACGACCCAAAGAAGGTGAGTAACAACGATACCCCTTTTGTTCACGCGAGTATCCCAGGAAGACACACTTAAAAGATTTAGGATCAAGTTTTGAAAGCTGAGGTCGCATGTCTTGAACAAAGCAAGTACATCCAAAAATCCGAGGAGAAATATGAAAAAGAGTAGATGAGGGAAAAAGAAGAGAATATGGAATCTGACCGTCAAGAACAGAAGAGGGCATTCTGTTGATTAGAAAACAGGCAGTAGAAACAGCATCTACCCAAAATATTTTAGGAACCTGCATATGAAACATTAGTGCCCGAGCAACCTCTAATAAGTGATGGTTCTTCCGCTCAGCTACACCATTTTGCTGAGGGGTAACAATACAAGAAGACTGATGAATAATACCATACTCAGAAAGATAAGATTTAAGAGAATGAGAGACATATTCTTTAGCATTATCATTTCTCAAAATACAGATGGATTTGTTGAATTGAGTCTTAATTTCAGCATGAAAAGCACAAAATATAGTAAACAACTCTGATCGAGATTTCATAGGATAAAGCCAAGTAACCCGAGAATAATCATCAATAAATGTCACAAAATAACGAAAACAAAGTTTAGATGTAACAGGACATGGACCCCATACATCAGTATGAACTAAGTAAAAAGAAGACTCAACACGTTTATTTAATCTAGGAGAATAAGATACTCTATGGTGTTTAGCAAATTGACAAGCTTCACACTCTAAAGTAGATTCCCTTTTAAGACTAGGACACAGCTTTTGTAAAGTTGAAAGAAGAGGATGACCAAAACGACAATGAAGTTGCAAAAGAGAAGATGAACTTGTGCAAGCAATGGATCGAGGCACTGGTTGAGAAGTTGATTCAAGAGCATACAAACCATTCACCAGACACCCTCTACCAAGAATCTGCTTCGTCCCAAGATCCTGAAAAAGACAATAATTGGGATAGAAAATAACACAACAGTTAAGATTTTGGGTAATTTGGCTAACAGATAACAAGTTAAAAGGAAATGATGATAAACATAAAACAGATGACAATGGAAGAGAATTTGTTGGGTTTGCTGTCCCACGCCCAATTACAGAAGCAGTAGATCCATTGGCTAACGTAACACAAGGTAAACTATCAGTAGATTGGAAAGAAAAGAGAATACCTGTGTTGCCAGTCATATGATCAGTAGCACCTGAGTCAATAACCCAACTACGAGATGAGGTGGAAAGACATGCAGCAGGGTTACCTGTATTAGCCAGAGCTGAAGTCCCAGAAGATAACTGCTGTGAATCAAAAGCGGC
Organism: Excoecaria agallocha; assembly: GCA_037975025.1. Taxonomy (NCBI): domain Eukaryota; kingdom Viridiplantae; phylum Streptophyta; class Magnoliopsida; order Malpighiales; family Euphorbiaceae; genus Excoecaria; species Excoecaria agallocha. Next base: position 40,024,040 of record CM075808.1, on the reverse strand, counting down.
AGTTAAACGAGCATACTCATCCGCTGAAATGGTGACAGATGGTGAGGATGATTGTGGAAGCGGTAGGATGCCATCCTGAGTAGCTACATTTGCAAACCTCTTATTATTCATCTGACTTGAGTTCTTGGAGGATTTCCCATGTAATTTCCAACAATTCTTTTTAATGTGCCCCTCAACTCCACAATAATGACATGTACGAGAATTGCTACTACCCCCAACAACAGAACTACCATTTCCACCTTTACCTCCGCGATTACTATTCGAAGCATTACCAACCAATGCCACCGTATCATTGGGTATCATACCGGAAGGCAAATCACCGTCTTTACAAACTCGAAGCAAACGAGCATAAACTTCAGTGAAAGAAGGAAGTGACTCACTAGTTAACAATTGTGTGCGTGCCACATCATATTCAGAACCCAATCCTGCCAAGAAACACTGCACCACAATCTGCTCCTCTTGTTCTTGCATCTGTTTAACATCAGCAACAATAGGAAACATAGCCCGCTTTTCTTCAAAGGCTTGTTTCACTTCAGTATAATACTGGAACAGTGAGCGACCTTTTTGCTCCGCTCGATAAATCTTTAGTAACAAATCATGGACACGAGACATATCTTGTTTGCAGGCATACAAAAATTCTAGATATTCCCATAATTCTTTTACACTGTCACAATGATTCACAACATCATCAACGGCAGGATCTAAAGTATTCTGAATTTGATTAAACAACTTATAATCTTCCATTAACCATTTCTTCCGACTAACAGCATCATCTTTAGACGGTGGATTACTAGTTAAATGGTCCTCCAAGTCTACACTTGTCACAAATCTACGGATTGTTCTTTTCCATTGTGCATAATTGTTACTTCCAATCAGTTTTCTATCCGTAATTTTAGACGAACAAAACATAATTTCAGTAACAGTCTTCTTATCACTATTCTCAGCCATTAAAACCCGTCACAAATAACTTTAGACAATAAAATCAATGCAGCAAAGAGATCAGTATATCTCACCAAGAAATAGCAACAGCAAAAGGCTTAAAGAACATAACCCAAGAGGCAGGAACAGATCTGAGAGAGAGCGCCCTTTAGAAGAGACCAGACGAGAAAACCGACCCTGCGAACTGGTCGGACACACTCAGGCGACGCTGTATCTGGAACCGGAGGGCCGTCCGACAAGCCACGCGCCGTCACTCGCCGGCGCGTGAAGAAAGCGTCAAACTTCGATCGGCGCGTGAGGTTCACGCGCAGCTCCGATGGTTGCCGGAAAATGGTGAAATGGCCGGAATGACGAAGGTGCTCCTTCCTGTGGTGGCTGTGAGAAAAAACGGTCACCGGAAAATGACCCTAAGAATCAGATCTCAAAACCGAAAAATTCAAAAGAGGAAGAAACGCGAAACCGACAAGGGGGAATCGCAACCCTCAGAAAAAAGACCCAGAAACTCGACTAGGCTCTGATACCATGTGAAAGAGAGAAATAATTCTATTTCATTAAAAATATACAGGTATTTATATTGTTTACAAGAGTTGAATTAGGAAACAAATCCCTAATAATTTTTCTATAATTAAGCTAACAATCAATCCCTATAATTAAGCTAACAGCTGTACAAATCATAACAGTATTCTTTCTGATAAAAATCATTTGCATTGTGATTACTGTGGTAAGCCAAGGCACACTAAAAAGACTTGCTGGAAGTTGCATAGGAGATCTAGTAGGGGCCGTGAGAGAAAACGAGCTAATCCAACAAGAGCTCAAGCACATGTGTTAGAAACAATAGAATCATCTAAGGAGTCGGCTTCAGTTGAAAGTTTCTCTTTTGATGAGATTTTGCATTTCAGGTGTCTCCTGTCTCGGCTTACTCCTTCCTCCAATGTTACCTCTAATTTGGCCAAGTCAGGTACTACTTTTTCTCATCATAACTCATGAATTATTGATTCTGATGCGAATAGACATATGATAGGCATTTCTAAAGGCTTTATTAACTACTTTTCTTGTTTAAAAAGGGATAGTGTCGGGGTGGCTGATGGGTCGTTAACCCCTATTTTTGGAACAGGTTCTGTTGTCTGCACTCCTAATATTAAATTGTCTTCTGTTTTTCATGTTGCTCAATTCTCTATCAATCTTTTATATGTCAGTGCCATCACTAAAACTCTTAACTGTAAGGTTGAATTTTTTCCTGATTTTTGTATCTTTCAGGATCTTCAAACAAGGAAGAAGATTGACAGTGGTATAGAGTATGATGGCTTATATAGGCTGGAAGACAGTCAAGATAGCTTGTAATTAAGGATAGAATAGTAATTTTCATTTATACTACTAATATCCTATAAATATACCTTTGTATCATTATTTTTAAGGTATAATTGAAATAATAGAAAATCTCTTGTTCCACAAAAACCTTCAGATGGAAACTCCATATCACAGCAAATTTTGTCAAACTCAGTGGAAAAAGCTTCCTGCTCTTGCTAAAAATGTTACCAGATGAATATGTTCCACATTTTTCCACAGCTGCATCTATAATATGCTTTTCTAGTTCTTGAAATTTTTCTGTCCAAGTAACTAAAGCAGGAATCCCACAAGGGAGGTACCATAATACTAAGATTTTGAAAATAAAATAGCATTTTTGCCGGTGTAGAGTTAAAAGTAGACAATTTTGTAAGCAATGAAAGAGCATAGTCTGACCATACTTCGATAGAAATTTTAAATTACAAATTTTCATTTAGTATGCTACGCTATCAATATTTTATTGTTGCACAAGGCAAGAATTGTGCATGTCTGACCAAGTGGAAATTTCAAATATCTATCCATCATTTACTGTGGAAGAATGATAAGAGATTAAAAATAGTTTTCCTAGTTATTACCTTAATCACAGTAAACCTGTCAGGATTGACATTAAATTTTGCAATTTTCCCAATGATAGTTTCCAGCAAGATTTTCAATTTGTGATTATAACCAGTCACAGTGACCTAAGAGGGCAAAAGAAAAATTATAACTCAGTTAATCAATATCAAATTACACTTAAAGAAAGAAGCAACATCAAGACAAGTATTGATAACACAATTTTCCTTCCCAATTGAAGAATGCCAACAGATTTAACATGAACTTTTTTTTTCTGGGCCATTTTTCAAGTTACTCGAAATCGAAAAAGAAAAGAAGATGAAACAGTGAAAATATAAGTGGAAAAAAAAAACTAGTCCTAATCATTGTAAGTTTTAGTCATAGACTTCCATCGACTAGAAAAAAAGAATTTAACTCTGATGCCGTGTAAAACAGGATGTTTTGAATGGGTACAGAGTGACATTATTTATAGCTTATAGATGTTCATGTACAAAATTACATATACCAGAAAACGAAAAAGTATCGACCTTAAATTCTTAAGTTGCTTCCTAAAATGTGTCCCTAATATACAGCATAAACCCTGATTTATGACCAAATAACCAATGAAGACCAACCCCAAAGTGCACTAACTCAAAAAAATGGCTATTAATAACCACTGGTCTGGAAGGGCAAAGTCAGCTAAAAATTGAGTTATAACAATCAATTATGGATAAGAAGCTGTAAAATCTCTAACTGCAAACAAAAATTGAAAAATGGAAGTGGGTCCTTGAATATCATTTAAATGCAGGAGAAAACTATTCCTCATGAATCATGTAAGGGAGTGCTTATAAACACGCTGCTCAGATTTTGATTCCCTTAAAGGAAAACAAAATGCAATTGATTTCAACTTTCTAGAAGAATTTTCATTCCTGAGTGATGAAGCAGTGTCTTGCCTAAAGTTTGTTGTTTTAGCAGGGGTACTTTTGTAATTTCAGTTCTGCTGGAAATATTTCCTTAGTCCTAAAGAGTCTTTATTTTATTTGTTTTTTGTTCTTATTCCAAATGCTAGATGATTTAGGATTAGAAGAATTTTCCTTTATAAGTAGTTATTCTAATCCTTATAGGAATAGGATTAGTTTTCCTTATTAGAACTAGTTTAGTCCTATAAATATCAAAATTTCTGTAAAGTTTTATTCAGTTAATGAATAAAAATTTTTTTCTAGCAATTTGATGATGAATTGAGTGATTCAATTCTCTCCATTGGTGTGATTCTTTTGGGTTCTTAAGTGGGGTTCCTAAGAAGTTCTAAGTGTGACTCTTAGAACAAACCCTTGTAACAATAATTCTTAATTTCCTAACATCCTTAAAACCTTAAATTTACATGCATAAAATTTGTCAAGCGTCATTGAGGAACTGAAGTATTTGGAAAAAAAGTATCAACATTAGAAGTTGTTGATATGCCATATAATTCTTGTTTTATCGGTACACAGAGCTAGATAAAATCATCATAGGTACCACCAGCAAAGTTACACACAATGTACCTGAAAACCACTATCTGTTGTCTTTATATCATAATACAGCCCAGCAACTTGAGCGCAGAAAGCTGAAATGTGCAGAATATGATAAATGGTATGCACTTCACATGAAGAAAACTAAATACCACTGCAGAAAACGTTGGTAGAAAGAAGCTAAATATGTAAAAGGAATATGAAAGTCATTCAACTTAAATATTCTAGAGTTTACTATCAAACATAATCATTGCAACTGAATGGGAAAAAACAAATCAAAGAAACAAGAATGTGATGTTTCTCTTTGCTCTTCTAAAATTACTTGCCATATTCATTCAAATTATCCTTTAACAACTGTGTGAAAAATAGAGTGAGAACTTCAGCTTCAGGAGAGCTCTTAGCATGGGGACAATTGAAATCTATCTTGACATAGGCCTTAGGTGCAGAGAACATCGTATCAGATTTGTACCACAATGATGCACAAGCTGACTTTCTCACTAAAGCTGGGAATTTGACCTGTAATCATATATCAATCACATCAAGAAAAAAAAGATATATAATATATAGGTCATGATATTAGCTTATTATATACTATTCATCCAAACCTTTTCTTCTCCATCCTTGAGCGATAAGTCGGTAGGTACAAACATATTAGGTGTTGGTAGATGTAGATTTTCATTAGGGGAAGATGATATCCATCCCTGCAATTAGAAATATGCACAGTAATAATTATTTTGTTATTCTGTACTAAGGAAACATTATCCACTTAAGAGAAATTAAAGGAAAACAAATTAACAGTAACGCTGCTGATAATAGGAATTAATTTGATTCTTTCCTTCTCCTGTTATAAGAATATATATAGATACTGTTGTGCATAGTGAATAATACACATCAATTTCTCCAAATACTTCTCTCCACATGACATCAAAACCTGTCCTGGAGAGCAGTGCTTCCTGTTTTGTTTGGTCAACCTTGTTGAGCAACTGGAACATGTTAGTGCCACGATAAGCATGAGCACCACCCCATTTCTGTCCTATCTCTAAAGTATGGTCTCCAAAAGTCTAGCAAGCGGAGCTCGCACACCCTATTCCGTCTGACATATTCTCCACACACCAATGCATAGGGGATCATGAAAGGTCTGTCAAGCTTCAGATCAATTTTTGAAGTGGTTCTGACACCTATCCGCTGCTGAGTGGGAGTTTTTACTTTTCCAAGGTGTATTTACCTTTCAATTGATATTTTGCTAGTTTATTTTTGTAAATTTAGCTTGTCCTAAGAAATCCTTTTGCTTCCGCGGCAAGTTCCATCTATTGGCATGGTGGTGGAACTTTCCAATATTAGTTTCTTGTTTGTTGGCGTCCATTTGTTGCCATTTCCTTCTACTATTTTCTATTTTATAGAAGATCTACAACAAGAAATTGCAACTTCTCATTGCAAAATTTAGTCACCTAAAAGAACAAAAAGCAGTTAGTAGCTAAAAGCTGTATTCAGTCCCAATACCGAATCAATAGCAATAGGGATATGGGAGAAAGTTATGGTGAAGAAGAGTTCTCCAGAAGCTTATGAAACCAACTAATCACCCTATGAAGCATTATTGTGACAACAAGGCTTGCTGCAATCAGCATAGCACACAAGCCTGTTCACCAATGATACAACAAAACACACTGAAGTTGAAAGGCATTTTATGCAGGAAAAGTTCAAAAAAGGCATTACTTGTACACTGTTCATGCCAACAACACAACAAAATGTAGGTGCTCTAAATATGAGACTCTTATGGAAGAAATTTGAGTTTCTATTTAGGAAGTTGCCATGAAAGATATCCATTGACCAACTTGAGTGGAAGTGTCAATAAGTTCTCATATGGTGGTTATGATATGTGAGAAAACACAATGGAAATTGAATTTGTTTGTATTCAATTGACTAATACTTAGTTTACACTATCTATTTATACAAAGAGAAAAGTAAAATTACACCTATAATCTAGCTGTATTCACTATTCTCTAACACTCCCCTTCAAGTTGGAGCATAAATATTAATCACGTGCAGCTTGTTACAAATTTATTCTATTCAAAAACTTTCAATATAGACGTCGCAAATCAAAATATAGCCAGACAACGATCCTGATCTGAGCTTAGTGTCTTCACAACAACCGCATCAATACTGGTTCTTGAAGAACCAGCAGAAGCCACCATTGCAGTGAGTGTAAACGACCACTCTGAAGAAGTGACCAAATAAATCTGGTTCCTAAAGAACCAACATACGCCAATGCTTCTCCCAAAACAGAAGCCACCGCTTCTTCGAGAACAAATTAACTGTGACTTGACCACTCATCGGGCCTCCGGCATGGGACATTGCTGACACACATTGACCAACAATCTCCCCCTTAGCAATTAGTCCTGCTGCGAATCTATACTGTGACATAAGCTTCCAAATAAAATGGAGAACAAATGCAAAAATCTCTCCAAACGAAGCCTATAAATAACCCATGACATAGGTTTCAACACGGAACAAAGATCAAGTGCCAAACTCTCTCCAAATGAAGCCTACAAATAACCCTTGAATAGACTTCAACACGGAACGGAGATCAAGTGCAAAACTCTCTCCAAACAAAACCTACCAATAACCCTTGAATAGGCTTCAACAAGAAACGGAGATCAAGTGCGAAACTATCTCCAAAAGAAGCCTACAAATAACATGTGATATAAATTTCAAAACAAAACAGAGAATAAGTGTAACACTCTCTCCAAACAAAGCCAATTTGGACATAGTAACACCGAAATTTTGCTGAAAACAGTAGGACGACTCTAGAATATCTCACCGGAAACAGATCGGAGCTTTCATGCTTCACTACACACTGAAAGTTTCAATGAACAACCACAAGCACTATAGAGCAAAGGCTTGAAAAACAACAACCAGCAACCCAGTGCACAACCATGCATACAACCATTGCAAATTTGACTGCAAACCTCCCAAAAGCTTCTCATACTCCATCTTCAACTTTCATCTGTACATATCATAACACTCCCCCTCAAGCTGGAGCATAGATATTGATCATGCCCAGCTTGTTACAAATGTAGTCGATCCGATTCTCAGGTAACGCTTTAGTGAATATATCAGCTAATTGGCTTCCTGTTCTGACATGTAAAGTTGAGATTGATCCATCTTCTAGTTTCTCTCGAGTAAAATGACAGTCAACTTCTATATGGTTGGTTCTCTCATGAAACACGGAATTATTTGCAATATAGATAGCTGCTTGATTGTCACACCATAAGTTCATTGGTTTAAACTGAACAAACCCAATTTCTCCAAGCAAATGACGTAGCCATATAAGTTCACAGGTAGTTTGTGTCATAGCTCTATATTCGGATTTTGCACTCGATAGGGACACCACATTCTGTTTCTTACTCTTCCAAGAAACAAGATTACCCCCAACAAAGACACAATAACCGGTGGCAGAATGCCTGTCTGAAAGATCTCCTGCATAGTCTACATCCGTGAAACCTTTTATAGTATGGTGACCATGATTTCGATATAAGATGCCATGTTCTGGTGCACCTTTTAAATATCTCAGAATATGTACAACAGCATCCCAGTGTGAGGTTCTAGGAGATGACATGAACTGACTAACAACACTTACTGGAAAAGTAATGTCAGGACGAGTGATAGTAAGGTAGTTCAATTTTCCCACAACCTTCTTATATTTTTCAGGATTCCCAAACAAGTCTCCATCTTCAGCTTTCAGCTTTACATTTGGTATCATAGGCGCATTACATGCTTTTGCCTCAATAAAACCAGCACCATCTAATAAATCCAGGCAATATTTTCTTTGAGATAGATAGATCCCTTTCTGACTGCGAGAAACTTCAATCCCTAAGAAATATTTCAATGATCCTAAATCCTTGGTTTGAAAGTGAGTCCCAAGGAATGCTTTCAACCTTGTAATTCCAGCTTCATCACTTCCAGTTATCACTATATCATCCACATATACAACCAACAAAATGCACCCAGAAATAGATGATGTAAAGAACACTGAGTGATCATATGCACTTCTCCGTAGGCCAAACTCAATCACAACTGCACTAAATCTCCCAAACTAGGCACGAAGGGACTGTTTTAACCCGTACAAAGACTTTCTTAATTTGCACACCTTCCTTGACTCCCCCTGAGCAACAAAACCAGGTGGTTGCTCCATGTAAACCTCTTCACTCAAATCCCCATGCAAGAATGCATTCTTCACATCAAGTTGATGAAGTGGCCAACTGTAATTAGCAGCTAAGAAAATAAACAATCGAACAGATGAAAGTTTTGCAACTGGAGAAAAGGTCTCCGAATAATCCACTCCATATGTTTGTGCATATCCTTTAGCAACCAATCGAGCTTTCAATCTAGCAACAGAGCCATCAGGATTCATCTTAACAGTAAACATCCAATTACAACCAATAGCCTTTTTCTGAGAGGGCAAAGGTAGAAGATCCCAAGTATGATTCTGCTCTAAGGCCATCATCTCTTCTTTCATTGCAGTTCGCCAACCATCATGAGCTAATGCTTCAGTAAGGGACGTTGGAACAGCAATAGAGTCTAAGGAAGCTACAAAAGACTTGGAGGAAGGTAATAAAGCATGATAAGACACAAAAGAAGAAACAGGGTAAGTACATGTGCGTTTACCTTTGCGAAGAGCAATAGGAAGGTCAAGGCTAGGATCTGGTGGTGGTGGAGGATCTGAAGAAGAAGCAGGAGCAGGAGGTGTCTCGATAGAATGATGCACACGTCGAGAATAAACTTGATGAATAACAGGTCGAGAAGCAGGAGATACTACCTGTTCATTAACAGTATAAACAAGAAAATCATCCCCTGAATCACTAGAGGGCGAAGAAGAGGACACAGAGAAACCAAAGAAAGGTGTATGTTCAAAAAATGTAATATCAGCAGATACCAAATAACGACCCAAAGAAGGTGAGTGACAACGATACCCCTTTTGTTCACGCGAGTATCCCAGGAAGACACACTTAAGAGATTTAGGATCAAGTTTTGAAACCTGAGGTCGCATGTCTTGAGCAAAGCAAGTACATCCAAAAATCCGAGGAGAAATATGAAAAAGGGTAGAGGAGGGAAAAAGAAGAGAATATGGAATCTGAACGTCAAGAACAGAAGAGGGTATTCTGTTGATTAGAAAACAAGCAGTAGAAACAACATCTACCCAAAATATTTTAGGAACCTGCATATGAAAACATTAGTGACCGAGCAACCTCTAATAAGTGACGGTTCTTCCGCTCAGCTACACCATTTTGCTGAGGGGTAACAATACAAGAAAACTGATGAATAATACCATGCTCAGAGAGATAAGATTTAAAAAAATAAGAAACATATTACTTAGCATTATCACTTCTCAAAATACAGATGAATTTGTTGAATTAAGTCTTAATTTCAGCATGAAAAATACAAAATATAGTAAACAACTCTGATCGAGATTTCATAGGATAAAGCCAAGTAATCCGAGAATAATCATCAATAAATGTCACAAAATAACGAAAACCAAGTTTGGATGTAACAGGACATGGACCCCATACATCAGTATGAACTAAGTAAAAATAAGACTCAACACGTTTATTTAATATAGGAGAATAAGATACTCTATGGCGTTTAGCAAATTGACAAGCTTCACACTCTAAAGTAGATTCCCTTTTAAGACTAGGACATAACTTTTGTAAAGTTGAAAAAGGAGGATGACCAAAACAACAATGAAGTTGCAAAAGAGAAGATGAACTTGTGCAAGCAATGGATCGAGGCACTGGTTGAGAAGTTGATTCAAGAGCATACGAGCCATTCACCAGACATCCTCTACCAAAAATCTGCTTCGTTCCAAGATCCTGAAAAAGACAATAATTGGGATAAAAAATAACACAACAGTTAAGATTTTGGGTAATTTGGCTAACAGATAACAAGTTAAAAGGAAAAGATGATAAACATAAAACAGATGACAATGGAAGAGAATTTGTTGGGTTTGCTGTCCCACGCCCAATTACAGAAGCAGTAGATCCATTGGCTAACGTAACACCAGGTAAATTAGCAGTAGATTGGAAAGAAAAGAGAATACCTGTGTTGCCAGTCATATAATCAGTAGCACCTGAGTCAATAACCCAACTACGAGATGAGGTGGAAAGACATGCAGCAGGATTACCTGTATTAACCAAAGCTGAAGTCCTAAAAGATAACTGCTGTGAATCATAAGTGGCCGTTAAACGAGCATACTCATCCGCTGAAATGGTGACAGATGGTAAGGATGATTGTGGAAGCGGTAGGATGCCATCCTGGGTAGCTACATTTGCAAACCTCTTATTACTCATCTGACTTGAGTTCTTGGAGGGTTTCTCATGTAATTTCCAACAATTCTTTTTAATGTGCCCCTCAGCTCCACAATAATGACGTGCGAGAATTGCTACTATTCCTAACAACAAAACTACTATTTTCACCTTTACCTCTGCGATTACTATTCGAAGCATTACCAACCAATGCCACCGTATCATTGGGTATCATACCGGAAGGCAAATCACCGTCTTTACAAACTCGAAGAAAACGAGCATAAACTTCAGTGAAAGAAGGAAGTGACTCACCAGTTAACAATTGTGTGCGTGCCACATCATATTCAGAACCCAATCCTGCCAAGAAACACTGCACCACAATCTGCTCCTCTTGTTCTTGCATTTGCTTAATATCAGCAACAATAGGAAACATAGCCCGCTTTTCTTCAAAAGCTTGTTTCACTTCGGTATAATACTGGAACAAAGAGCGACCCTTTTGTTCCGCTCGATAAATTTTTAGCAACAAATCATGGACACGGGACATATCTTGTTTGCAGGCATACAAAAATTCTAGATATTCCCATAATTCTTTTACACTATCACAATGATTCACAACATCATCAACAGCAGGATCTAAAGTATTCTGAATTTGATTAAACAACTTATAATCCTCCATTAACAATTTCTTTCGACTAACAACATCATCTTTAGACGGTGGATTACCAGTTAAATGATCCTCCAAGTCTATACTCGTCACAAATCTACGGATTGTTCTTTTTCATTGTGCATAATTGTTACTCTCAGTCAATTTTCTATCTGTAATCTTCGAAGAGCCAAACATAATTTCAGTAACTGTCTTTTTATCACTATTATCTGCCATTTAAATCAGTCACAAATAACTTTACCCAATAAAATCAACAATGCAGCAAAAAGATCAATATACCCAACACAAAACAACATCCAAACTACTCAACAAATCAATCACCCGATAATAAAATGTGGACGAGAACAAAAAAGCTGTTGAACCAGATTGCTAGGAGACAAAAAATACCATCAACAGAGGAAACTACCTCACCAAGAACAGCAGTCAGGAACCGATCTGAGAAAGGAGACTGGCAAACTCACCAAGTGAGAAAATCGACACTGCAGTCTGGTCGGAGACACTCAGGCGACGCCGGAGCAAAAATCGGAGGGCCGTCGGACAAGCCACGCGCCGTCGAGAATGGCGGTGATCTTCAAGCGGCAAGTGAGACTCACTCGCGGCTCCGATGGTCGCGGGAAAAGGTGAAACGGCCGGAATGACTGAGGCACTCCTTCCTGTGTGGGCGGTGAGAACAGACGATCACCGGAAAATATCTCCCTAAAAATCAGATCTCAAAAAAAAAAACGAGAACCCTAAAAAGGACAAATCTGATCCCGATAAGAGAGAATCGCAACCCTCAGACAAAAGACCTAGAAATTTGACTAGGCTCTAATACCATGTGAAAGTAAGAAATAATTCTTATCTTTTCCATTGAAAATATACAGGTATTTATATATTGTTTACAAGGATTGAATTAGGAAACAAATCCCTAAAAATTTTCCTATAATTAAGCTAACAATCAATCCTTATAATTAAGCTAACAGCTGTACATATCATAACAGTTCTCAGATTTATATGTATTTATGTTATATGAAAATTCTATGAAGCATCGTTCTTTAGATATATAGATATACAGAAACACAAAGAATGAGAATGGATATGGTGAGACTTTACACTTCGGTGGATGGGGCGGCATGGAGAGGATTAGCTTATACAGTGCTTTACTTAATTTTGCGTTTGCTTGCCAGCTCTTCTTCAACCTCTCGTTTGTGCTTCAAAAAGTAAAACGGGGCATGCTGCGAAATTATTTGAAAAGATGGAGCAAAGTGTGAAGGTGAAGCGATATAGCGAGGCGATTAATGATCATAATGCTGCCATTGAAGTAGATCCAATGCTTTCTGAAGCATATCTTCGTTGAGCTTCTATTCTTTGTCAGCTATGCAAATATGAAGAATCAGAAAAGAGCTACAGTAACTTTCTTGAGCTAACGCCAAAGCACAAAGCTGTGGATAAGGAGCTTTCTCAGTTACATCAGGCTCAGAATGCTCTTGTAGCGAGATCCAACCGAGAGGACCACCACCTTAGGCAAACGCCGGATGACCATCAGAGCACCAAAATATGGCCGAAAATGGTGAGTCGACGCCGGAGAAGACGACCGCTAACAATGACTGCATCACACATGCCAGCGCTTGAAGAACTGCCAAGGAACAAGATAGGTGCGTGTATGTCACTCACAGCTCCTCCAATCATCGGATTTTGGGGAGATGCCGATCGGAGAGTTGCGCACCTTCTCCCTCGGTGAAGCAATGATCACTCTTTAGAGATTACCAACACAAGCAGAATGTGGTTTTCAATAAAACCAGTAACAGAGCTTGACGAATCCAGGAAATAGAGACTGAGAATGAGCATTAAGGCTCTGATACCATGTGAGAAAACACAATGGGAATTGAATTTGTTTGTATTCAATTGATTAATACTTAGTTTACACTATCTATTTATATAAGGAGAAAAGTAAAATTACACCTATAATCTAGCTGTTATTCACTATAATCTAGTTGTATTCATAGTTGTATTTACTATTCTCTAACAAGATATTTATTCAAATAAAAGATTGAATACTTGGGGAGTTTTGGAGATATTAGAATTATTTTTTTATTATTGTTCAGTTAGTTTTTATTTTCTAGAAAGGTTGAGATTTTGCTATCAGCCTATTTAATCTGTAATTCCTGAAGTAATAAAATAGCAATAAAATAAGAGACTAATTTTCTCTCCACAAAATTCACAATCACTTTTGCACATCTTATGATAAAATGAAAAAAAATCCACCATTAACAACCAAGAACAAACCTGAATCATGAAGCTGGTCAGTTTTTCAACGCTATACGCAGTGTTGTACCAAGGCTCAACCATGTTGGTTTTCCCTTCAAAATTATTTGACTCCCAAAAGATTCTGCAACACAGACAGCTATTATAGGACATTCTGGAGCTTTCAATTTCGCATTGAGAACTTAATCTAACATTAGTAATTTAGCATGATCAATAGAAACAACCAAGTCAATAAATACTAATGTAGACACGTGTACAATATATTAGATGGAAAGATCCCGTCCAGCCATTAGCAACTAATTATTTTCGTTGCTATTTTTTGTCAAATATAATAGCTACAAGGAAAAGAGGCCAGCGAAATGGACTACAAAAATGGAAGGAGCAGAAAAAGAAAAGACCAATTATTACATATGCATGTTTCTCAACAGAGCAGGATAGGATTCACTGTAACAAGATGGACCAAACGGGAATAGCTCTTAGTTGATTCAATTACAATGAGCTAGGAAAAACTGAATAAAGTGCCATCATGATATGTTTTCATGAAATATTGAGCAAATAAAAGAAATGGACAATAAATATTTTTTAAGAAAGTTGTCCAGAAAAAGCAAGAAAGAAAACAAATGCACAAAGATGATGATCTATAAAATTGCTGTCTTTTGTGTCCTTTTGAAATACATTACTTCTAGCAATTACAAGTAAATTACTAGTTTATGCCATGATGACTTCAAGAACAAGCCAAACAGACAAGAAAATCTAGGATCCAATGAAGTCGCTCATAGAGATAGATGTAACAAACAAAGGAATGGATTTACATTAATGGACATGTACGCTTTTCTTCTCTAATTCGAACAAACTTATAACCTTAGGGTTCAATAATAAACTCACCGGACATTGTTTGTGGAAAGCTGATTCATTACCAACTGAATTGTGCTTGGACTGAACTTGGAAGGCAACGAAGATTGCACTAACCAATCTTCAGGAGGATATGCCTTGACCCAATAAGCAGCATTGACATTTCACAACAAGATCATTAGCATTTTCATTGTTAGAAGCTAAATTAAAAAAACATTCAATCGATAGTTTTTCAACCATACCTATGCCAATGCTACATTCTAAAAATTGATTGTCAAAAGTTTTCTTTTTTTTCCTTTCTCAGGAAAGAAAATCTCATGCTAAAATTTTACATGTTAGATGAAATGGATTAGTGTCTAGAGTTTCGCCTCTTATAATTTAGGGAGAAAAAGTTGCGTACATACAACATGCCTTTGTATGATCTATGAGAGAGTTATATATTCATATGAACCAACATATCTTGCCCACTATATTACTTAGAAAATAATGTTCTTGAGTATTCCTTGATCTTCAATACATCCCCTCCATTCATGAATTTACCCTCAAAGCATCATCTTCCATTATTTTTTCTCTTCATTAAAAAAAATAATAAAAAAAGTTGTCATGTTCCATCTAGATTAGCATACCTGAAGCTGTGGTGCAATTTGAGTTGCATAATAGAGCGGACTAATTTTGTCTCGATAATGGAACTTTGTCTCACAAATACTGACAAGCTTCAGCAAAAACCCCACAAAAAAAAAAAAAAAGAGAAACTTATACAGGATCAATAATATTGGAAAAAGAAAATTTAGGACTGAAAAAGCAAGAAGAATTGGATAACATAATCCCATGTTAAAAGTCTTTAGCTTTTTTATTCCTTTAGTTATGCTTTGCAACTATAGCAGTAGCATCTGGCAGCAAGAGGATCAATTACATGAAATAAGTGTTTAGGCAAGAAGAAACAAATTTACACCAACGCCACAAAAAAATCATTTTCCAGCATTATAAATGTTAGAGAAAAGAAATCATTTATTTATATTTTTTTAATATAAATAATGTCTGTTTCCAATTCCATACCTCATTGAATATCCATTGGCAAACACCAGACTCTTGCAAGAGGTAAATGTATTTGAAGAGGATTCCCACTATATCTTGCATGTGTTCTGCATAAAGCAAAATTAATTGGTCCAGAAAATAAATTAACCCAGGTTATCCCATCACGGAGTATGCTGCCCAACTAAATAAGCTAACAGCAAGCTTTGTGATGGTCCGAAAGGGATATGCTTGCTTACAAGTACAGACAGATCAATAAGAACAAGTGAGGAAATGAGATCATACTAACCCTGACCATCATGGGTAAGATCAATTGTCACTTTAAAAAAAGAAAACTCCTTATTCCATTGCTCTTCACCTGCAAACAAACTTGTAGCCCAACCTGCAAATTTTTTTTTTATTCAAAGATTTTCCAAAAGAAAGAGAACCAACAAACGCTAATCATTCAGTTGCCCATTTGTGGAAATTCTAAATCTTAAAAAAGTCAATTTCCAATGATCTACAGATGGCATGTGCCGAAGGTTAGTCTAAATTATGCACAAGATAAGCAAAACACACCTAATGTCTTCAAGAGGTAAAACAGAGATCCTTCTCCCTCATGGTCAATAAGATGAGCCAGATACCTGCATGGCCCTTCCTTGTAAGAAAGAATACTTGGAGTTACTGGCCATACAACTTTTAATTTGTGGCCTTGTTCTATTGGGACAGCCCTCACAAGTATCTGAGATAAATGCAATACAAAAAAATTGAATAAAAAAGATCCCCTCATCAAAATTATTGCATTTCACTGCATGTAGTACTTTTTCTAAATAATAAACACTTAATTGCATAGCCTAGAAACATAATTGCGTAGAAATACCTGCAAGTATTCAGATGTGCAAGGCTGACCAGGAAAAGAAATGCAGCTTTTATTATGGCTTTGGACTTCTTGGAATTTGTCCTCAACTAGGCTTTGAAGAACATCAAGGCCTTCTGAAAATCTCCATGATGAAAGAATTATTCATGTTCATAGAAAATAAAAATAAAAATCACTCATATTTGTATAAGAACTTATTAAATAACCTTTTGCATAAATAACCAAATGCATCAGGCTGGCAGAATAATATTCTTCATAGAATTTAATGAGTTCATGTCTTGTATCCATCCCTTTTAATTTTGGTTGAACTTCCAAGGTTTTCCAGCTCCCTGTCAATTGAATAAGGGTAGGCACTTTTCAGCATATCAATGAGATAAGGCCTGCTCTAATGTCTCCCCATCAGTGTAATTAAAAAATTTAGCTTCATTTAAGTCTGCTTCATGAAACATTTTTTATGTCACAATTACAGGAATAGTTATCTTTTAGTATTTCTAACCATTCAATCAAAACCAAATTACTAATTTCTTCAGGGTTGAGGAACTCAAGTGAGTTCTTTTGTTAATATATCATATTGTAGACTACTTTAACTATTTCAGGTTTCAGCCAGTACAATATCTTCAATGAACTCATTTTGGACACCTCAGTACTTCCCCTAATGCTGTGCTCCAACAAAATTTTAGAGGTTTGGTTAAGTAGTCCATTTCTCGAAAGAATCAACTAACTGCCGTTAAGACTTAAAATCAAATTAATTGAGATAATCTGTATGGAGACTGATCTGACAAAAAAGCACTGAAGAAACATCAGCAAATTCTCAAAATGCATTATAACAAAGAACGTATTATATTTGCTGACCTGTACTAAATTTATGATATGGGTGACATTCATCACTAAGATGTTTCTGCAGCTGCATATTGTACAATTGTCCCAAAGAGAAAACTCCATTATGTTAGCGATATAATTGCTGCTAGTATTCATATTGTATACTTTTATTGCACACGGTCACTTCTAATTATATAATACAGTTTGTGCATATAAAAATGAATCAAAGCAATCTTAAAAGAGTAATTAAATTAAATAAATCTCATAACTATTTTTCTATTAATTCAAGTTGCAATTTAATTTAAAAAGCATGTGAAATGCCAATATACTTACGCAGATCTTTGCTTTAGCTGTTTGCTAGAATATAAATAGTGAAATTTCCAAGTAGGGAAAAATACTCTCTTTGTTTAAGGGTTATTACATATAAGCGAGGCACTACTTTCAGAACAAGTTTTGCTAGGAGTAAAGCATGATTTCCTTGACAATATTGCCTGTTCAGTAAAGAATAAATTTCCTCTTCATTTCATTGTTACCAAAAACATCATTGTTTACTCAGAAAATAAAAAATTAACATAAAAATATTTTAATTAAGTAAAATATTTTCTTTAGTCTTATGAATAAATTTGACAAGCATAAAAAATTTATTTATTATATTTATTGATCATCATATATTTAACTTTTATCAATTTTATCATATCTTTAAAAAAAATATATATATATATATATCATTGCATTCTTTTAGTAATATTGTACTGAAATATGTGATAAGAGTATCAATAACACAAGAATTTGGAACTAAAAACAAAACAAAAAAAGGCTGGAGAAGGAATTCAATAAAATATGATTTCAACTCAATCATATATACTAATAAAAAATAGATATTAGTCTCTGTATATAGGGCACTCTTTTAAGAATGTTCTTTAAAAAAGGATAAGATAAAGGAATATTAGTCTCTGCAAATTTTTATTTAAGGAATAAAATAACTTTTTTTTTGAATGCTAAAGGACAAGATTATTTATTCCTAATTAAACAAGGGAACTTTGAGGAATAAAAAGCAAATTTATATTAGATTGTCGTTTCCTTTTTCCTAGATTAATGAGGAAATTTTGAGGCATAAGAAGGAAATAAAATAATTTTGACTCACATTTAATACAAGGGTATTAAATCTCGGTCCAGCCATATCAAAAGTCACTCTGGTAATAGCGCTTCCATTAGAGAATATTACCACAAACTTGAGAACAAACATGACTTGCAAACTAGGATTTAAAACTTCAAAGGCTATGAGGAACAATTATAGGGTTGACAATTTGATAGACTTTTAACAAAGCTACAGTATCATTAGCTAAAAAAGAATAAAAATCATATCATATCATCAAAAATATAGGACAGCACTTACTTATACTGACACTGAAGAACATAAATTATTTGAGTGT
Source organism: Excoecaria agallocha (assembly GCA_037975025.1). Taxonomy (NCBI): domain Eukaryota; kingdom Viridiplantae; phylum Streptophyta; class Magnoliopsida; order Malpighiales; family Euphorbiaceae; genus Excoecaria; species Excoecaria agallocha. The sequence continues at coordinate 40,005,519 of CM075808.1, read as the reverse complement.
GAAAGTTAGATCTCAGAGAGGGACGGGTTTCACAAATCAGTCAAATGAGATGCACAAGAGAGCAATGTTCTGAAATTTCATACATGTAAAGAAACAGCATTAAAGAGTAAAAAGAAAGAGCAACATTCTAAGCTTGCAACCCTGAAAAGATCAGTGCGGTGATGAGAGAATGAAATGTGGGCTTGATAAAAATCAGTTTTTTTTTTCTTTTCTGTATGTTCTAAATCTAAGATGTCCAATGTTTATGACGTTCTATCATTAATAAATTGAAGATTTAACTAGAATTAAAAACTTGACCATCTAAAGCATCGTCTAATTTTGAACCTTCTTAAATTACAATTACTTGACATATATGGCTGTGCAGTTGATTAGGAATTACAGCTGTAATATTCTTGTATAGTTGATTACAGCTATAATATTCTTTTATAGTTGACTTGCCTTAAATAGTTTTATGTACTTAAATAGATGTATATTTTCTGTATATATACCTTGAGATATATAGAATAAAAGAAGTCTATTTTTTGCCTCTCAATAGTCAATTTGGTATCAGAGCAAAAGAAAATTTCTTCCGCTGCCTTTCTTTTGTTCAAATCCTAGCCGCTGCCTTTCTTTTGTTCAAACCCTAGCCAACATCAATGTCTCCTAAAACTAACAATGAGATTTCAGATAGCAAAAATCCAGATGGAAAAAACCTTCCTGCTGTGACTATTCATGAGACATCTTCTCCAATCCATATCAAATTGGATGGTACTAATTATCGTGTTTGGTCCAAGATTCTAGATGCATATTGCTGGCAGAAAGAAGAAGGGTTATATTACGGGAAGAAAGGCTGCTCCTATAGAGGATGAACCAGGCTATGACGAATGGGAAGCTGAAGATGCTCTTGTCAAGTCTTGGCTAATTAATTCCATGACTGATAATCTGATGTCACACTTTGTGCAGTGTGGGACATCTAAAGCAGTTTGGGATGCAGTTAAGAGGAGCTATCTTGATGTTTCAGACTCTTCTCAAGTCTATGAACTGATGAAAAAGTCCTTTCAATTGCGTCAAGGTGGTCGATCTCTAGCAGAATATTACAATGAGTTGAACTCAATTTTCATGGAACTTGATTATCGAAGGCCCAATGACATGACATGTGCGGCTGATATTGAGAAACAGAGGCAGCGTATTGCTGAAGATCGAATCTATATGATTCTTGCAGGTCTTGACTACAATTTGGATCAAGTTTGTAGTCGTATTTTGGCTACTTCACCTTTACCCAGCCTGGAGGAAGCTTATTCTTTAGTTCGTCGCGAAGTGCAGAGACAAGTCACCATAGGATCAGAAACTCATTCTGAGGCATCAGCTCTGGCTATCCAAAAGAGCACTCCTCAGACTGCCTCTGTGGATTCTGCCACCTCTAATTCTCGCTTCTGCACCCATTGCAACAACAACCGACATACAGTAGACGTTTGTTGGAAGAAGCATGGTTATCCAGAGTGGTATAAACTTAAGCAAGCTGAGAAGAAAAACAAAAAATCTGCTCAGATAGCTATTGCTAATACTTCTCTACCTTCTGCTTCTCATGTCTCTCAAGTGTCACCTCAAGCAACTAAGTCTAGTTTGACATGTGCTTATATTGCTTCTAACACTTGGGTTATTGATTCAGGAGCTACTGACCATATGACTAGTAATTCTTCCATACTTACCTCTCTCATGTTGTCTACTGTTAAGTCTGTACAGGTTGTTAATGGGAATTCTATGCCCATTACCGGGGTTGGGAATGTCTCAGTCTCTCCTACACTCTCTATGTCATCCGTTTTACTTGCACCCGCCCTCTCTAATAATCTTCTTTCCATTAGTAAGATTACCAAAAGTCTCAATTGTTTTGTAACGTTTAATTCTTCTCACTGTGTATTTCAAGACAATCATACGAAGATGACGATTGGCATTGGTAAGGAAAGAGGCGGCCTTTATTACTTGGAGGGGGTTAAGGAGTTTAAATCTGAACATAGTCGTGGCCTTCAAGTAGAGAGAGAGACGTTTGATAGAGAAAAGATTCTTTTATGGCACTGTCGATTAGGACATCCATCTTTTACTTATTTAGAACATTTATTCCGTAAGTTATTTCGCAATGTTACTCCCTCTAGTTTAAAGTGTGAACAATGCATTTATGCAAAAAACCATCGTGTTTCTTTCAAAACTAGTCTCAATAAAAGTTCTATTCCTTTTTCATGTGTTTATACTGATGTGTGGGGTCCTTTTTCTACTCCATCTGCTTCGGGTCACAAATACTTTGTGTCTTTTATTGATGACTGTACTAGAGTGAGTTGGGTCTATTTGATGAAATCTAAAAATGATGTTATACATCTGATTCCTCAATTTTGTAAAATGATTGTCACACAGTTTCATACTCAGGTTCGAGTCTTTCATTTTGACAATGGCCGTGAGTTTGTTAATCAGTCTCTCACTAATTTCTTCCTAGAACATGACATCCTCCACCAAACCACCTTTGCTTATACACCTCAACAAAACGGTATAGCAGAATGTAAGAATCGTCACATCCTTGGGTTGCTAGGGCTTTAAGCTTTACTATGCATGTTCCTAAACGTTTTTGGGCAGAGGTTGTCATGACTGTTGTCTTTCTTATTAATCGGATGCCTGCTCGTATCATTGATTTTCAAACTCCTTTGAGAATGTTGTCAAAATTTCACTCTATCCCTTCTGCTCTAAATCTTTGCCCAAAGGTTTTTGATTGTGTATGTTATATTCATGTGCACTCTATCTATAGGGATAAACTTGATCCGCGTGCTCTTAAGTGTGTTTTCCTTGGTTACTCTAATTCTCAAAAGGGCTACAAATGTTTTCATCCTCCTACAGGTAAATATTATGTTTCCATGGATGTTCAGTTCTGTGAACAGGTATCTTATTTTTCTGGATATGTATCTATGGTTCCTCTTCAGGGGGAGATTAGTAGTAAGGAAGAGGAACGATTATGGTTAGCAGAGAAGAAGTTATGGATGTTAGGAAAGGGGGAGAATTCAGGTAAGGGGGACCATTCATTTGATGTGGGGAATAAGGAATCTTTAGATGATACTTGTCCTTTAGATGATATTTGTCCTATTGAAGTTGAGTCTGAACTTGAGGAGATAAAGAACGAAAGACCAGCTCAATTATTCCAAAACAAGTATTCAAGAAGAAAAGAGACTCCTAATTCTAATGCCCTTCTTGATGACGTTACCATGCCATCGGATGACTCTTCTACTATAAATCCTGAGGTATGTGTTCCCTCTCCTAAAATTTCAACTTCAGATATTGATTCTAGTCTTGTCACATTAGAGAATGCTGTTGTGAATCCACAAGTTACAGATCACGATCATGGTAGAAGATATCCCCTTGGTGAACGTAAAGAACCTGATAGGTTGGGCTTTTCCAAATCATCTTCTAATGTCGCTTATCCCATTTCTGATTTTATCTCCTATCATCGCTTGTTAGAAACTCATCTAGCTTTTGCTCTTCAGTTGTCTTCTGTGTCTATTCCTAGTCATTTTTAGGAAGCCCTTGGAGATACTAAGTGGAAGGCTGCCATGGAAGAAGAAATGAATACTCTCCAAAAGAATTCCACTTGGGAGATGGTTGAGTTACCACCGGAAAAGAAGACGGTAGGTTACAAGTGGGTGATGGGATAGTTGAAAGATACAAGGCTAGATTGGTGGCCAAAGGTTACACTCAAACCTATGGGATTGACTATCAAGAGACTTTTGCTCCTGTGGCTAAGATGAACACCGTTCGAATTATTTATTTTCTTGCGGTCAATCAAGACTGGACATTACGGCAGTTTGATGTAAAAAATGCTTTTCTCCATGGTGTGATAGACGAGTTGTATATAGATCCTCCAAGATTCCCATTAGGAGAAGGTAAAGTATGCAAGCTGAAAAAGGCGTTGTATGGACTGAAACAGTCACCAAGGGCATGGTTTGGCAAGTTGAGTTACTCTATGAAGGAGTATGGTTTTAAGCAAGTTTTAGCAGATCACACACTTTTTTATAAGAGAGATCATGATGATATTACCTTGCTTATTGTATATGTCGATGATATGATTGTTACAGGTAGTAATGTGATAGAGAACGTGCTAATAGTCATGAGTCCCAAGCCCACAAGTCCACAGATGGTGGATCTATGCCAGGAAGCCCAAGAAGTAGATGGAAGGAGAGGCGAGTGAGCTGGCAGAAGAGTTAGTTATGCAAGAGTAGCCAATAAAAAGAAGGGAGTAGGTTTGTGTGAGGATATGCTTTCGCTGTTATTGGAAAAGAAGGAGCAAAGGAGAGGATGGATCCAGTTGCTTTTGGGGTTAAGGGTTTTGTGCCCTTGCCATTTGGTGTTCTTGTTTTCTTTTATTTCGTTTTATGATTGTAATGAATCCTCAGTATTACTGTTGAGGACCTACTGCTGTAAGAGACCATTATTTCATCAATACAGTATTATCTTTTCTCTCTTTGGTTGATTACTTCTTGTTGAGATTGTGATTAATAGCTTTAGTGTCTCTTGTTGAATCGGAGAGTTATCATTGGTCCGACCTGCCGGATACCAATGAAGACCCTTCAACAACCTATGTATTCTAGATCAGCTGAAAGCAACCATAGAATTCGCATGAATGAGTCGACTAAATGTATTTCCGAGATCCAAGCAGATAAGGAGGAGGAGGAGCAGTTCCGAAGGTTATACACGAAATGAATGAAGACATTAGACAAGCAGCCTCAATTAACGGAGGACTATAGCTTCCCAGGAAAATCGATGGTGGAGGGAACCAGAATTGTTGATTCTCAGCCATCCTTACAACAAATTAAACTTTCTATGTTCAATGGATCTGATCCCAGGGGATGGATCGTCCGAGTCGAGACACGTTCATATATACATCAGATTCCTCCTGAGATGTGTGTCTGGTTGGCTGAAAAATCCATGGAAGGTGCAACGATATATTGGTATTCACTGCTCCTAGAAATATATCCTAATTTGACATGGAAGCAATTCAAGAAGGAGATGATGAGGAGATATAGTGAGACCTTGACATGGGAGCAATTCAAGGAGGAGATGACGAGGAAATATGGTGAGCAGGTGGTTGCTATCCCTCCAGATCTATCTGAACCGCTGCATGAGGGAAGTGAAACTAGGGGGTTGAAGCAAGAGGTGGCGGTTTGGGAGGAGATTTTTCAGCCAGTGAACAGGGTGAAAGTTAAAGAGCTTGCGCTATCTGATGAAGCGTTCCTGCAAACCAATCTTCAGGGGTTGAGTTCATCAGGGGGGTTGCAGAGATCGGTAAAGGAGGAAGAAGATCTCCCTAAACCGAATCTCACCTTTGGGCTTTGGAGCGGTTCCGGAAAGCTGCAACCCAATCTTGTTTTTGGGTCCAGTCCAAACAAACATTCATGCCCTATTCCAAACAACCACCCAAGTCGATTCTGCCGAAAATTTTTTACTCCTCAGACAGACCACTTCCACTCGCCGATCGACGACAATCGGATGGGAAAACAGAGGTCCCCAATCTGACAACTCTCTAAGACCGAATGGAGGGAAAGACGCCGCAAGAGGCCGTGTTTTCAGTGTGCGCTTGCTTATCTCCCCCAGCATCGACTTTACAAGGGGCAACTGGTGGCGGTGTTGTTCAGCGAGGGAGAAAAAGCTATGACTGAGGTGGAGTTCTCTGAGGTCGAAGGGGAAAATTTAGATCCACATATCGATGGTGAGTTTCAGATCCTTGGATTTAACGCCCCAGGAACTGAGGATGAGGCATTGATGATAGAGGGACCGGGAGTGAGCGCCAACAAGCTCCTGGGTACTACTGAGGGAATGTCGACAGTGGTGTTGATGGGAACCACTAACGGAATTTCCACGCTGATGAGGGCCAATGGCGGAGCAACATTCAATTTCATCTCTCCCCAGCTAGTGGTGATGTTGGAATTACAGGCGGTATTAGCTTCATCATCTTGGGACAAGTCTGTTCGCCTATGGGATGTCTTTGAAGGAAAAGGTATTGTTGTACCATTTACTAACACACATGATGTTCTTACAGTGGCTTATCGTCCAGATGGAAGGCAATCGGCTTGCAGCACATTGGAGGGACAGATTAATTTCTGGGATCCTATTGATGGTTTATTAATGTATACCATTGAGGGACATAGAGATATTGCTGGAGGGCGCCTCATGACTGATCGTAGATCAGCAGCTAATTCAACTGCAGGAAAGTGCTTTACAACTTTGTGCTATTCCGCTGATGGGAGTTACATAATAGCTGGCGGAAGCAGCAAATATATTTGTATGTATGGTGCCATACAGGTACGCTGCATTACAACCCTTGGAAATAGACTGGGGAAGGGGAATTTGATTGGGGTAGATAAGGGATATATGGAAACACTCAATGCCATCTTTTCCCAGCTAGTCTCGTTGTTGGAATGTCGGGTTAAAACTGGGAATTCTGTTCTTTTAAAATTCGAAAAAGCAAGATCTAGTCTTGTGGAAAGACTTATGCGGGTGGAAGATATCGCCCCTAAATCGTTTGGGTGTCAGATTTTAGAGATGGTAAGTGAACTGGAGGGTGTTGTTTTCTCACGCGATCCATGGGAAAAGCAAGTGGGGGATGAAATTATTGCATTGTTTCAACAGGGGAGAAAAATTGACAGTTGCAATGATAATAACGAGCTGGAATCAATTTGTTGGTTAATGTATTTTGTTAGATAATAGGTTGTAATTAAGGGTAGAATAGTAATTTTTCTTTTACTACTTGTATACCTATAAATATACCCTTGTATCATTTTTTTAGGGTAATTTCGAGATAATAGAAAATCTTGAGTTCTCAAAATCTTCATGGTATCAGAGCCACTGCCGTTTCGAAGGTCGAGTTAACTCCCTTCCGCAGTCGGTTCGTTTTCGGTAACCCCTATTTTTCCGGCGAGTCTAGAAGGTCGTGTTCTAGACTCCTATTTCGACACCGCCCCCATAGGAAGGTAGATCGGGTGAAGATCGGCCGGTGTCCCAGTCTCCGGCGCCGTCAGACGCCGCGCGTGAGCTCACGCGCCGATCAAAGGATTCGGCCCCCTCCCCACGCGTCGGCGCGTGTGGCGCGTGACACCACCTCCGGCCACCTTTTGCTGCCGTTTTTTCTGCCGCCCTTTTTCGCCTCCAACCCACTGATCTCCGGTGACTTCCGACCACCTCGATTTCTGGGTCAAGCGTGAACAGGTTCTATTTTCCTAGGTTAACTTTTCCTGCTGTTTTTTTATCCTTTTTTTGGTTTTTTCGTTATGTCAAATATTAAGAATGATCATAAGGAGGTTGAGAGACATCATTCCATGAATGACCGTCCTTATTCTCAAATTAGCCCAATTAAACTTGAGGGGAGCAGTACTTATTTAGCTTGGTCTAGATCGTGTTTATTGTCGATCAAGGCTAGAAGGTTGCATGCTTATATCGATGGAAGTAAAAAACCACCATCTGTCACCGATCCTAATTTTAATCAATGGGACTCAGATAATTCACTGGTTATGTCTTGGCTCCTAAATTCGATGCATCCTAAGATCTCTAGACAGTATTTATTGCTTGACACTGCAGAGAAGATATGGAAAGCTGCAAAAACCACCTACTCTCGAATGGGAAATGATGCTCGTATCTTTGAACTCGGGAACAAAGTTCATGGTACAAAACAAGGTGAGCTTACTGTTTCAGATTATTTCTCTGAATTGGGTAGTTTATGGCAGGAACTGGATTATTATCAGGACTTTCAAGCAAAATGTGTTGATGATGCGGTGCTGATTCAAAAGATGATTGAAAAGGAGAGGGTTTATGATTTTCTGGCTGGTTTAAATCCTGAATTTGATCAAGTGCGAGTTCAAGTTATTGGCAGAATTCATTTTCCTTCACTTGAGGAGGCACATTCTTTAATTCAGCAGGAAGAGACCAGGAGAGGGGCTATGCTTTATACTGCACCTATTGACAAGTCGGGTTTGACTGCCCATACCTCTCTTGAGCAACCAAAAGGGATTCTTTTTGATAAAGATCATTTGCTCTGTGATTACTGTGGTAAGCCAAGGCACACTAAAGAGACTTGCTGGAAGTTGCATGGGAGACCTAGTAGGGGCCGTGGGGGAAAACGAGTTAATCCAACAAGGGCTCAAGCACGTGTTAGAAACAGTGGAATCATCTAAGGAGTCGGCTTCAGTTGAGAGTCTCTCCTCTGATGAGATTTTGCATTTCAGGCGTCTCCTGTCTCAGCTTACTCCTTCCTCCAATGCTACCTCTAATTTGGTCAAGTCAGGTACCACTTTCTCTCATCATAACTCATGGATTATTGATTCTGGTGCGAATAGACATATGACAGGCACTTCAAAAGGCTTTCTTAACTACTCTCCTTGTTTAAAAAGGGATAGTGTCAGGATGGCTGATGGGTCATTAACCCCTATTACTGGGACAGGTTCTGTTGTTTATACTCCTAATATTAAATTGTCTTCTATTCTTCATGTTCCTCAATTTCCTGTCAATCTTTTATCTGTCAGTGCTATCACTAAAACTCTTAACTGTAAAGTTGAATTTTTTCCTGATTTTTGTATTCTTCAGGATCTTCAAACAGGGAAGAGGATTGGCAGTGGTAGAGAGCATGATGGCTTATATATGCTGGAAGACAGACAAGAGTTGGCTCTTTTTGGGGGGTATCAGGATGTCAACCAGGAGATCATTCAATGGCATAGGCGATTAGGACACCTATCATTTTTTGTTTTAGAAAAACTATATCCTAGTTTATTTGCTAGAACTCGGTTTGATTGTTTATCTTGTGATGCTTGTGAGTATGCTAAACATACTAAAAACTCGTATCTTTTGAGTGATAATAAAGCCAGTGAGCCATTTATGATTGTTCATTCTGATATTTGGAGACCTACACAAACTGTCTCTTTGTCTGGAAATCGATGGTTTGTTACTTTCATTGATTGTTGCACTAGAATGACTTTGGTGTATTTGATTAAAGCAAAGAGTGATGTTTTCTCCTGTTTTCAATTTTTCCATAAAATGATTGCCACTCAATTTGATGCTAAAATAAAAGTTTTGCGGTCTGATAATGGAACAGAATATATGGATAGTAGGTTGGGTACTTATTTGGAGTCTCATTTGATTATTCACCAAACTAGTTGTCCTTATACTAGTGCATAAAATGGTGTAGCTAAAAGAAAAAATAGGCATTTGTTAGAAGTTGCTAGATTTCTTATGTTTACCATGCATGTTCCAAAGTCATATTGGGGGGATGCTGTATTAGCGGCTGCCTATCTTATTAATCGAATGCCTCTCAAAGCTCTTAACTTTAGAACTCCTGTAGAAGTCTTAACCGGAAAAATTGGCTATACTGTTCCACCAAAGATTTTTGGATGTGTTTGCTTTGTTCATACTAGGAATGTTGGAAAATTAGATCCGAGAGCACTGAGATGTGTGTTCGTTGGATATTCTCCAACTCAAAAGAGATATAAGTGTTATCATCCTCCATCTAGGAAATTCTATGCGAGTATAGATGTTACCTTTCGGGAGTCTGAACCTTATTTTGGCAGTATCCAATCACCTCTTCAGGGGGAGAATAGTGAAGAAGTGGTGATGAATGTACCTATGTTACCTCAGGATCTAGTTCAAAGGAAAAACGAAGGGATTGTTATTCAGGAGCAGAATGTTGATGTTCAGAGAGAGGAGAATGTTGTTGGTGTTGGTGGTCGTTTAGATAGACCTGACTTGTTGAGATACTCGAGGAAGAATAGGTCTGAAGAAGCCATCATGCATTCTGCACTGCCAGAATCCTCGGGTGAGTCACTTCTTGATTCTGATTTATCTCTTGATTCTGATTTAAATTTGCCCATTGCTCAAAGGAAATGAGTCAGGTCGTGTATAAAACATTCAATCTCTAACTTTGTTTTTTATGATTCTTTGTCTCCTTCCTATAGAGCCCTTGCCTTGTCTCTTTCCTCTATGTCTATTCCACAGGATTGGAGAGAAGCTATCAAGGATCCAAAGTGGAGAGAAGCTATGGTTGAAGAAATGAAAGCCCTCTCTAAAAATGAAACCTGGGAACTAGTTGCATCTTCAGACAAAAAGTTAGTTGGTTGTAAGTGGGTGTTCACAATAAAACACAAAGCTGATGGTTCAATTGAAAGATTTAAAGCTAGATTAGTGGCAAAGGGATTCACTCAGACTTATGGAGTTGACTATTAGGAGACATTTGCACCAGTTGCTAAAATGAATACCATTAGAATCTTGCTATCTTGTGCAGCTAACTTGGATTGGGATTTGCTGCAATTTGATGTGAAGAATGCATTTCTTCATGGGGACCTGGAAGAAGAGGTTTATATGGAGATTCCTCCTGGTTTTGATGATGAGAGAACACAAGGAAAGGTGTGCAGACTGAAGAAAGCCTTGTATGGGTTGATACAATCTCCGAGAGCTTAGTTTGACAGATTCAGCAAAGCTATGATATCCTTTGGTTATCAGCAAAGTAATGCTGATCATACCCTCTTTATGAGGCACTCCAAGGGTAAGATCACTCTTCTCATTGTTTATGTTGATGACATAGTGATGACAGGGGATGATAAAGAAGAAATGGTTCGACTGAAGAAGCTCTTAACTCAGGAGTTTGAAATCAAGGATCTTGGAAAGCTACAATATTTCTTGGGAATTGAAGTTGCCAGATCAACTAAAGGGATCTTCATTTCTCAAAGAAAATATGTTCTGGATCTTTTGGATGAAACTGGTATGTTGGGATGCAAACTAGCAGATACACCCATTGAAAGTAACCATAAGTTACAAACAAGGACTGAAGGTGCAGTTGATAAGGGCAGATATCAAAGATTGGTTGGTAGACTTATCTATCTATCCCACACTAGACCAGATATTGCTTATGCAGTTAGCTTGGTGAGTCAGTTCATGCATGATCCAAGAGAATCTCATCAACAAGCTGTTTTTCGCATTTTAAGGTATTTAAAATCAGCTCCAGGAAAAGGTATTCTTTTTTCAAAAAATGGTCATCTAAGAATTGAAGCTTTCACAGATGCAGATTGGGCTGGATCTTTAGATGATAGAATATCAACCTCTGGTTATTGTACATTTGTGGAAGGTAACTTAGTCACTTGGAGAAGCAAGAAACAGAGTATAGTTGCAAGATCAAGTGCAGAAGCAGAATATAGAGCTATGGCTCAAGGTGTTTGTGAGTTGTTATGGTTGCAGAAGTTAGTAGCAGAGTTGAATTTGGCTAAAAGGGACCGACTATTTTTGTATTGTGACAACAAAGCTGCAATCAGTATTGCTCATAATCCAGTTCAACATGACAGGACAAAACATATTGAAATTGATCGACACTTCATCAAAGAAAAATTATCTGATGGTGTTTTAAGCTTATTTCATGTAACGTCGGACAAACAATTAGCTGATGTTTTTACAAAAGGACTCTGTAGTCGAGCTTTCCACGCCATAGTTTGCAAGTTGGGCATGTGTAATATCTTTGCACCAACTTGAGGGGGAGCGTTGGTTAATGTATTTTGTTAGATAATAGGTTGTAATTAAGGGTAGAATAGTAATTTTTCTTTTACTACTTGTATACCTATAAATATACCCTTGTATCATTTTTTTAGGGTAATTTCGAGATAATAGAAAATCTTGAGTTCTCAAAATCTTCACAATTATTGCTTATCTATTGCATTTGATGAGGAAATACTCCAAGCAATCCAGAAGGGATCACACAGAAGACAAAGATTCACAGGGATCATCACCCTGCTCACCCACGGTTCAGTGTTTTTTTGATGATGGTCAGGCTTTTGAGCGATATCTATCGAAGCTTAGCTCTTTCCTTTTAAGGCCACACAATAGGAAATCTGGATCGATCCCTCTGCCACCAGAAGAATTAAGGTGTCCAATGTCATTGCCACTAATGGATGATCCAGTCCTCATTGCATATGGGCAAACATATAGGAGGCTATGCATGGAGAAATGGTTCAGTGATGGGCATGAATCCTGCCCCAGAACTCAACAGCAGTTCAGTCATTTTTGCTTGACACCTAAGTATTGTGTCAAGGGTCTTGTTACTAGTTGGTGTGAACAGAAGGGAGTTCCGGATCCTGATGGCCCATCAGAGTCTCTTGATGGCAACATTGGTTGTATTGCACCTTTCGACGAGCTCACATTTCGAAGGTTGCAGTCTTTACACAGTCTTCAAAGAGAAGTAAGGATGGACCTTCAGCATCCCAATATGAAAGCCGGGATGTATTTAGCAATAATTCACAGGGGAAAGCGACAGTTGATAATGGTCCAGATTTTCACGGTATTGATCCTATTTCGGACAGTCTTGAGGACAAGGCTGCTTTCCCACCCCGTGGCAATGATAGAGAACGTGCTAATAGTCATGAGTCCCAAGCCCACAAGTCCACAAATGGTGGATCTATGCCAGGAAGCCCAAGAAGCAGATGGAAGGAGAGGCGAGTGAGCTGGCAGAAGAGTTAGTTATGCAAGAGTAGCCAATAAAAGGAAGGGAGTAGGTTTGTGTGAGGATATGCTTTTGTTGTTATTGGAAAAGAAGGAGCAGAGGAGAGGATGGATCCAGTTTGCTTTTGGGGTTAAGGGTTTTGTGCCCTTGCCATTTGGTGTTCTTGTTTTCTTTTATTTCGTTTTATGATTGTAATGAATCCTCAGTATTACTGTTGAGGACCTACTGCTGTAAGAAACCATTATTTCATCAATACAGTATTATCTTTTCTCTCTTTGGTTGATTACTTCTTGTTGAGATTGTGATTAATAGCTTTAGTGTCTCTTGTTGAATCGGAGAGTTATCATAATGCTAGTGAAATAGAGAAGCTTCGAAGATATTTGGCAAAGGAATTCAAGATGAAAGACTTAGGGGCTCTAAAATATTTCTTAGGTGTTGAAGTGTCTCGGTCCAAACAAGGTCTTTTCCTCTCCCAACGGAAGAATATTTTAGATCTTTTAGCTGAAACTGGGAATTCTGCCTGTGAACCTGTAGATACTCCCATTGAAGTGAATCATGGTCTATCTATCTATTCTAATCAAGTTCCAACTAACAAGGAGAGATATCAAAGACTAGTGGGAAAGTTGATCTATTTAACCCATACTAGACCCGATTTGTCGTATGCGGTTAGTGTTGTCAGTCAGTTTATGCACAATCCAAGTGATCGACACATGAATGCAGTAAATCGTATTCTAGCTTATCTAAAGTCCTCTCCGGGCAAAGGTATTATGTTCTCCAAACATGGGCACTTAGATATTGTGGGTTACACAAATTTTGACTTTGCTGGCTCTAGATTAGATAGAAAGTCAACTTCAAGATATGTCATTCGTTGGAGGTAATTTGGTGACTTGGAGAAGTAAGAAGCAGAATGTGGTGTCATTGTCTAGCGCTGAAGCCGAATATCGGGCTCTCCATCATGCAACCACAGAACTTACTTGGTTAAAAATTCTCTTAAAAGAACTTGGATTTGGTCCAAAGAAACCTATGATACTTTATTGTAATAACACTGCAGCTATTGAGATAGCTAATAATCCGGTACAACATGATCGAATTAAGCATGTTGAACTTGACAGGAATTATATCAAGGATAACTTGGATTCTGGTATGATAGAGATTCCTTACATCAAGAGTGCAAATCAACTAGATGACGTGATGGCCCACGCTGTTGCTAGTGGTCAGTTTTATGCATCATTATCCAAGTTGGGCATGTGTGATATCTATGCACCAACTTGAAGGGGAGACTTGACATATATGGCTGTGTAATTGATTAGGAATTACAGCTGTAATATTCTTGTATATTTGATTACAACTGTAATATTCTTTTATAGTTGACTTGCCTTAAATAGTTTTATGTACTTAAATAGATGTATATTTTCTGTATAAATACCTCGAGATATGTAGAATAAAAGAAGTCTATTTTTTGCCTCTCAATAGTCAATCCAATTCACTCAAAATTAGGAAACTATGCATTGCTATAACTATTGTTCCATAATCAAGAGCCACTAAATCAGCAGATCCTCAATAGGAAGGGTGTGTTTTTACTTTTTTATATGCTTTTTACATGCTTTTTCAAATCAAATAGCAGCATTATGTAAAGAGAGAGAGAGAGAGAGAGAGAGAACTGGATGAAACAATGTTGGTTAATGTATTTTATTAGATAATAGGTTGTAATTAAGGGTAAAATAGTAATTTTTCTTTTACTACTTGTATACCTATAAATATACCCTTATATCATTTTTTTAGGGTAATTCGAGATAATAGAAACTCTTTAGTTCACAAAATCTTCATGGTATCAGAGCCACTGCCGTTTCGAAGATCGAGTTAACTCCCTTCCGCAGTCGGTTTGTTTTCGGTAACCTCTATTTTTTCGGCGAGTCTAGAAGGTCATGTTCCAGACCTCCTCTTTCGACACCGCCCCCATCGGAAGGTAGATCGGGTGAAGATCGGCCGGTATCCCAGTTTCCGGTGCCATCAGAAGCCGCGCGTGAGCTCACGCGCCGATCAAAGGATTCTGCCCTTTCCCCACGTGCCGGCACGTGTGGCGCATGCCACCACCTCCGGCCACTTTTTGCAGCCGTTTTTTCTGCCGACCTTCTCGCCGCCCTTTTTCGCCTCCAACCCATTGATCTCCGGTAACTTCCGACCACCTCGATTTCTGGGTCACGCGTGAACAGGTTCTATTTTCCTGGGTTAAATTTTTTCTGCTGTTTTTTTTTATCCTTTTTTTGCTTTTTCATTATGTCAAATATTAAGAATAATCATAAGGAGGTTGAGAAACATCATTCCATTAATGACAGTCCCTATTCTCAAATTAGCCCGGTTAAATTTGAGGGGAGCAGTACTTATTTAGCTTGATCTAGATCGTGTTTATTGTCGATCAAGGCTAGAAGGTTGCAGGCTTATATCGATGGAAGTAAAAAACCACCATTTGTTATCGATTCTAATTTTAATCAATGGAACTCAAATAATTCACTGGTTATGTCTTGGCTCCTAAATTCGATGCATCCTAAAATCTCTAGACAGTATTTATTGCTTGACACTGCAGAGAAGATATGGAAAGCTGCAAAAACCACCTACTCTCGAATGGAAAATGATGCTCGTATCTTTGAACTCAGGAAAAAAGTTCATGGTACAAAACAAGGTGAGCTTACTGTTTCAGATTATTTCTCTGAATTGGGTAGTTTATGGCAGGAACTGAATTATTATCAAGACTTTCAAGCAAAATGTGTTGATGATGCGGTACTGATTCAAAAGATGATTGAAAATGAGAGGGTTTATGATTTTCTGGTTGGTTTAAATCCTGAATTTGATCAAGTGCGAGTTCAAGTTATTGGCATAACTCATTTTCCTTCACTTGAGTAGGCACATTCTTTAATTCAGCAGGAAGAGATCAGGAGAGGTGCTATGCTTTATACTGCACCTATTGACAAGTCGGGTTTGACTGCCCATACCTCTCTTGAGCAACCAAAAGGGATTTTTTTTTATAAAGATCATTTGCTCTGTGATTACTATGGTAAGCCAAGACACACTAAAGAGACTTGGTGGAAGTTGCATAGGAGACCTAGTAGGGGCCATGGGGAAAACGAGTTAATCCAACAAGGGCTCAAGCACATGTGTTAGAAACAGTGAAATCATCTAAGGAGTCGGCTTCAGTTGAAAGTCTCTCCTCTGATGAGATTTTGCATTTCAGGCTTCTCCTGTCTCAACTTACTCCTTTCTCCAGTGCTACCTCTAATTTGGTCAAATCAGGTACTATTTTCTCTCATCATAACTCATGGATTATTGATTCTGGTGCGAATAGACATATGACAGGCACTTCAAAAGGCTTTCTTAACTACTCTCCTTGTTTAAAAAGGGATAGTGTCAGGGTGGCTGATGGATCATTAACCCCTATTTCTGGGACAGGTTCTGTTGTTTGTACTCCTAATATTAAATTGTCTTCTGTTCTTCATGTTCCTCAATTCCCTGTCAATCTTTTATCTGTCAGTGCTATCACTAAAACTCTTAACTGTAAGGTTGAATTTTTTCCTGATTTTTGTATTCTTCAGGATCTTCAAACAGGGAAGAGAATTGGCATTGGTAGAGAGCATGATGGCTTATATATGCTGGAAGACAGTCAAGAATTGGCTCTTTTTGGGGGGTATCAGGATGTCAACTAGGAGATCATTCAGTGGCATAGGCGATTAGGACACCCATCATTTTTTGTTTTAGAAAAACTATATCCTAGTTTATTTGCTAGAACTCAGTTTGATTCTTTATCTTGTGATGCTTGTGAATGTGCTAAACATACTAAAAACTCGTATCTTTTGAGTGATAATAAAGCCAGTGAGCAATTTATGATCGTTCATTCTGATGTTTGGGGGCCTACACAAACTGTTTCTTTGTTTGAAAATCGATGATTTGTTATTTTCATTGATTGTTGCACTATAATGACTAGGGTGTATTTGATTAAAGCAAAAAGTGATGTTTTCTCCTGTTTTCAATTTTTTCATAAAATGGTTGCCACCCAATTTGATGCTAAAATAAAAGTTTTGTGGTCTAATAATGGGACAAAATATATGGATAGTAGGTTTGGTACTTATTTGGAGTCTCATGGGATTATTCACCAAACTAGTTGTCCTTCTACTAGTGCTCAAAATGGTGTAGCTGAAAGAAAAAATAGGCATTTGTTAGAAGTTGCTAGATCTCTTATGTTTACCATGCATGTTCCAAAGTCATATTGGAGGGATGTTGTACTAACGGCTACCTATCTTATTAATCGAATGCCTCTCAAAGCTCTTAACTTTAGGACTCCTGTAGAAGCCTTAACCGGAAAAACTGACTATACTGTTCCACCAAAGATTTTTGGATGTATTTGCTTTGTTCATACTATGAATGTTGGAAAATTAGATCCGAGAGCACTGAGATATGTGTTCATTGGATATTCTCCAACTCAAAAGGAATATAAGTGTTATCATCCTTCATCTAGAAAATTCTATGTGAGTATGGATGTTACCTTTCGGGAGTCTGGACCTTATTTTGGCAGTATCCAATCACCTCTTCAAGGGGAGAATAGTGAAAAAGTGGTGATGAATGTACCTGTGCTACCTCAAGATCTAGTTCAAAGGAAAAACGAAGGGATTGTTATTCAGGAGCAGAATGTTGATGTTCAGGGGGAGGAGAATGTTGTTGGTGTTGGTGGTCGTTTAGATAGACCTGACTTGTTGAGATACTTGAGGAAGAATAGGTCTGAAGAAGCCATCATGCATTCTACACTGCCAGAATCCTCAAGTGAGTCACTTCTTGATTCTGATTTAAATTTGCCCATTGCTCAAAGGAAATGAGTCAGGTCGTGTACAAAACATTCCATCTCTAACTTTTGTCTATTATGATTCTTTGTCTCCTTCCTATAAAGCTTTTGCCTTGTCTCTTTCCTCTATGTCTATTCCACAGGATTGGAGAGAAGCTATCAAGGATCCAAAGTAGAGAGAAGCTATGGTTGAAGAAATGAAAGCCATCTCTAAAAATGAAACCTGGGAACTAGTTGCATCTTCAGACAAAAAGTTAGTTGGTTGTAAGTGGGTGTTCACAATAAAACACAAAGCTGATGGTTCAATTGAAAGATTTAAAGCTAGATTAGTGGCAAAAGGATTCACCCAGACTTATGGAGTTGACTATCAGGAGACATTTGCACCAGTTGCTAAAATGAATACCATTAGAATCTTGCTATCTTGTGCAGCTAACTTGAATTGGGATTTGCTACAATTTGATGTGAAGAATGCATTTCTTCATGGGGACCTGGAAAAAGAGGTTTATATGGAGATTCCTCCTGATTTTGATGATGAGAGAACACAAGGAAAGGTGTGCAGACTGAAAAAAGCCTTGTATGGGTTGAAACAAACTCCGAGAGCTTGGTTTGACAGATTCAGCAAAGTTATGATATCATTTGGTTATCAGCAAAGTAATGCTGATCATACCCTCTTTATGAGGCACTCCAAGGGTAAGATCACTCTTCTCATTGTTTATGTTGATGACATAGTGATGACAGGGGATGATAAAAAAGAAATGATTCGACTGAAGAAACTCTTAACTCAGGAGTTTGAAATCAAGGATCTTGGAAAGCTACAATATTTCTTGGGAATTGAAGTTGACAGATCAACCAAAGGGATCTTCATTTCTCAAAGAAAATATGTTCTGGATCTTTTGGATGAAACTGGTATGTTAGGATGCAAACCAGCAGATACACCCATTGAAAATAACCATAAGTTACAAACAGGGACAGAAGGTTCAGTTGATAAGGGCAGATATGAAAGATTGGTCGGTAGACTTATCTATCTATCCCACGCTAGACCAGATATTGCTTATGCAGTTAGTTTGGTGAGTCAGTTTATGCATAATCCAAGAGAATCTCATAAACAGGCTGTTTTTCGTATTTTGAGGTATTTAAAATCAGCTCCAGGAAAAGGTATTCTCTTTTCAAAAAATGGTCATCTAAGAATTGAAGCTTTCACAGATGCAGATTGGGCTGGATCTTTAGATGATAGAAGATCAACCTCTGGTTATTGTACATTTGTGGGAGGTAACTTAGTCACTTGGAGAAGCAAAAAACAGAGTGTAGTTGCAATATCAAGTGCAGAAGCAGAATACAGAGCTATGGCTCAAGGTATTTGTGAGTTGTTATGGTTGCAGAAGTTATTAACAGAGTTGAATTTAGTTAAAAGGGACCAACTATTTTTGTATTGTGACAACAAAACTGCAATCAGTATTGCTCATAATCCAGTTTAACATGACGGGATAAAACATATTGAAATTGATCGACACTTCATCAAAGAAAAATTATTTAATGGTGTTTTAAGCTTATTTCATGTAAAGTCGGATAGACAATTAGCTGATGTTTTTACAAAAGTATTCGGTAGTCGAGCTTTCCACACCATAGTTTGCAAGTTGGACATGTGTAATATCTTTGCACCAACTTGAGTGGAAGTGTTGGTTAATGTATTTTGTTAGATAATAGGTTATAATTAAGGGTAGAATAGTAATTTTTCTTTTACTACTTGTATGCCTATAAATATACCCTTGTATCATTTTTTTAGGGTAATTCGAGATAATAGAAACTCTTGAGTTCACAAAATCTTCAAACAGATAAACACAACTTAAGAACATACGCAATGTTGTATGTGAAATGACTGGATACAAAACAATGCTGAAGATTGTGATCAATGAGCAATATGCACCAAAAAGAAAAATTAAAAAGAAAATTAAAAGTGATCAAACTTTATACTCAATGTGCACAACTTTCAAAAGAATAAAATATAGATGCAAAGGCTAGCCCATTCTTACAAATAGAACAATATGATTCAAAGAAGCTTGCATATAGGAAAGAATCTTGTCATAAATGAAGAGTGTCGAAGAAGCAACTCTTGCATTCTTCACTAGGTATAAACATTATCTTCCTTTCACATTCATCTTTCTCCATACTCTATCAGATTAGCATTAACAGATTGAGAATTCTAAATTGAAGCAAAGAAACAAAAGAATGGACTCGCTAAATAATGTTCACATCCATAGGTCAGTGGAGAAAGCAGCTTTCAAGATTGAATCAAGATAGGATTGATAAAATGATTTAATCAACCAACATGAATCAATCAATTTGCTAGCACTGAAAGTTAAAGGATTAAGGGAAGGCAAAGGAGAAAGAGAAATGTAGTCGAAAGAATATTTGGGCAGAAGCAGACAACAAGGATCCACACAGCCAACTCCCAACTGTTTTGGCTTTGAGACTTTTTCAGGTTTAGTTGACTGAGTTGATAAGCAAACAGACCTTAATGAAGGAAAACAAGCCATAGTAGATCACAACTAGTAAGGGAATCAGGCTAAGTACAAGCAAATCCTATTCTCCACATCCTTCTACAGCTACTGTCTAGTCCTGAGGCATCTAAATTAAAGGATGGTAGCATCCTAATCCTAATAAATATGAAAAGGCTGCAATTCTAATGGCAAAGAGAGGAGTCAATACCTGGTGCATCCTCCAACCATCAGACAATAAATTTTTCTGGTGCTCTACATGAGAGTGAAAAATAGATAATCAGTATTAACTTTCAGAAAAGAAAGAAAAGGTACAAAAAATGGGGAGGGGAGGCTATGAGAAAGGCAGACCAGAATCAACAGCTTTAATTTCCCTCATGGTTGCATCAGCAGACAACAATGGTCGAATGAAGAACTGAGCAAATCTGCATGGTAATCAGCCGCAAAAGAGTCATGTTAACATTATGATAAAGGCTACAAGAAATATCACCAAACAAAACATAAAGAACACTGTTTATTTTACCTGTCCAAAGCCTCAACAAAACAATCAGCATTGACATCGAAATGATAGTTGGTGTGCTCATAAGATGTATAAGCATTGCACCGGCCTCCATGCTGTGCCACAACAAAATAAAACAAGTGAAAAAAATGCTTTGCAAAACAAGAATGTGGAATCTTACAGACATATCATTGAGGGAAAAACCAGATGCAGTTCATGTGTATCTGCTTGCTTGTATAGTTAAGCATTTGGCACAGATTTGGCTGGGTGAAGCACGAGTCAGATAAAAAAATTATTCACATCTTTCTTTTTTGGGGGGCTGCCTCAGAATTTGAATGCTACTTACTTGAGAACATTCACAGTTGACTCATGAGAATTGAATGCTAAATTCCCTGACCGAAGACTAGAAAGCTAGGGACCATTATATATGTGTGATGATCCACAGCTCAACAATGTTTAGTCAAAGATAAAAAGGCAACTCACTTATGCTATATTTAGGGGGGGGAAGATAAAAACAGTAGGTCAGGGGAAAGTAAAATAAATCCTTTTGTGTTGTCTGGAAACATGTCAAAAGAAAAGGGAAAACAACACTAAAAGTGATATAAAAATCTTAATTACTATTGTTCCCTATATCCATTTAAACAATAATATCTTTTTAAAAATAAGATTGTGGGGCAAAATGTTGCAAGCACGAATGAAAATCAGTTTTCTCACACTTTCCTCCCCAATTTCAGAGCAAAATTTTTGGTAGACCTAGAAGAAAACTTTACTATATGCAATCTTCCAAACAAGGAAAAACTTTTTCAACCTACATCATTCCCCTCATTTTCGTTTACCAGCCATTCTCCTCTTCCAATCAAGTAATACCATTTAGCATTTTATTGAATAACCGTATAAAGTACTTTTTGGTGAGATATAGTAGCTTCAGATCATAAAAAACCTTTAGGCCACATGAAATTTCATACTTGTATTATTTGCAAACTCACCACTATATTAATATAGCATGCATTTATAAAATCTTAATAAAACTATGAGCAAGCACCTCTGAAATATACTTCATATAACTACCCTCCTCTGGATATTTTTCACTGGCATAAAACAACATATGCTCTGCAAAAAAAAAAAATTATATATATATATATATATATAAAGTAGAAAAATAAATAAAATGAGACATTAAAATAAATTGACTTTGCACAATTTAAACTCGTATTGAATTCAGGATTCTAATTGCCAAGAACTTATTCAATCTTTCAACTTCGGGAGTAAAAAAAAAATAAAAAATACTTGCCCAATCTTTCATTCAAAAATTGAGCAAATTATAGAGTCTCGTGCTTGAAAAGAAAAGTAGTTTTCAGAATCAGTTTTACATTTACGAAACAACAACAACATAATTGTATTTGAAATATTGCACCGAGTTTGAATTCTTCAGTAGTTTATATAAGATTAAAATTTTTTAATCATTTTCTCAATTGCTGTTAAAGTAAAAGTGACCCATAGAGGGAATATAATTTAGGGATGCAAACAATGCACAGTAAATGTAGTACCGGAGGAGAAAGTACCAAGACAATGGGCAAGTCCTTCGAGGCCAACGGGGTCGCTGAAGTAGCCAACACCGACATTCATCGAAGCAGCACTCTGAACTTGAAACACGAAAAAAGACAGGATTTAAAAATAAAGCATGCATCAATTGCAAAATATGAAAAAGGACATGAAAATTCATGGTGTTGAATAGAAATTATGCCTTATCGGTTTCAGGATCGCTAATAAGGAGAACTTGAAGCGAATTTTTAAGGACGATCCTCTTATACTCTCTCTTGTCCGTACGAGGCTTCACTATCACCACCAGCTCCTTCGCCATTGTATAGTTACTTATGCAAGTCTTCTCGAACTCGCCGCAGCGAAATATAGTGAGAGCCTGAGAGGCGAAACTGAGCAAGTCGTCTCTGACAACTATAAACGAACAAAAAGTTTGGTGCTTTTTTATTATTAAAAATAACGATGGGACGACGAAATGGCGTAGAAGACCAAATAAGGAGGAAACTATTTGGTATGTTTAATGTACTGAATATAATATATATAGGGCGTTGAAAAAAATATTATTTAACTTGATGGTTGATATTTTCTGATGTACAATACAGTTCATCCTGGCAAATCAAACTCATTTCTTTGAAAATTATGTATATTTATTTTAAATATGTTTTGAATTAAATTTATTTTTTAAATATAGAAAATATTATATATATTTTCACTTAATTATATGTTGGAGCAAAAATTATCCCTGCTAATGATATTATGTAACTGGTTTAAATTTATCACTAAAAACAACAAAATTGCAAATAAATTAAGAGAATTATACATAATAGGTTAATTGAAATGACCTGCAGATATTGGCCGTAAATTAAAATTTTATTTTAACTCTACAAAAAATATTAAATTTTCATACCATCATACACATTCTATTTGATTACTTACATTTTGATTGTCTCGACAAGTTTAACATTATAAATTTTGAAATTTTTTTAAAATTAAAAAATATTATCAATTTATAATGCACATATAGCAAGTTTATATAGTTTCGATAAATCTATTATGTACTTTATCTTTATTTATCTAGGATCTCATTATTTTTTTTTATTGAGAAATTTGACCAAATATGTAATAACAATGGTAGTTTTGGCCAAAAACAAACTGAAGAGACAAATACGTATGATTTTGAATATTTTAATGGGAAAATTTGACCAAAAATATATTTAAGAGATAAATATGTATAATTTTTAATATTTTATAAGCAAATTTGGCCTTTTCCTTGTAATTTAATTCTAAATTTTTAATATTTGTATTTGTTGAATTATAAAAGGCCGATGGTGCTGGGTATGACGATCTGTATAAATTAGTTTTTTGTGAAAGGGTGAAGTTGGAATTTAGCTCTCATCCTCCCAAGAGAAGAATTTTTCTTTATTGGCCAGTTGAGTCCCTAATCCGAATAACATAGTGCTGTGCATGCATAGAAATCTATCGTTGAAACTCTTATTTAATCAATTATAAGTAGCTTTCAAAATATAATTTTTTTATAAAAAAGAAAAGTCTATACAATGAGGATAAAGAAAGTAATTTTGTAATTGTTAAATCACTAGCTTCTAATTGACTGAACAAAAAAAAAAAGACTCTTATTTGATCTTTAGTAGCTCTCAGTTAATGCAATTAATAATGGTAAGGCAATGGCATTGCAAATTGGTGACTTTTTTTATAAATAATGTATTTAAAAAAATATTTTGAATTTTGATGCGATTTTAAAAAGCAATTGGTAAAATGAGATATTTTGATTCATTTCAACAATTGACAACTGAGAAATCTATAATGATACAAAAATCGAAATGAAAGCAGAGGATGGCAGCAGATTGTTCATTTTCGCTGCTGACCACTATGGAAATAAAATGATTTTAATTAACTTCAATATGTTAGGATAATATTTTTTAAATTGATACAGATAAAAAATTTTCAAATAAAACTGAAATACTTTTCAAATCAAAATATGAAATAGTCAAAATAAAATTGAAATGTATTTCGAAAATTTTTTCCAATCGTTTGTTAAATTTTTTGGGATGAATTAAAAATAAAATTTATTCAATTTTTTAGTTATTTTTTATCTTGAAAGATTAAGATATAGGTAGTTAATTTTTTTTTTTGGAATCCATTTTTTTAATAAACGCTTAAAAATATCGAAAAAATTAGAATGATTTTATTTTCTTTTTATCCTGACCTTTTCAAGGTTAACAGACACTACCTAAAAAGATGAACTGCTCTAGTATGTTAACAAAGGTGCGCACATTAATAAATCCAAAGTCTTAGTTCAAATCCCATGGACAACCCAGCAATATTCCAATTTTTTTAAATACATCAAACCATTTCTTTTTTTTTCATGTTAATATTTACAATAAATTTTTATACTTTAATTAATTAATTTTTTAAATTAAACAAATTTATAATCAATTTAAATTATTTTATATTATATTTATTTATTTTTTCAATTTAAAAAAAATAATTATAAATTTTAATTAATAGAATTTACACTTAGTTTTAATATTTTATAATTCAATTAAATAATTTTAATATTACACTTAATTTTTTAATTAATAGAATTTACACTTAATTTTTTACATTAATGTACATTTTTTACATTAGTTTTCATTCTTGAATCAATTAAAATTTATAAATAACTTTTTAAATTAAATAAATTAAAATAAAAAATTATGAATTTAAATAATATAATTTAAACTTAATTTAAATATTTTATAATTCAATTAAATAATTTCAAAATTAAATAAATATAATATTAAATAATTTAAATAAATTATAAAATTATTTAATTTAAAAATTTTAATTAATAGAATTTAGACTTAATTTAAATATTTTATAATTCATTTAAATAATTTTAAAAATAAATAACGATACTAATATTAAATAATTTAAATAAATTTAAAATTTATTTAGTTTAAACACTTATTTATAAATTTTAATTGATTGGAGAATGAAAACTAATGTAAAAAATTAAGTGTAAATTCTATTAATTAAAATTTATAATTAATTATTTTAAAAATTGAAAAAATAAACAAAAATAATAGAAAACAATGTAAATTGATTATAAAATTGTTTAATTTGAAAAATTATTTATTTATTTTAATTAATTATAGTATAAAAATTAATTGTAAATTTTAATATGGAAAAAAAAAAAGAAATGATTTGATATATTTGAAAAAAACTGAAACAATGCTATCCATGAAAACTGAACACAAGACTTTAGGTTCATTAATGCGCGCACCTTTAACATCATACCAAAGTAGCTCATCTTTCTAGCATGTTGAAGCTAATTAATATCACTTCATTTCTACAGTAGTCAGCTGCAAAAATGAACAACCCGTAGCCATCTCTCCGCTTTTGTTTTGATTTTCGTATCATTACAGATTTTGCAGCTATCAGTTGTGAAAAAAAATCAAAACACTCCATTTTACCAATTATTTTTCAAAACATACCAAAATTTAAAATATTTTTCTAAATACACTATTTATAAAAAAGTCCCGTAGTGATGCTGGATTCAAAGGTACCAATGACGGATTTATATTTTTTTAGTTTGTTTAAATTTTTTGTCCTTTTAAAAATTATCCCTAATTTAAATAGTTGAAAATCTGACTAATTTTACAATTGATAGAAATTTTAATTTCACTCTCTTTGAAGTCCAAAGATGCAAGTATAAAAAAAAACTGTCCTAAAAAAAGATAATTTAATATTTACTCCATGAGATGAAAATTGAATATCATTTATATTTTGAAAATTGATTGCTTCCTTATTATAGCATTAGAAGGAAATGTCCAGATATATCATATTTTTTATTAGCGAATATTTAATTGTAAATAAATTTTTTTTAGTAAGGTGGACACCTAAATATGACTGGAAGTTGAAAAAAATAACATTATTTTTAAATTTAATAATAAATATTTATTTCAAATTTAACATGGATGTATTTGATGGGTATAATTGTTAATGGCTATATAAAAATAAAATAATATTAAATTTTAATCAAAAGGTGCATAACCACGTGCATCAAAATACATAAGTGGATAGGATGAATGCTAACCCATGATCAGTGTAACCTAAATTTAAGTTATCAAAGTTTTAATAATTTATTTTAATCGATTACTACTTAAAAAATATATTTTTATTTGACCATGAAATTAATATGCATTGACTGAGGGTGATAATAAGGTTAAATATAGAAAAATTAAAAAGTAAATGCTAATTTGATGTAAAATAGTTTAAAGTTTGATAATTTGGCTGCTCTTCCAGTAGACTGGAGTTCAACTGTCCAACTGCACTGTTACAAGCAATCCTATTGACTCTGAAAAGAAAAAAAAAAAAAAGAACAAATCGTGTAATAATCAAGCCCCAAATACGCTAACATCATCCAATACAGGACCGCACATGTGACCATAATCATGCAACTTAGTATGATAGAAAGCACTGTAAAATGTAATCCTAGTCCTGTTAGAAATGGCTTGGAACTTAAGACTTGCAGTCTTAAATCCACCCTTCCCCTGAGAGTCAAATCTGACTTTGAGGGTTTGCTTGGCAGCAAATGCCTCAACCATCATCGATCCATGGCAGCCATTCTTAGCATCTCCGATACTAAATTTAAAGGTATAGAATTTGTTAGGAATGGTCCTAATGATCTGTGCAATTGCACTTTCTCTGCCTGCGACCAATTCTATAGCAGCTTTTCCTGAGGGGACAAAGAAGTGTTTGGAGTCAACGTATTTGACTGGTTTGAGAGATTCAATGATCCAACCTGGGAGTGGTGAAATTGGGTCATTTTGCTTTGGTGGGAGTAGGACACCTGTTGAGAAGTTCTCGAACACATGTGGCCCAATTTCAAACCCCCCATTCTTCACTATGTTCCCTGCTTTCGACATAATTGAAAACAGTAGTTTAGAATTTTAGAAAAGAAAAAGAAAAAATCCAAGTCCGCAAAGGGGAGTGATACGATGATAATAACTCTGATAGCAGAAGAACTGAAGTAATACCTTTGGTGTAGTTAAGAGGCAGCAACTCCTTGATAGCAACAGCATCCAAAAGAGGACCACAAGCAGGGTCTTCTTGGATCCCAGGATTATGAAATCTGACCTTAACAACTCCTGACTTAGCAATGAATCCCAAGGCATATGTGTCCCCACCATCACTGCTATATAATGTTTGAATTGATAGGTCACTTTTTTGGGCATCCACTGAGACACTTAGGACCTCGTCTTGGGCGCATGTCCTCGTGGCCCCAAATGTTAGGGCATAGCTTTTTCCAGCACTCACCCTCAGGTTTTGAGAGATTGAACCCTCATTGCCTAGCCTCACTGCATGGGCTCCACGAGGTATTGCTAGATAAAACCCACCCGGTTGTGGCCCGTCCGATACATACTCCACCAACCCCTCTATTTCCCACTCTGGGAGTGAGTGTTTTCCTATTATTACTGTTTTGTTCAAATTTGATTTTGCTGGTCCTTGTTCAAAGTTTCCATTTGGCACAAGATCTAGTCACCCAAAAACAACAGACAGAGTGAAAAAAATAATAATTTAATAACTCCATGCCAAGAAACTATTTATAATTTTTGTTAGACAGTACGTCCAGTGTTCAGTGTATAAATACATGATATATAGATTTACAATCTAAGATAATACTCCATATAAATTATCAAAAATATATACATTATATGTGACATATTATATAGACAATCTCACCGGCCAAAATGACAAACTTATGAATCGGATTTAGATAAAAATTTTCTGAAAATTAATACTTATAGTAATAATGGAACACTTTTTAAATGTGATGAATGAACCAAAGAAATTGTGTAACTGAAATAATTCTCTCTCATACACTATATATACAACTAGAGTGTATATAAAAACAATGGAACACTTTTTACATAAGCCTTTACTTACCGTCAAGAGGGCGGGGAGGAATAGCAGCATACGAAGAATGGAAGAAAAAGAGAGAGAACGCTAAGCAAAGAGAGGGAAACAAAGTCATTGGTTGGTAGTATAAGATGGGCAAGAACCGAGTAGAAGAAGAGCTTTTAATACAGAAAGTAATTAAAGAGCCCAAATGGGTGTAAAAGAAAGGCATAAGGCCATGGTATTTATACAAACAAAAGTTGGTCAGAGCAGCCCATGTTACAGTAGCACTAAATTAGCCGTGAGATGTGTCTTCTTGTCTATATTTTCAAAGCACGCCTCCCGAATTTCCACATGAACCATTTCATTGGAAGCCGTGATTCACGCCCTCAGCTACCATCCACCGTACACTCTGTAGTCAACGGTCATGATTCAATTTGAGATTTACAACAACATAATAAATTGAATCTTAATCGTTAAATTCAGTACTCTTATTGCTGTCCTTGTATAAAATTCTAAATCCAAATCGAGAATTCTATTCTTTAATGCCGTACAAGTTCACACTTAGATTAAAGTGTTAACAGAACATCATTAATTGGGGTCCATGATCAAGCAAAAGTAAGTGCGTAGAAGGTTCGGACATATATGGTGCGTTCCAGGTGGAAGTTATAAAATGTATAGCTTCCTTGAAATCAATTTGATTTTCATGGATTGTAAGGAAAACTCGGAGAGCAAAAGTTTGGATATTTTAAATATTTTACTGTGTGGATATGAGTTTTACTGAAGTAATGTATAAAAAAGACTTCACTAATTTACTTTGATGGTAGATTGGTAATACCTCCCCTATAAAGATTTGTTTGCTTTTATTTGGTAACGCACCTGAATCTATCACAGTTTCATGAAGGAATATAATAAGAAAGTTTAATGAATGGTTTTGTTTAATTTATTATTTTGTGTAGGTCTTGTAAGGTTTAATCTCACAAGTTAATTATTATATGTTCCCCAATTAATTGCAAGGCATGTGCATGTCCAAATTACATACATAACAATTAATTGGATTTTAAAATATCCTTTAAGTTGCCTTCGGAAGAAGAATATGTCGGAAACGAAACAAGTACTTTCAAGTCAAACACCTGTACCTGCAGAGGTAAAAGCGGATGAGAAAGGATGTTACCCATATCCATCATCAATCATATATGCTCTGTATCTTATTTCCATAATCCATCAACTTTTAAAATTTTCTGCATTACATTCATTCCTAAAAATAAATTATAATGAAAATTTTATATTTAATACCATATAACATGCAATTTTTTTGTATAAACAGTATATTATTATGTACATTTTAATCATCCTTAACGGTGCACTATACTAACAAAATCCATTATGGATTAGATTCCTGAGTTTCTAAATTTTTTCACATGAGTTTTCTAAATTTTTACAATTTTCTATATTATATCATTTTAAAAAAACACGTTCCATTTAATGGAAATTGAAATATATATATATATATGTGTTAATCCCCTTCATAAGAGACCTCATATTAAAGTATAAAAAACTAATTATTTTTTTATAAAGAAATTCAATATAAAAAATTTTAAAAGTTTATAAACCTAAAAATGTGTTTTGTCTATCTTATACCACGTATAATAATTTCAATATATCTTAATTAATATATGGAATTTTTATTTATTTTATTATATTTATTATTATCATTTATTTGATTAATATGATAAGATAAATTTTATAACTTACTATAACAAAAATTACAATAATGAGAGTTAAGTTATTGATAATTCAATTTAAAATTATTTTTGGCAATAATATGAGTGAGGAAAGTCTTTATTTATATTTAGAGGTAATAAATAAATTTACTTTTAAAATATTAAAAATGATATAATTTTTTTTGAAAATTTTGCGATGCACTGCATCAAGTTAAGCGAACATGCCTCTGTGATTCTTCCGATAATCAATACTAATGGAGGTCCATTATCAATATGATCATTAAAACACCGAAACCAAGCCCATTCGTGTCCAATAAAATAAATAATAACTTGTGCTTTATTCGCTATTTTTACTTCGAAGTTTCCATTTACACTTCACAGTTTGAAAAATGAAAAATAAAATAAAGTTAATATACGCTCTCCTTCTAGACTTTTGTAAATATACAAAAACATAATTTGGCATCTGGAAGTAATGTATCATAATATGTGATTTTTAGGATGTAATTTGAACAAAACATGATGGTTTACTTTCTACGCAATTAAATCAATGTTAGAAATGAAAGTTAGAGTCAAATTAATGTTCTTTGAATGTCAAATTTAGAGATGATCACGGGGTGAAGATTCTCCGGCCCCGGCGGGAACTCGCCCCGTTTGGGGTGGGAAATCCTCGAATTTCCCTCCCGCGGGGACAGGGGAGAAAAAATTTTCGTTATAAAATAGGGGGTGGAGACGAAAAATGGAATATCCATCCTATGGGGATCTCCGTCCCGCAGAATATAATCGAATATAATCAATTATCACACTAAAAAAATACAACTAAATACAATGTAGTCATTCATCAAGTAAATACATTGTATTAAGATTTGTTTTGTCATGTATATGATGTATTCGGTTTTATTTTGATATTCACTTTAAGTTTTTATTTTCCTTTCAATTTTTTTTGGAATGCTTCGTGTTAATTCAATAAATTAGGATGACTTTACTATAATAAATATAAAATTAAAATACTACATTATACTGTCATATTCAATTAGTGTAAAATATTAATACAATATATTAACTAGTAATATAACGACATCATATTTACTTATTCCCGAAAATAATATAATTAATGTTGTTATTCTATATTAACATAATACATTATATACGGTAAATTTCATAAATGATTTTTTTATTATATATTAAAATAATATATTGTGTATTATATACAATGTAATCCGATTTGTTATGCCATGTATATTTTAGAAGGATTTAAATTCTTATTTTAATTCACTTCTAAATTTTAATTTTAATTCACTTGTAAAAAAATTAAAGTACAAAAATTGAGAATACTAATACTCTACTACTCAATTTAATAAATTAAGTGAATTCATTAGCAACTCTTTTCATATAAATTTTGACAGTGTATTCACTTTTGTCCAAAAAATAAATTGTGTTCATTTCTATCCAACTGAATGTATTGTGTTTATTTTTGTCCAAACTAAATAGAGTAAAAAGAATGATTCCCATGTATGGATAAAATTATTAGCTCTATATATAAAAATTAAAAAAAAAGTCATTAATTAACAAATTACACCGATATATAATATCACATTAAAGAGATGTTCATATATTAAAAAAAGAGATGAGGCAATCTATATAATATAATTAATTTGCTATTTATTTCATATTAACACAAAGAAATGTGTAAGTTGATGCTGAACAACTCAAAATAAAAAGTAATGCAGCAAAATCAATTAAAATAACATTTGTAATTTCTATTCAATTTTTATCTTCCTTGACATTAGAAAAGATAAATTTAAAAGAAATAATTTTAATTTAATAAAGAAAAATAAAATTAAGAAAAAGAAAAAATATAGTTAATTAAATAAGTTAAATACCGTTAACTTTGAAATAACCCCACAAAATCTATTGTCTTTTTAGCTTTCTTAACACCAACAGTGAAGAGCAATAGTAAAAAAAAATATACAGCAATAGTGAAAAGATTTTATATTTCTAATTACGATTGCTTTAATTGTCCACTGTTAACAATACCTGCTGCTGATAGATCGTATACAGTTTCACTAGAGCTAATACACTCTATCCAATTTGGCCAAAATTAAATGCCCTATATTCAGTTTTGCTCCAAATAAATATAATATTTTTCAAATTGAACTCAAATTCAATTTTCTTTTTAATTAAAATTGAATTTGTAAACTTAATTTAAATTGGATTTAATCTATTAATTTAATTTTAATTGAATACTATTCAAATTGAAATTAAATTGGATTTTAATTAATTTCAATTGCCAAATTTGATTGAATTAATTCAATTTTTTTGAATTTAAATTTCATTTGAATTCACATTTTAATTAAAATTAAGTATCAATTAAATTAATTAAGATCAAATATAATTATACCAGGCAATTCGATAATTTGATAAGTGAATAAAGCTCTCAAGGAATATGTATTTTTACTTTTGCCCAATCTCCGTATACAAATTTTGAAAATTGTGTTGGCTATTTGATCAATCATCCTTCACAACGTATTCATTGCATGCCTATAACTATATCCCTATTAGGTCCAATTGCAAGGTGGGGATTTTAATTTAATTTTAAATTTGATGGAAATAATCAATATTAAAAAAAGTAAATAAATAAATTTAAAATTTATAAAAAATAAAAATAAAAAATTTATTTTTTGAAAATAAGAGGTGCCATTCAATTAAAATAAGATTGAATTTGAGTTTGATTTGGATAATTGAACGCAGTTTATTTAGTTTGGATAAAAATAAATATAGTATATTTAGTTTAGTAAAAATAAATTTAGTTTTTTTAGGTAAAAGTGAATATAGTGTATTAAATTTAGATAAAAGTAAATTGAATGCATTTAATTTGGCTAAAAATGAATGCAATATATTTAGTTTACATTTAGGCAATGAAGTTATTGGTTTTCTTGCTTTTACATTTTTATAGTATATAAATTATGGTGCTAATGCTATTATACTATATAAATTATAAGAATTATACTCAAATCAATAGAAAAAAATATTTAGAAGTAGAAAATTGACAAATTTAGATTTCTATTTTTTTTAAATTGAATACTTTTTAGGAGGTATTACTTTCTTCACAATTAGGACTCGATAAAAAGATTAAAAAACCACTAAATCGGGAAATGGGAATCCCTGCGGGGGACGGAGATCCTCGCGGGGTGGGAGACGGGGGGGATTTTCTCCCCGTTCTAGAGTCGGGGGCGGGGACGGGAAATCCCCTACCTCGACGGAACAGTAAATGGGGATGCAATTTTCGACCCCGCCCCGTCCCGTGAGCACCCCTAGTCATATTCAAGTGTCATTTCATGTACTAACCCATTTTTTCTTTTTATTAAAAACATAAAAAGAGAAAGGTAGGATTAATAAAGAGTATTGAATTAGAGCATAAATTAAGAGTTATGGTGCAATGTGTGGAGGCATGCAATTTGCGAATATTTATACTGTCTGATTATAGATGTATGTGGTATATGTATATTTATAATATCCAATTATATATACGTATTCATTTAAATAGTATAAATTTACATACATCATATATGTCCATACACTATTCTACCTTTCTAAAATTAAGAAAAAAGAACCTGAATTTCCTAAAAAGAAAAGAGAAACATTGGCAAAACAGAAAGAATGGAATGGAATATATGTTATCCACATTTCATTATGCTATATTTGCATCCAATTGGGTAGTAAATTTAAGGGTAAACCCATCTCCAGCCCTAAACTTGTCCATTAAGTTCATTTTGACATTTAAACCATGAGAATAATCAAATAAACATATAATTTTGTAATTGTGATATTTTTAAACACAAAATTCAGAAGTGTAGAGAACAATCTAATGCGTGAATAGCACGCGCTTGGAATGATCGACATGCATCAGTCATACACAATTGACTAACACGTGTCAGTTAAACAATTTTTCAATTCATTATTTTCTTCTTTCTTACTGTGTGAAAACTCTCTCTCTCTAATCTTCACCCACTATTGCATCCCCTTCTCACCCACCGATGACCACTTAATCGACTGCGGGTTCACCATCGAAGCCGCCATCACCACTATTACCACTACTAGTAACCAGCAATAACTTATCTTCATCATCATCACACGGATCTTTGGGTGGCTCATAGTGGTCATCATGGCAACAATGATGGTGTCACTATACATTAGGGACCTTCATCTTGCTGGTGTTTGTGGTTAGCTTTATATAATAGTTTTAGAGTCTAAAAAGGTTAGAGATCTAGTGTCTTCTAGAGAAATGACGAACGAGATTGAAAGGGCGATTTGATTTCCATTCAATATTAATAATTAGATGATATATAATATTTATTTATGGATATTAAAAATATTATAATTAAAAATTATGAAATTAATTTTAAATTTATAAAATAGTTTTTGAAAAACAATAATAAAAATTAAAAAATAGTTTTTAGATTTTAAAAAACAAAAAACAAAAAAGCTACCAAACACACCGTAAATTATTTGATTAGGTTTAGGGTAGATGCCCATTTCCAATTCCTTTCTTCAGTAACTTTCCCCCTTTCTTCTTTCGCCGCTTCCACCTTCTTCTCCTCTTAGCTTTCATGCATTCCTAATATTTTGATTTTGACTGCTATTTCTCTCTCTCTCTCTCTCATCTCTCCATATGGTGTTCGATTTGAGGATTTAGGTCTTTGCTTTGGGATTGGACGACTTAAATATTTCAAAATTTGATTGAATCGGATCCTTTGGTCACTGTGAGTACTATTTCTTTTTCCCTCTTCCTCACAAACTCTCTTCTTGCTTTATACTCTCTAGGTTTTTAAGGATGCCAACGCCTTAGCAATAATTTTCTTTCTTTTCTTCTTCACAATTAAATGATTTTTCAATGGATATCCGGTTATTTAAGCGAATTTTTTTCCTTCTGTTGCTTATTGTAACTTATTCTGTGTCTTGTAAAGCTAAGACTGACTTCTACAGTATATTTATGCTTTAGCTTCGGATTATAAATGCCAAAAGGTGAACGAAACCTTAAGTTCCAACTTCTTCTCGAGTTCCCAATTTTTTTTCACTTTAAGGATAATAGCTGTACGGAATTCTAAGATTGTATGTCATTCAAGCATAGTGGCTTGTTTAGTTGACCTCTTCTCAAATTTTAGCTCAAACCATCTTCATGGCTTTGAGTTTGGATAATTTTATTGTTGGAGTTTTTTTTTTTTTTTCTCTCTCTCTCGAGCTTAAATTTATGTTTATAGCGCTGGAATCTATGTCAAAGCTTAGATCTTTGGTTAGACATGAATGTTAAAGCTCTTCCTTCTTTATTTTTTTTTAGATTCACTCTGCACTTTGACAACTGTTAAAAATGAATCTGACTTTGCTTCACTTTGGAAGGTTTTTGCTTCTTGAGCTGATAAATCCTTGGAAAATCATAAAAAAATATTTCTTTTGCCTAAATGACAATTATTTTTGCGGGATCCTTGAAGTGGTGGGTCGGATTTGCTTACTGTGTTTAAAGTGAGTGCTTTGTTAATTTAAGGTGGTGTATGATTTGATAATTTTGATTAAAAATTAAACCCATTACTTATTGAT
This sequence comes from Excoecaria agallocha, assembly GCA_037975025.1. Taxonomy (NCBI): domain Eukaryota; kingdom Viridiplantae; phylum Streptophyta; class Magnoliopsida; order Malpighiales; family Euphorbiaceae; genus Excoecaria; species Excoecaria agallocha. The sequence goes on along the minus strand of CM075808.1, from coordinate 39,970,466 downwards.
GAGAATACCTTTTTCCATGCCTTGGTTTTGTTTGTTACAAGCATTTCATAATTTTGTATTGATTTCTTTTAGGAGCAAATTGAATAACTCTTTATAGTAAGAGATAATAAAAAAATAAAGATTAATGAATGGAAAAAAAAAACTTTTTGCAAAAATATGAGTGAAAAAACTCAAATTTTAAATTTTAAAATTTTAATTAAAGGATAGATGAGATAGTGCACCACATTTAATGTGTTTTTGTTAAAAAAAAATTATCTGTTTAGAAAGTCTCTAATTTAAATTGTTCCTAAATTTTCTGTTTAGCAAGTGTTTTTGTTTGCTTCTTACAATTTAGAAACGCTAAAAATTTCATCTCAAAACAAATCTTTAAAATTATTTTGCTCTAGAAATTCAGCTATACTATTTGAAAAAAAAGGGCCAATCATCTAGAATATGTTCAATGCATATATAAGAGAATGAGATATGGTGGTGTCGTAAATAATGGGGAAACCAACAATTATTTCATTTTATTCTTTTTAAAATAATCGAAAAGAAAGTCATGAATTCTTTAACTATACATGAGTATTCCAGTTATAATTAAATCACTATGCATGGCTGATTCTGATACCATTTAATTACATGCTTAATTGGTTATAATAGTTAGTAATATTTACAAAATAGAAGACTAAAAATTATAATGCTTGAATAATATTTTTTCTAATTAAAACCTTAACTCTTATGCATTTTAAAAAATGTGATTTAATGTGCATGTAGATTTGACTCAGAAAAATGAAGAAAATTTCTAACTTCACTAGCTCTTCTTCATCGAACAAAAGGAAAAGTTCGGAACCATTAGTTGAGGCCAGCGTAGATGAAAGAGTGGCTTCCATACCATCGATCGACAGAATTATGGGTGTAATGGTCTAAATATTGGATTAGTCGAAAATAATATTTTTCGATGGTAAATAGTGACATCAGGATGAATAGTCTTTTTTGGAGTCGAAAAATATTGCATTGGATCATTGGGAAGAGGAGGTCAGAAGGAGCACAAGAATGTAATTTGAACTGAAAATAAGGTCAAATGGGCCATCAAAAGTTAAAAATAAGGAAAAAGTCACAGTTTTAATTCAAATAGTATCCGAATCGATTAAGATTTGATCGAAACTTTAAAAATAACAAATGACCTTTAAAAATCATCATAATTTTCAGATCTATATTAAATGAGATTTATAATCATATGGTTAAGAAAAATTAATTTTTTAGTGACAGAAAAAGTCAAACTACCGGACTGGTAAAAGTGAATCGAATCAAAAAATAGTTTTTAATTAATCTAAAAATATTCATGAATTTTAATGAATATATTTTGAGAATTTTGAAAATATTTTTAGGAGAAATTAAACTTACGAAGTACGAGAAAAATGGTGATTTCGGTTTAAATAATAATTGGTTGACTGTGGATTTCATTAAGCCTTTAAAAATAGTAAATGATCTTTTAAAATTGTAGAAATTTTTAGTTGGACTTTAATTGGTATTTAAAATTATTTGGTAATGAAAAAGTGATTTTATGATAACACAGAAAATTACCTAATCGGATCAATTTTAGTGAATCAGATTAAAAACGAATTTTGATTGAGTTGAAATTTTTTATGAAGGTTTAACTTATTATTTTAAGAATTATAGAATTGATTTTGACTGAATTTGAGTTTGGAAAGAGAAATAAATAATTTATAGTGCATGAAATGGGCATAAAATCGGAATTGGGCTTAAATAAGGTTAAGCCAACTTGATTGGATCAAGCACAACACATTAAAAGGTTTATAAGAGACAAAAATCTAAATTTTTCAGAATTAACCATAGTTTTTCCCTTCTTTCCTGTTCATTCTTCTTAGCCAAAATTCACAAGGCAAGAAATTATCATTTTTTTTCTTCCTTACTTCAATATAACCACATAAACATCATCCACACATCTTAATTTACCTATTGGAATTCTTAAATCAAATTAAAACCATCAATTTTACATACCTCAATATCATATCTCAACTTTCAATTCTTGATTTCTACCACTTCTTTCACCATAAATAAAAGTTAAAGGCTGCCACCAATTAATAGAAGAACCTAAATTTACTTAGGAGGCTTGAGTTTAGGGAGACAATTGAATAGAAAATGAAGCAACCATTAAAGAGGAAAAGAAAGAAATATACCACTGTATTGTACGTACAGTAATTGAATGTTAAAATACTATGACAGTTACAATTGCTATAGCAAATAGTACAGTAAAAATTTCTTTTTTTTTTTAACACATCAATTAATATTATACTAGTAACATTAAGGTAATAGTAACAATAATAATTTATAGCTACTTTGTACAGAATAGTACCAATACTTACACATAAAACACATATCTATACCTAAGTCAATTGCTTCACTTAAACATATACATGTCATGTCTATACTATCACTGTTGCTTGGCATCACCGTTCTTGATCAACATCAGTTTATGACCAATTTAACTTTTTACTTCCATAACCTACATGCAGTAGGAACACTACGTGCTGAGCATTAAAAATATCCAGTGGTGGATACCAATTTCAGATTTTTCATTAACAGATTCATTTATGCACACATAAGCACACACATTATTTTTTTATTTTGCAACCTCATTCATTTAATACTTTAACTCGTCTCTTTCTTTTACCTTCAACATTACTAATTCTTTATTTAATAGTTGTTTAATCTTTATTTTACTTGCATTTTTAGTCGATCATTACATATATTGAATTTTATCTTACTTTACATTTCAAGCAGTTTTCAGAAGTTTTCCAGTAATTATTACTTTTCTTATTAATTCAATTGGTTATTATACTTGAATTATTTTACATTAATTTTAACATACTCGATTGTAACTATTTTTATTGTATTCCGGTTACACTTAATACATTAAATCCATTATGTTAATAGTAGCAATAACTTTTATTATAGTTGTCGTTATTAATTTCAGTGTCATTTGTTTCGACTAAATTCTGTTCTTTAAATTAATTAAACTTTGCATCTTAAATTACTTTCATTTTCTTTATATTCCTTTCTATATCAAGCTTTCTTTGGACTATTAAACAATTTACAATTTGCATGCATTTATTTTTCTTTTATACTACAGTACCTAAGTCATTCACAATTCTTCTATTCGTTTCTTGATTTACAATCACATACTATTTTCGTTGTCAATTTTATCATTACTTATATCTTTAAACATTAACCTTTATCTTTACAGTTACATTATTTAGTATTTTCTTATTCCAGTCTTTATGTTTGTACTATACTCATTATTGAATTTTCTCTATATTATCCTTTTAATAAATGGCATATTATTATCAGTCTCAGTATTATTATTATTCTTTACTTACACGGCTATACTATTCAATATTATTGTTATCTATTATATTTACTTTTCTACTTTTATTTTGGTATATATTTCAATTCCTTAATTAAGATCAATTTACGATTTAATCCTTAAAGTTGCATTAAATTACGTTTTATTATTGCTTTCGTTCAATTACTTTGGTACAGTCTATACAATTTGTTTCCTATATTAAATTTGTACCTGAGAATATTAATAATATTTTAATTAAATATTTGTACCAATGTTGCATATACATTTTTGTTAGTCAATATTTTTTCATTCATGTTATGTCTCTAGTTCCTTTAACTTTTCATTATTATCCAATTTAAGTTCAGACTCTTAATTTAATTAAACTTATGATCTATATTACTTTTATGCCTTAATTCTCTTGTTACATCAGTATTTAATTCTTTTCATTTTAATTCATTATTTTGTAGGCATCATTTTCGATTGGTTATCTATCATTTGTTTTGCTATCACACTACTATCCTTGTACTTTTTACTTTGGTAATTAGCTATTCGGTATTTTACCAGACATTCCAATATAACATTCATACTTTATGATTGATTTTCATTTTATTTTATTATTTTTCATTCCTTTACAAATAAATTTCAATTTCATTTTCTTTTTTTGGCTTGCTCCTAGTATCAATCCGGTAAGAATCTTCAAACCAGATACACGGGATCAGTACATTTAGAGTGATTCTAAAGAACCACCAGAACATTTACATTCCGTTCATATTTTACAATTCAATATTTTATTCATTTAGTAAACCGTCATTGGCTTACTAAAGCGAGTCACCATAACTTTTCAATTATTCATTTTACAATATCTTTTTTCAATCACTTTTCATTTTTAATTTATTTGTTAATACATTCTAACTTCAATTATACCATCAATTCATGCTAACATAGCATATAATAGAATTTTCAGTCGGTACACAATACAATATTACTATTCCAGTCGTTCAATACTAAATTAAACTTTAACTAATTTCTATATCTCTTATTAATTATACATTCATCCCTTAACATATATTTCTTATATTTATTCTGTAACATTAATTTGTTTTTAACCCTATTTATATCATTTTATCACTAAAACTTAACAGTTTCCATAGTATTTATTTTAGGCATAATGTAAATATAACTTATGACTTATTTAAACATTCTCATAAATATACATACATATACAAATGTTCGTTTATAACTAGCATATTGAATATTGTTTTTATTAATCATTATCATTATTATTATTATAAATTTACAGTTTTTCTTCATTATTATTAGACTAATCTTTAATCTTGCTATTTATTACTATTTAGTGATTTACTTTTCAACTCTTAATAATTACTTTAATAACTTACATAAATATTTTTAATTACAATTTTAATCCTTAAAATACATAAGTATCTTTTACACTTTAGTCCCTAAATTTTCATTTATTTACAATTTCATCTTTCACTTCTATTTAATTTACACAAAGCCAATATTTAATTATCTTTTTACATTTATTAAATTATTTACTTTTAAATTACTTTTTAGTCCTCTAAGCCCATCAAATTACCATTTAGTCCTCTTTTGTTTCAATAAATTACTAAAATGCCTTTTTGTTCATTTTGTTTACGATTTTGCCTTTAGTTATACATTTTAACTATAAATTCAATATTTATTTTGTAAAATTTATATTTAGTCCCTAAACTTCATTTTATGCTTATATCTCATTCCATACTCATTTAAATATCTATTCTATCCATTAATCTTAACTTTACTTAAAATTACCATCCTACCCTTTTGGTTATATATTTTATAAAATTATCATTTTATCCTTCTACTTTCAAATTTTTTCATTTAAGTACTATTTCACTCCATTAAAATTTCTTTACATTCTTTTACACTGTTAATTCATTATTTATTTGTAAAATTACAGCTTGATCCCTAAACTTTATTTAATGAAAAATTTCCTTAGTTAATACTCAATTAATTTCTTATTTTATTTATTTTACCCTTATTTCACTTAGTTTATCCTTTTTTCTTAACACTTGAAAAACTTTTCAATTAGCCCCTAAACTTTTATTTTCTTCCATTTAAGTCATTTTTCACTCTAACTATGTCATTTTTCATTCTTTTCATTATTTCAACTTTATATTATGAAAATTAATGTTCATATGCTTTTGATATTCATTAACATTCAACATAAACTTTGGTAATTTTTTTTATATTTCTTTTAATTAAATTCATTTGCTCTATTCCTGTAATTGCCTTCTTTTCAATCCCTTTTATTTTATCTTTACATTTTTTATTCCAATTAACTAATTAGTTAATATTATTTTCATTTATACAATAAACTCAATTCATTTCATTAAAATACAATATTTTCACTACAAACATAATATAAAATTTCACTTAAAAATATTTTACTAAATTCCAAAAATTTCAATTAAATTAGTATACCATCAAAACTACACCTACATACAATTTATAACATTTTCTTCAAAATTTAACCAAAATATACCATGTTATGTCTAGCATACCACTCGGCCATCTCAAGTTCTTCACATCAAATTTATTTTCTTCCATTATTAATTGATCAAAATATCATTTTTAGCATAACCAATGATATTTATAACATTTATTTCATTCATACATACATTATACTCATACATATATAACATACATAACTATAGATTATACTAAATCAATGGAAAGAAAGGGATTTTTGTATCCATATACCTTGAATTCATTTTTTTCACACTTTAATCTTTCTCTCATTTGCCTTAATTCATGAAACCACTCATTCTCCCTAAAGATTCTAAAGTGACCAAAATTCACAAGGCAAGAAATTATCATTTTCTTGCTTCCTTACTTCAATACAACCACATAAATATCATCCATATATCCTAATTTACCTATTGAAATCCTTAAATCAAATTAAAACAATCAATTTTACATACCTCACTATCACATCTCAACTTTCAATCCTTGGTTTTTACCATTTCTTTCACCATAAATAGAAGTGAAAGGCTGCCACTAACTAATAGAAGAGCTTAAATTTACTTAGGAGGCTTGAGTTTAGGAAGAAAATTGAATAGAAAATGAAGCAACCAATAGAAAGGAAAAAAATTCGGCTAAGAATAAGGAACGGGAAAGAAGGAGAAAAATATGGTGAATTCTAGAAAAATCAGGTTTTTTTGTCTCTTATAAACCTCTTAATGGGTTGGGCTTGGTCTAACAAAGTTGGCCCAACCTAATTTGAGCCTAATTTCCATTTTAAGCTCATTTAATGCACTATAAATTATTTCTCTCTCTTTTCAAGCTCAAATACACTCAAATTCAATTTCATAATTCTTAAAATAATAATTTAAGCCTCTATAAAAATTTTCAACTCGATCAGAGTCAGTTTCTGATTTGGTTCACTAAAATTGATTCGATTAGGCAATTTCGGTGTTATCGTAAAATCACTTTTTTACTATCAAATAATTTTAAATATCAATTAGAGTCCAACTGAAAATTTTTTATAATTTTCAAAGATCATTTACTATTTTTAAAGGCTCAATCAAATTCACAATCAACCAGTTACTATTTAAATCAAAATCATAATTTTTCTTGTACTTTGTAAGTTTAATTTCTCTTAAAAATACTTTCAAAATTTTAAAAATATATTCACTAGACTTCATGAATATTTTCTGATCAATTGGAGACTATTTTTTGATTTGATCCACTTTTATCAGTCCAATTTTTCGTGTCACTGAAAAATTAATTTTTCTTCACCATATGATTATACATCTCATTTAATATCGATATGAAAATTATGATTATTTTTAGAGGTCATTTGCTATTTTTAAAGTTTCAATCAAACCTTAGTCGATCCAGGCACTATTGAAATTGAAACTGTGATTTTTTCCTTATTTTTAACTTTTGATGACCAATTTAACCTCATTTTCAGTCTAAATTATATTCTTGGACTCTTGCTAACCTTCTATTCCCAATAGTCCAATAAAATATTTTTTTTACTCTGGAAGATACTTCACCCCTGTATCACTATGCACCATCGAAAATACTATTTTCTATTAACCCAATATTTGGGTCATTACAATGGGTCTTTCGCCTGCTATTCCACCAACTGAATCTTCTGCAACTGCAACTTTAAATTTAGTAGGTAATGCTACCTCTTTAAATTTGTCTGCAAGTAAAAAAAGTAGGTCTAGAGTTTGAGAGCATTTTAATATATTGGTTAATGCTAATGGTAATGAAATGGGGGAGAGTTGCATGTAAATGGTGTGGTAAATATTATCAAAGGAAGAGTAAGTTAGGCATTTCAAGATTGTGAAAACATTTAAGAGAAAGTTGCAAAAAGTTTCCAGATAAAAAAGAGTTAGTGGCTACATATAAAAATAAAGATAAGTCACAACCAACTTTGCATTTTGTTGGGTCCGACAATAATACGTCGTTAGTTAGTTGAAAATTTGATCAAACTAAAAAAATGCATAATACCGATAAAATTTAGCGAGTATAAGAAAAATCATCACTAAATCACTACTATAGTGACATAAATACGACGACAAATGAATTTTATTACAAATGTTGGTGGGGATGCAAATGAACATATATTTTGTAACAATTTAGCAAGAACATTTACAATTTGTCACTAATTTAGGTGCCTATATTTTGGCAAAAAATTTAGTAAGAACTTGGCGAGCACAATAGTCAAGCAAACTGATTAATTTAGCATGGAACAACAAGTTCTCACTAATTAGCAAGAAATTTCATCCTCTCTAATTTAGCGAGAACAATTATCCTCGCTAATGTCTAATTCATGTGGCATGTAAGGTAATTAGTGAGGAAAATATTCCTCGCTAATTCTTGATTACGTTGACATGTTACATGTGAACTAATTAGCGATAAATTTTATCCTCGCTAATTTAGCGAGAACAATTATCCTTGCTAATGCCTAATTCATATGGCACGTAAGGTAATTAGTGAGGAATATTCTAAGTTAGTTTGGCATGTTACATGTGAACTAATTAGCGAGAAATTTGGTCATTGCTAATGCCTAATTCATATGGCAAGTTAGGTAATTAGTGAGGATACCATTTCAAGCTAATCTAGCTATGTATACGTCTCTCGCTAATTAGCGAGAAAAATATTCCTCGTTAATTTTTGGTTAGGTTGGCATGTTACATGTGAACTAATAAGCGAGAAATTTCATCCTCGCTAATTTAGCTAGAAATTGTTTTCTCACTAATGCCTAATTCAAGTGGCATGTGAAGGTTTTTGCGAGAATACAAGTTCTCGTCAATTCACCTATGATTAATTTTCTCACTAATTAGCGAGAGAACGTGTCCTCGCTAATAATTGATTCGGTTGGCATGTTACATGTGAACTAATTAGCAATAACTCATGTCCTCGCTAATGCCTAATTCATTCTTAATAAGTAAATTTTATTTACATTTAATAGGATTGACATTCACTATGACTAATTTTTCTGAAATAGTTTTTCAAGAAAAAATTGGATAATTAGCTAAAACTAAATCCTACTTATTTTTATATGATTTTAATTTTAAATATTTAAATTTTATTTACATTTAGTTAAATTATTTAATTTAATAAATTTAACTAGTATTTTTTTCTTGCAAAACTTAGATGAACTAAATTATTGTTATTTAAATTAACTAAATTGAATTAAATTATTATGTTTATATTTAATATTAATTCTTATTAATTATATAATGAAAGAATTAAATTGCAAGAATATGGTTCTTACAAAATTAGCTTGGAAAAAGATTCTTGCCAATTTTACGAGAGCCAAACCCTAGCTAATTTTTGAGTGGGATATAAAAAAGAGTTAGCAGGATATAATTTTTCTAAATCCCTAAAACCTTCTTTCCCTTCTATGTTGCCGCCCTCGTTCCCCCCTCTCTCTCTCTTACAAAATCTGAATTCGATCAAAATCATTTGGCATGATAATTTTAGTACTGATGTTTCAGGTGGTTTTATATATAGAGAATATTTGAACAGTTTGTAGATTGTGAGGATTAAACCTCAAGCTCTCCTGCTACAGAGGGAAAAGAAGAAGGCATCGAATCGAATAAGAGCTGTTACTATTCTTCTATGTGCCTTAATTATTGTCTTGAGCATCTTCTTCTTGTATTGTGCATATAGAAACTGGTCACTAAGGTTTGTGCATTTTGTGATTTCTCATGTTCTTTATATACTTTTTTTTTTCTTAATTTTCTTTATGCATTATTCTACTTGATGTTGCATTTTGATTTGTTCTCCAGGATCCGAAATGAAGGTAGCAAGTCAGGCTATGAGGTATATATTATTTAATTTTTCCTTATTTTCGACATTTTTGAGTTATTTTTCTATCTTCTGCTTATTTTTCTCTTTGAATTTTTTATTTTATTTTATTTTTCTAAGGAAAGAACGTTCGTAGTTAATTTATCATTTCCATTTACATCGCTAATTTTCTCTGGCTTAATTTTTTTGTTATCACAGAAGACAACAATAATATAGTTGATGTTTGTTCGCCTTCTATTCACATTTTTCTCTTTTTCTTCATTTATTTTTCTTTCCGCTAATTTATAATGTTCTACGAATATGGACGGAACTGAAATTTTGAGAAGTATTAATAAAATATGAATGAATGTATTGCGCGCTGTGAACCCTCGGATTGCTCGACCAAAGTTGTTGGTGTTCTTCCATGAGATTTTCATATATTATAAATCGTATCCTTGCATGAGATTTTCATATATTATAAATGAAATTTCTTTTATATAATTATATCAATCAATTTGGTTGACTACATTTTGATTTTTATTCAATATTTACTTTCAGTTTTTTATATTTAATTGAGGAAATTTGATAAATATTTAGTATATATTTAATAGAGAAATTCGAATCCCAAACGATTATTAATAAAAAATAATAATTAAAAAAAAGATGGAATTAGATTTCTTTTGATGAGGAAAGAGAATCGCTATTATAGCACTGAAACTCTATTATTCTTAGAGGCCGAACTATATGGTGGCTTGAGTGAGGGGCCACGGTCCCCTTGAATTTTTTAAATTTAAAATTTGCCAATAAAATATAATTTTTTTTTCAAAAAATTTACCCTTACTTTTTCTCAATTCAATTTTTGATATTATATTTTTATTCATAAAAGTTTGTATTTTTTTTAATAAAATTAGTATAGATCTCTAACATTATATATAATTTCATTATGAAAATTATATATTTACGTACAAAATATTATATTCACTTCAAAATAGATTTTTCATATAAAAAAATATTTTACATTAATTTTTCATTCTCGAGTATTAATTTTTAGTCCTGGCCTAAATTATTCTTATAGACTAAAAGTTTTAGAAATTAAAAAATTCCTTTTCCGAAATTCAAGCTTAGCCAATAAGAAAACACTACTTTCTAATTGTAGCTGTTGAATGGTCAAGTCGATTGATAGTAATATATCATTCTTTGTCCTTAAGAAAATATTGATAATTAAATGATATAAAATCAAACAAGTTATATACAAATAATTTTGAGCTGACTTGAACCCTTTCACTTTCATAAGTTGTATTTATAGGGTTCAATGTCACATCTCATCTAACCAAATTGTTTTTGTCATGGATTCTCCTTCTTGCTTCATGGCCTTTATTTGATGAGCTGCCTTTTATTTTTCTTAATTTCACTTTATGCCAACTTTATCAACCCATCACTTTTTCTTTTTTTTTTTTTCCGAAAAGAATAATAAGTCTTTGTTTTTTTCTTTCAGTTTTTCTAAATATAATTACAAAACTAGAAATATGAAGCAAATTGCAATTATTTAGAGATGTATGATTGACTTATATACATTTCTTTTGCTATATGACGTACAATTTTAGAATAATTGCAATTTGCTTCATATTTCTAATGGGATATATAGCAAAGATTAAATATGTTTGGGGTGATTTTTAAACAATGTCAAAGAAAATCTAGCATAGCAAAAACTTTGGTAGTGGCAATAAAATTGTCTTCCTAAATGCCACCGAATGTCCAAGCTCGAAAAAAACTCAAGGATAACAACCAGCCATCTGATGACTTCGCATGTATTAATGAAATTCTATAATTAATTACCTATAGAATTTCATATATATGTGCAAGTATGATAATAATTTTGGAAAACATGATGAGATGGGGGGGAGCCTACTCGGATTTCATAAGAAAGGATTGCAGAGATGAAAAAAAATTCAAAACACCCCAAAATCCCAATAATCTTTCCAAAATACATTATTATTAAAAAAGTCACTCTCCAATATTACTATAAAAAGTTTTTTTTTGACAAATTGGTGCTAAACTCGAGATGTTGGTAAAGCTTAATTATAACACATCTTCCATATGGAGGGCTAAGTTTGCCTAGATTGCAATAAAATTAGGATTAAACAGATCCCTGTAGATCAAGGACAGGGTGCTTAAGGTTGAGTATGAAGGTTTAAACAAAATTTGTTTCACATGTGGAAGATTCGTGCATCTGAGTTATAATTGCCATTTAAATATTGCATATGTTATACTGGTCTTTCCTAATGATAGTGTGTCTATCCTGTTAAGGACATACTTTGTTTAGTTTATATTTATCAAGGATATACTTTGTTTAGTTTATATTTATCACATATATTCTTTGTATTTATCTATTAGTAGTTACCTGTGTATAAATACCTGTACAATTTACTCTAAGAGTGAGATTCATACTATAACTCATATACATCACTTTACATGGTATCAAAGCTAACTTAGAACTCTCCATGTCCACTAAATCGTCCAGCCCTTCACCATCAGTATCTCCTTCGTCTTTAACATCAATTGTTCCCCCTACTTCCGCGATGGCCAACAACTCTACAGTACCCACATCTCACCCCTTTTCCACCAATCATGCATTTACTGTCAAACTCAATCGCATCAACTACATCACCTGGAAAACCCAATTCCTCACTATTCTTCATTGCCACAAATTAATCGTTCATGTAGATGGCTCCACACCCAAGCCACCTCATACTATTCCCTCTCAATCTGACTCATCTACTCTTATTCCCAACCCCGATTATGCCTTGTGGTTCCAAAAGGATCAAACACTTCTCACATGGCTTTTTGCTTCTCTAATTGAATAAGTATTTACGTATGTTGTAGATGTGGAGACAACATATAAGGCATGGCAAGCCTTAGCCCATGCATTTGGCTCTGTATCTCAGAATCGTCAATTGCAAATCCACATAGAACTCCAGAAGTTGAAGAAAACCGATACCGAAGTTGCTGCATATTTGCAACGTGCTAAAGCACTTGCAGATGAACTTGCTTCAGCAGGTGCCCCTCTAACCACTTCTCAATTCAACGCTATTATTTTTCATAGTATTGGCAACAAATATCACTCTATTATTACCTCTATTGCCCTGCAATCACCACCAACAACTTTTTACCAACTCTATGGTCACCTTGTTGCCCATGAAATACTATTGAAAAGCTACCATGAGACCCCTACTACTCTCCTTGCCTAAAGACCAGCAGGCCCTGCACACAATAAAAACACCACTAGCAAACGCCCTAGGGGCCCATGTCAGATCTGCCACCTACGCAACCATACAGCAGATCGCTGTCGTTGAAGGTATGAACCTCGCCCAACTACACCCACCAGTAACACCTACAACCAAAAACGTCTAAGCCCTTAAATATGAAAGATGGCAACCCCTCCAAACATGGTCCTTGGATAGTGGTACAACGTAGAGGAAAAATAATTGATGGAGTAAGAGCAGCTTTTAACACATATCAAAGGAAATCATGCAATTCTAAACTTCAAAAATGATAAATATTTTCATTTGCTATATATTTTTCAAATATAATGCATTGCTTATGGTCGGTTCTTTCAACCAAAACTTTTAAGTTATGCAGCCAAAGATACAAGATGAGCTATCTAAGCTCTACAACGAGCAATGTAAACTCTACAACATTTTACAGCTCATTTTATCACACTCTTGGAATATCTCCAACTTTAAAAAGTATCACTACTAGCATGACTCAAATTGGCATATCGCCATGAGTCTCTCTTAGTTCACATGGCATATCGCCAAGAGGACTTTCTTAGCTCACTTGGCATATCACCATAAGCTCATTTTTTAGCTTACATGACACTCTAGCCACGAGCACTTTTCCTAGCTCACTCGGCAGTTCCGCCATGAGCTTAGGTTGTAGCTCAAATCAGCATATCACCACGAGCATGATCTCACTAGCTAAAATCGGCACATCGCCACGAACACATTATAATTTTAAGCTCAAAATGGGCAGTTTTGCCACTAGCTATGAAGACTTATGCGCTTACTACGACTATACATGCCAAAGAGCAATCTCCTAAATATGCCACCTCAAATGCCACTGACATAAATATCGCATACCGGGGAGAGGACTTATGATAACAAAAATAATTTAATTGGATATAAAATTTTATGGCATTCAGAATCTTAAGTGTATGCAAATTATTACCCTATAAATAGCTAAATTGGTTACTTACTCAAGTATGATTTTTTTCTCTTCTTACGGAATTTTTCCTATTTTCTATGATTTTTTCCTATTTGAAGGAACTAACTTGATAGTCAGAGTAGCCGTAAATCTTCACAAATCATTTTTCATTTTTTTTTGTAAATACAAATTCGGATCGAAATTTTTTCGAGAAATTAAGTTATCAACCAATAAGGATAAAATAACAAAAAAACAATTCAAGAGCATTTTCTAACAAGTTTGAAAAGTTTGATGGTAAGAAATTAAAAAAAAAATTCATTCATGAACTTTTCGTGCTTTTACCAAAAGATTGTGCGAGTTGGTAAATTTTATTTTAAAATTATGAAAAAAAATATATACGAATTATTATTTTATTGTGCATAAGAGGGAGCTTTGAATCCAGATTTGAAAGATAAACAACGAGTTTTAAATGCACTGCAACCATTGATCAAATAAAAGTTTGGAAATACTCTAATTAAAAACTGTAATTATAAAGTGTAATAAAATTGATCTCACTAAGATGGAAGTGAAAGTGAATTTAGTTGTTGGTGTTTCTTAGACAGAATTATAGAGAGGGACAAATAAAAAGCACTAAATGCAATGTGAAGAGAGAGAAAAAGCAATAAATGCAAAGAAATGCTGTTATGGATAGCTTTACAGGAAAATGGGGCCATTTTGAAAATTTGACTCCATTTTCCCACTTCCAGTTTTATGGTGCAAAAACCTTATTTGCTCTGTCGCAGTCATATCATATATCAATGTGTTTTCTTGGATTTCCTCTTTCATAACAACAGAACGGAAAAAGCCACCAAAAAAACAATGCGAAAATATTCGTATCGTTTATTTTAAAATAAAAATATTTATAATTTAAAAAATTGATGCAAAAATACTTTTATTAACTCTAAATTAATAACTCTGACATAATACTAGCTAATTGTAAAACATGAGCCATACTTTCTCTTACACATAAGTGAAAATTTGATAGACTTATTGTAGTTGAAAAAAAAAATAGTTCAGTGAATTTATACTTACAAATAGTTTTTTGTATGAATATAGTGTTATAAAAGCCATACTTTTATATCCAAGGTTATAAAAATAATGAATCTCAAAATTAAATCACTTAAATTACTCTATTATCAGGTAATCTATAATATAATATACAAATCCTTAAAAAAAAAAATATCTAACGTAAGAATGTTTAAAAATTTATAGCAATAATTTATACCTTCAGTAAATATTTAAAACATGAAAATGACGATGAAATAATTTACATATGTATTCGCTAACAAACAGCTATCATCTACCATCAAACAACTATATTGTATATTGAACCTAAATTGCAAATGAAATAAAATATTGAGAGATAAGGATTAATTATGTCCGTAGTTATCGAATTTTGGGATTTATAATAAAATGGCAACAATAAAATACTCCTTTCGTTCTTTTTTATCTGTCACTTTTGAGTGAAAAATATATTCTATTTATCTATCATTTTTAAATTTTTAATGCAATTTAATTTATTTTTTTCCCAATAAAGTTAGAACCAATCAAATTTGATAATTTAGTATTGATCACATAATTTAATACTAAATTTAAGCTTATTTATTATTTATTAATCTTGGTGAAAATAATAAAATGACTAATAAAAAAGAACGGAGGAAGTCATTTATAATACAAAAATAATTTATATTTTATTTTATTTCAATTAAAGTAAAAATAATTTGAAAATCAATTTTATATATCATCAGAATAACAACTAAGCATACTACGTATAATTGACACGTTATTTTAGAGCCAATTAATTTTGTAAGTTGAACCATTAGATGGAAATAGAGGTGGCAAATGAGTGGATTGGACGGATTTGGGTTGGGCCATCAACGGACGGGTCATAAATGGGCCAAAAGATATGAATTATAAATGAGTCAATGCCCAAATGAGTTGGACGGGTTTGGGCTAATCCATGAGTTTAATGCATGTTGATTCATTTCTCATTTGCTTATCCATCATTTTTTTTATTTTTTCACCAAAATTATTCCAAAAATTTCTAAATATTATAATTAAGATGCATTTAAATTTTTGAGTCAATTGAAGTTCGTTTCGATATGTTTCGATAATCGAAATATTTTCAACTGGTCCGAAAATCCTAAATTTTAAAAATGTCCATAATTTTAATTTTTACTTATGAAAATTAATATTCATTATTTTAAGATGTTTCATATAATCGGAATAATTTTTGAAAATTCATGAAATATTTTCAATCTGGTCAAAGTTAGTTTCACTCATTTTTGGTCTAGTGACTTATTTTTATTTTTAATTTTTGGAGGACTATTTGACCTCGATTTCAGCTCAAATTATACAATCGGGCTCATCATGAATTATATTTTCTAATGGTGACATAAATTTTTTTTTTTGGATTTCAGTGGGCCGGAGATGGATTGGGTGACCCATATAGATCATATTGTGATCCATATGGATCGCATATAGTCTAGATGTGGATAAATCAATTTGATCAAATTTTTAATAAAATTAACCTTCAATATAATGTAATATTAAAATTACTGCAGTAAAAAAATATGATAACCCAAACGTGTTATTTTTGGGTTGATCTAACGAGCATTATAATTAGACTCATTAGGCATTTTATAGGAGGCCCATTGGGGATCATGGGCAAGACCCAAATAGGTCACATATTTAGTAAATCATTTTTGGATTGGCCCAATTGCCATATTTTTTGGATTAGGTTGGATTTGGATCATTTTTTTGGACGAATTTGGACAGGATTTTGGTTTTGAGCTAATTTTACCAGCCCTAAATGGAAAAAGTGCTATATAATCATATAAAAATGGAAAGATAATATGTACATAAGATAAAAAAATCCAAATAACTAATCCGTATCTATTTGTAAAATTGATCGGTTAAAAAATAATATGACAATTATATAGGACGTGCTAAACTATTTTTAGATCATCTTTATTTTAATTGAAATAAAATAGAATTTTGATAATTTTTGTATTATAATTTTTTTTATTCTGACAATTTAGTTATAACTCCTAAAATTTAATGATCACAGACGTAATTAATTTATTAAGTTGTTATAGTAGTTTCAAAAAGTTTATTGTATGAACTGGAAGAATATTGTATAAAAGGAAAAAATAATATACTCTTCTCTATTATCACCGAGTGTTAATTCGGTGCACAATATGTGAGTGTGCCGCGTTATATCCATTATCCAATTGACTAATAAAAAATTAGTCAATATGATCAATTATAGGGATTAATTATTGTCTAATTAACAGTCGAAAGATCAAAATTTGATCTAATAATTTTAGGCTTAATATATAAAAAACCTTTGAACTTTAAAAAAAATTTTAAATTCATATTTCAATTTTGTATATGTTTAATTTACTACTGCACTTTTGATAACCTTATATATTAACACTTGCATAACAAGTTGCTGATGTAAATAGGAGATTGACATCACGTATAATGAGAGTGTGATTAAGAGAATGATTACTAGTTATTAAGTGAAAAAAAATAAATTAAACCAATATAGTTCATTGGCTTGTTATTATATTAATTAGGGTTCAAATTATTTTTTTCATTTAATAATTCTTAATTATACTCTCATTATACATGAGTGTCAAATTCATGTTTATCTGCATGTAATAACAATTTATAAAAAATTTCAACAATTCAGGTATTGAACTAAACAAATGTAAAATTGAAGTATGAATTTTGAAAATTTTTTAAAGTTTAGGGAAATTTTTGTATATTAAGCCATAATTTTAATGTTATTGTAAAATTAACCGACTGTAAATTCAAAGATATGGCGGGTGAAAGTTTATTAGTGCAAAAAATATATATAACCCTGATTTTTAATTAAAAAAAAAAGAAAAATAAAGGAAAGAAAAAATAGAGAAAAAGAAATAGTGAAATAGAAATCACAAGATGTTGATGTTGATTTACTTTAGGTACAACAGCCTGTTTGTTCCTTGTCATACTTTTTGTACAATCCATTGCTGATGGACCCCAACATGTTGCAACCCACAAAATAGGCAACAATTATTTTTAAATATCTGAATTTTAAAGTTTTTTTATTTAAATGTATTTAAACTTTGTTTTAATGCATAATAGGTCTTAATAGGGACTCAACAAATAAAAATAGTAATTTAGAAATTAAATGTGAACTAAAAAATTTTTATTTTATTCAATTTGTAA
The DNA here is from genome assembly GCA_037975025.1 of Excoecaria agallocha. Taxonomy (NCBI): domain Eukaryota; kingdom Viridiplantae; phylum Streptophyta; class Magnoliopsida; order Malpighiales; family Euphorbiaceae; genus Excoecaria; species Excoecaria agallocha. Next base: position 39,952,351 of record CM075808.1, on the reverse strand, counting down.
AAATTGAATTCAGTATAACAACTCAATGGAATATAACAACTTTATATTTAATTGCTAAATAAAAAAAGTAATATACAAAAATTAAAGAAAAAGTTAAAATTGGCATACCTAATAACCTAAGAGGAAACAGCTAGGGAACTGTTAGTTGTTTTTTGTTTGTGGTGGTTCAACATGGCATGGACCAAGCTTACATTCACAATATTAGGTCCCATTAATCATAATTCAAGTATTCCCTAAAAATAAATTATTATTATTATTATTATTATTATTATTATTATTATTATTATTATTATTATTATTATTATTATGTATGAAACCTTCTTATGTTTCTCTTCTTTTCGTTTCCTTTTTTTTTTCTTCCTTTTTTTCTGCATGCCCATAACTTATGCTTGTAATTAAAGAAAAATTGTCAAAGGGAAAAAGAAAAAAAAAATAAAATCCAACTTGTTAAATTTGGAGTCTTAATTTTAAGTAATTTTGTCAAAGGTTTATTTCACTAGCATGCAGAAAAAATGATAAAAATTATCTTTCAAATTTTATTTACTGAATCTTTGTATAAAATTTTATTGTATATGATTGAATTTTTTTATTACACATTTGATTCATCCAAGGACTCAATAGAAAAAAAAAGTAATACTTTAGGAACCAGATAATGGTCAACGTTATCTTTTATTGGACCTGAATCATGCTTGGCTCAAAGGATAGCCAAATAGGAAGGCCTAACTAATGGTGAACCCATCACCCCTAAGGTCTAGCGTGATTGAGCGAACGCGTGCTATAAACAAGGAGATGAGACTGTTCAATCAAACAAGACAAAGCTTACTCTGTAGCAGTGAACTGACACATGCCTCTATCTCATTTACCGGCTGCTCCATATCACATCGCTACAAACCTACTCTGACATCTAGATAGGCCACTCAAATAGTTTTCAACACTGCCTATAAATACCAGGTTATTTTACATTTCAAACACACGATACTTTTGACATTCTCTCACTATTTTCTCTTTTCAAGTCTAAAAATTGACTTAAACATCGGAGTGATCGCGTATTGTCTGAATGAACAAGCCCTCTTTTTGCAAGTTTCAAACACTACCTAACACGACTGGATCTCATTATCCTCATCTAGATACGGTATTATCTCAACCACCATAACAACCTTTTCTCTTATAAAATCTCTAAATTTATTATTTGGTGCTTTCGTTGAGAGCCTATGGTTGAGTTGAAATTCCTAATTTGGATATGATTAAGGTAGATCCGAGTCCATTAATGAATAGGGTGAACCTTAGGGACTCCCTGCCAACCATAATCACCACCTTGCATGACCAAACCAAAAGACTCCATGAAAATCTCTGAGACTATATGGAGAAACTCTAGGTGATAGCTATGATCATGCCTAAAGGGAGATGTTGACTTTGAAAAAGGCACTTGGTTCAAAGAAAGTCAAATTGGAGAAAAAGCCTCTAGGACCAAAGGAAGATAAAATATTGTGTGCTAGGTCTAAAGGTAAATAAAACATTTTTCCTTTGAAACATTACACACCGGTGCCATAGCCTTCCTAAACTTTCATACCGGCAAAGACATCAGAAGAGGCAGTAGAGCTATTTTTTTCTCCATTTTTGAGTAAATTAATTGAAGGAGAAAAAATGCAACAAAAGATGAAATATCCCATCAGAGAAGGTCACAGAGCTACATTTCTCATATTTGCTAAAAAGGGGAGAAAATATAATGCAACACCAGAAATACTCTCATTTCGAGCTAAGAAGAAAAAAATGTATAATCATTTCAAGATAAAATGAAATGAGTTGTGCCCTACGCTTATGGTCATTCAGCCATACGAAGCTTCCGAGCACACTGAAGGGCTAATCCCACCCCTCTAGTAGAAAGAGTGCATTGGAAAAAAAAAGCAAAAAAATAAGAAGGCTTGATCGCCATAACCAAGGGATGAATGCGTTGGGGTATAATGCATCATACTTTAAGGCCTTTTTCATCTAATGATTAGACATATCCCATATTTTATCCTAAAAAATCCCATTCATGCAAGCATGAAGGACAACCCAAAATAGGCAGAGCAAAGACATCACAAGGACTTTACAGTGGGAAAACACCTAAAAGGTACATTCCAAAATTTCTTTCAAATGTTAATATAATTTTTATGATATTTGTTAAATATGTATATGTAATCCCAATTGAAATGATTAATGAATCTCAATCAAAAGATTGATGTACTATTGTAAACCAATCGACGTCTTCCCAATCGAGGAGTTTAATTCCAATCGAAATGATTGATGAATCCCAATCAAAAGATCCATGTACTATTGTAATCCTGATTGATGTCTACCCGATCGAGGAATTTAATCTAATTGAAATATTGATGTATAAGTTATTATCCCAAATGAAAGATTGATATAAACTATTGTAAACCAGTCGATATTTTTTTGATCGAGGAATGTAATTCCAATTGAAAGATTTATTTACAAGTTCTTGCAAATAAAGAATAAATAAAAGTATTACACATTCCGATCTGCATTTTTTCTGATCAAGAACTCTAAATTCCAATCAAAATGATTGATGATTAAATTGTCATTTTCTCTGATTGATGCATTTCCAATCGATGAAATTGTTCATGTATTTGAAAGCCAATAAGGTTATCTCAATACCTACTTCGATCGCACAGGCTAATCGAAAAAAAAAGATTTTTATCTTTTTAACTCAAAGCTCTATAGTCTGATTATTCGGTTGGATTATTAATCACCCTTCAAACTACGATTGAATTTTAGAAGTCATTGAAACATGATTATTTACTTGATCAACTGTCGTTGATGCAAAAAAAAGAGTAGAGAGGGAAATCGAAAAAAATGAAGGGGGACACACGCAGTTGATGGACCATCACCTATTGATATCAGGTGTTGACATGATAAGGGAAGACCCATCAAGGGAATAAAATTCATTCTTCTTCCTAAATGGTGAAAGATAGAGAAAGAAAGAGGCTAAAAAGCTTTAGGAGGATTAGACAAATACATAGAGGAGTTACAAAAAAAGAAAGAAGGAAACAACAAACCTTAACACTTTAACAACATTCGAAGGAATACTCCTACTTATAAAAGATTTGGGAAAACGCACCTTGAAAGGCGAGAAGCCTTCAATGAAATCAACTAAATGGTGACCTTCAGTTGGTGAAGAAACAAAATCGAAGTGTCATGAACTTAGGGGGATAATGAACCATCATAATAAAAGCAAAAAGAATAAAGCAATGGTCAAAGTGGTAGACTGGATTCTAGTAAGTATACTAGATAAGTTTAGTAATATAAGAAAATAAGAATAAGATCCTTAAATATTGTACCCTAGGGATTGTATAAATTGTGTATTTCAGATTTTAGAGTGAGCAATGTGTGAAAGAATTTCCAAATTTTACAGTGATGATTAATTAACTAAGTTAAAAATAGTAACTAAACAACTAAAGTAGTGAAATCAAAACAATTAATTGCAAAACTAAAAACAAAACAAGATATAAAAGATGATAATTCAATATTAAAACACTTATGCTAAAGGAACTATTCACCTCAACTTCTATTGAAATGACTTAATTAAAAGTAATACAAGTAATTATAAAAAAAAACCAATTTAAAGTCAAATATCTTATTCAGAATATCATTCTAAACATTAAACTATCGAATTAAGAATTGTAATAGCTTGAAATTATAATTTTCGTGAACCGTATTTTCTGAGCCATGAACAGTGACACTGGGGCAATTGTAAACTAAATAGTTGATGAGCCATGAGAAAAGTATTTTGGGTACAATTGTATTAGAAATTTTGTACTAAAATTTATTGAAAGTATAAGGTTAAATGTGCGTGCAGTAGAGAAATATAATGATGGATAATCTTCCAGGAAGTTTTTAGGACCAAAATATTTTATATGATCATTGGAAAGTACTAGTCGCGACTAGTCCAAATGTGAAATTTGGAATCAAAATTAGGTTAATTGGGTCTCCAAATGTTGCAAACAAGGAAATTTTACGGTTTCGATTCAAATAATAACTGGTTTCACCATAGTTTGACTGAAATTTTAAAAATAACAGATGACCTCTAACAATCACTAAACTATTTAGATATACCCTAAATAATGTGTAGAATATTTTGGCAGTGAAAAATTAATTTTATTGTAAATCGAATTAGCTAATCGAATCGATTTTAATAAGCCAGACCAGAATCGAAATCCGATTGAGTTAAAATTTTTTATGAAGGTTATATTATATATTTTAAGAATTATGAAATTAATTTTGGGAGAAATTGATATTTGGCAGTAAGAGAAATAATTTTGGAGGACATAAAGGGCTCAAAATGAAAATTAGGCTAAAAACACAATCAAACAAGGCAAAGTTAAAGAGTTTAGCTTTGACTTTATAAAGTCTTCAGCTAGACTTTGTAGAACCAACTTACTTGTCATGGAGAACCAATATTGCCTCAGCAATCTCCAATTGAGCAACATGATAAGGCTTTAATCTATGGCCATTAACTTTATATTCGCCATCATCCTTTGGATTTTTGATGGTGACCACTCTAAATTTATTGTTGGAGATCACTTGATATGGCCCAAGCCATTTAAACTTTAGCTTACCTGGAAACAACCTCAATATACTATTGTAGAGAAAAACCAACATCTCGAGAGAAAATTCTTTTGGAGTTAAATTTTTGTCATTCCAACGCTTTATTTTCTCCATGTATAGGGCATCATTATCATATGACCATTGTCGAAACTCCTCAAGTTCAATGAGCTGCAAACATTGTGTTTCTCTTGTACATCTTATATCAAAATTATGATATTTTTAGACCAATATTCCTTATGCTTAAGTTGGACTAGCAAATGATACGCTTTTTCGAAAACTAATCTAAATGGAGACATACATATAGGGGTCTTAAATGCAATTCTATGGCCTTAAAGAGCCTCATCTAACCTTTAAGACCAATCTTTTTCTAGCATTATTGATAGTTTTTTTTTAAGATTGATTTCAACTCCCTATTTGTCACTTCTACTTGCCCATTTGCTTAGGGGGTGATATTAAAGGGATATCACATGGCATAAACATGAAGATCAAGCAGCGAAAAAAAATAAAAATTTGATCATTCATGCCACGCAATATACAACAAAAAATCGAAACATGCAATTTTAGGGTTTTGAAAACTTACAACCTTGGATGCTTTTAAAACTTGATTTTTGCTATGGCCAATATATAAGATAGACTTATATACTGCTGATCTCGAACACCAATGCCAAAGGAGCAGCCTTTACGCCACACCACTCTATGCTCACCACATACTTGCAAAGATGGCTTAAAATCATGAGGCTAGCTCTGTGTTTGTGTATTCGACAATGAAAATGGTTTGAAGCCACAAGATCTTATCTTTTTCTTCTTTTAAGTTGCTATTGATGCCCAAAAACACAAGAGAAAATGAAAGAGTTCTTTCCCCTTGAGAATTTCGGCCAAGAGAGAGAGTTGTCACTTAGGTCAAAATAAAATTAATCAATTTATATCATTAATTTAGGAAAGAGATGTGAATGCCGAAATCCCTTAGAATTAGGCCTCTTTTCAGCCTCCATCACTTCCTAATTAAGTGATTTAAATTAATTCAAATTCTATTACGTTTTTAAATTCAAATTAATTTAAATTTGTATTAGTCATTTAATCAAAACAAACTACTTCTTTAGGGTTAGTAGTTGCCGAATTAAAATAGGATTCCTAGCTTGAATTTCGACCACATTAATTCCCTCTCAAGTATTATATCTTGATTAAATACAATTTAGGATTTAATACTCAATTACATTAATTAATCCAAGATAATTAATTAATTGAAATTAAACCTACTAATGTCGAAATTTCCTCTCTCATGGACCAAGGTCCATATAGCAATTTTAATACCCTTTACATTCATTAATTTGACTTTAAATAAAAGCCTAAATTAATGTCCAATACTCTATTTTAAATATTTTAAGCCTAATGCCTTGTGTGTGATCCTATAGGTCCATTTAATATTGGCAATGAATTAATAAATAATCCAAAGGCTATATATATTCTTTAGCAAGATATTATAGCATTCCAAATTAAATGAAAATACAAATGGCATTTAGTGACCTAATGCAATTTTGCATAGTCCCTTACCCATAAATATCAGAATTAATATAAGGTATAGAACTAGTCATCCTTATATATACTAATTCTTTTCTTGATATTTCAGTGACACTAAACTCTCAGATAAATAATGATTACTCATTATTTCATCTCGGTATGGCCATACACTTCTCGGTTCACTGATCAAGTGGCCGATGATATTTTTCTCTCTTATCGAGAAGGGTAATCCTTTTACTTCTTTCATGCTCTCTAACATGAATCAGTGCATACCCAAGCATACCTATACTTGTCACTCTATTACAAGTACGTTAGGTGTATGTCAAAGTACACAATAATTCATAAAGAGTTTCATAGAGATTTTAGGTCTAAGGACACCGATGCAAAACTTACATATGGAAAACACTTATGACTTGTACCATGTAGTGCTCTCATGAATGGATCAAATCCAGATACCATGTTCTAAATATATATCTATGATCTCTGGTTGACACTTTAGTCCTTATGATCCGTAAGACAGAACTCATCTTATCAGAGAGAGCATACTAGTCTTGATTCATTTGTTATTCCCATAACAATGACTAACTAGGGATATTTAGAATTAAGTCTTAATTATTTCAAGGTCTTATAACCATGTGCCTCACACATAATAACTTAAACTGAAACAATATTCTTAGATAGTTTCTATCATTTGATATGCACAGGAATATAATAGATAAAACAAATGCCTCATTTATTAACTTAAATGCTTTATAACAATGTATTGGGGCTAGGGCTTACACTAATAGATATGGGATTGTAATTTTATACCTAACACTAATTTTTTTAAGCAAGGATTTGAATTAATGGTTGACAAAATGCTTATCCCATCTCTAATAATAGCCTTTGATACCCCAAACCTTGTAAAATATTCCTCCTAAGGAATTTAAGCACTACTCGAGCATCAAACATCCTAATAGCCACAGCTTCCATCCATTTACTCATATAATCTACAGTAACTAGGATGTACTCAAACTTGAATGAGTTCAGAAATGGCCCTATAAAGTCAATTCCCAAAACATTAAAAATTTCTAATTCTAGAACATTATTCATGGGCATTTCATCCTGCTTGGATATATTTTCTACATGTTGACACCTATTGCATGAAGTTACAAAAGATTTAACATAGCAAAAAAGGAAGGCTAAAAGAAACCTGACTGTAAAATTTTCACCAATATGCGATTTGGTCTATAGTGATCTCCAACCTTTCCTCCATTACACAGTCTCATTATGTCTACTTGCTCCTTCTTCGGAATGCATCTCTGGAGTACTTGATTGGGACATAGCTTAAACAAAAATGGGTCATCCCATAGATAATGCCTTGCATCCGCCTTTAACTTTTCTTTTGTTGCCAAGTCCTTTGAAAGATAACCCCTGCAAGAAAATTAGCAATATTAGCAAACCATGAGGTTTAAATTTCACAAGAGTAGACAACACAAATACATTCATCAGAAAATAAATTAGAAATTTTCCTTTTTTTCACATGAGCATGATCCAATCTAGAAAGATGATCAGCTACAAAAGTTTTTGCTCTTCTCTTATCCTTAATCTCCACATCAAATTCTTATAGTAGCAAAACCTATCTTATTAGCCTCAACTTGGAATGCTTCTTAACAAAAAGATGCCTAAAATCCATATGATCTGACCAAACTGTGACTTTGGTACCAAGGAGATATGGCCTAAATTTTTCAAAGGAGAACACTATTGCCAATAACTCTTTTTCCATAGCGGTGTAATTCACTTTTGCACTAGTGAACATGTGACTTGCATAGTAGATTGTATGAAAAACTCTCTCCTTCCTTTGGCCTAAAATTGCTCCCACTGTATAGTCACTAGCATCACATATAATTTAGAATGGTAAACTCCAATCCAGTGAACTCCAATCCAGTGATGTTATAACTGGTGCTGTGATTAACTTTTACTTTATTAAGTTAAAAGCCTATAAACACTCATCATTAAAGTTAAATGCAACATCTTTAAGTAGTAAATTAGAAAGTGGCTTAGCAATTTTAGAAAAATCCTTAATGAGCCAACGATAAAAATCGACATGACTAAGAAAACTCCTAATACCTTTAACACTAGTAAGAGGAGGTAATTTATCAATAACATATACTTTTGCCTTATCAACCTCAATTTCTCTCTTAGAAATTTGATGCCTTAGAGCTATATCTTCCCTTGCCATGAAATGACATTTTTTTCAATTGAGGACAAGGTTAGTTTCCTCACACCTTTTCAAAATCAAAGCAAGGCTATATAAATAACTTTCAAAATCATAACCATATAATGTAAAATCATCCATGAATTTTTCAATAAAATAATAAAAAATGACCATCATACACCTTTGGAAGGTGGCTAGTGAATTTCAAAGACTAAAGGCATTTGCCTATAAACGAAAGGGCCATAGGAGCATGTAAATGTAGTCTTTTCTTAATCTTTCAGAATTATAGGTATTTGCATGCACCCTGAATATCCATCAAAAAAAATAATAAAATTTATTTCCTACTAACCTTTCTAACATTTGGTCAATAAATAGTAAAAAAATGATTTTTCTAGTGAAAAGTCACTCCACTGAGTGGACCATTGAGCAACAATTCTATCCGATTTTGTATCAACTATTGCACATAGTAAATGAGATTTCTAGGTTAAATGGTCTTCTACAAAGTTGTTACTATATGCTTTTAGTTTCGAGAACAATAAAAAGCATCTCATTTTCTCTCCTAAATCTTGAGATATCCAAGAAACACTACATGTTATTCCTAATAATAGGGCAGCAGACATAGTAAGGATTCAAGCTCAATTTTTCAATATCTTACAGGGGATGTAATCTTAGAATTCTTCATATGAAATATAGTTATATGAGTATAGTTTCTAACCCAACTAAAATCACTCAATTTAAATCTTTATAACTCAAGTTATAGGTAAAACAATACTTCTAGGTCCAGTGAATCCTAGGATGAATTCTCACTATATTGAAGGTGACTTTTCTAGTTCAGTTTTTAAGCATCCTTGAGCTTAATTTCCATTACAATAAATCATCCTAGTTTAAAATATTTCATTCTCTATGTCACATACACAAGGATACACATTTAAATTCATAAAAGTTCCCATACCTAAGATTAAAGCCTCAAATCCCCTTTCAAAGCTCTTGTTCCTGCTCTTTAATTTTTTATTGCTTAATTACACAAGATAGGTTAACAAACATAATCTTCTTCATTCCTTAAGTTCAGAAATTAAATCAAGGAAAGAAGAGAAGGAGGATTGCAAGAGAGGAGGAGCATTACCATTAAGAGACTAACTCATTAAACCCTAAGCTATGCACATCTCCATTCGCAATCAAAGATAGAGAGAGAGAAAGAGAATATGAGGTTTGATCTCCCCTTTCTTCCTTACCGATCTTCATCACTCATCTCACTGCCAGTCTCTTATCCAATAAGCTATTAAAAAGTTAGTGGGGTAAATATCTCACTAATGGGATTTTCAAAATTACCCTTATACATTTAAACCCCCATTAACTTATAATTCTTTCAATTTAACCCCAAACTTCTAATTTATTTCAATTGCATCACTAACCATAAATACTTACTATAACTATAGCCATTTAATACACATGTATAATTATCAAAATATCCCACATGGGACTTAAATTTAATTACTGCAAATTAATCTTATTTCACATTATTTAACTATAGTCCTCGCTAATTTTCCATAATCTAGTTAGGGCCAAGGTTGGGCCCTCACACTTGGCCTCTATTTTCTTTCTAACCTTATCTTTAATCTTTTCAGCCCATTTCGGTCTAAGTCTCCTAAGTTTTTGCTTAATTGGCTTGTACCCTGGATAAGTTTGGATGACATGTTCAGTGATCTTTTGATCTATTCTATGCATATTTTTGTAGGTCTAGGCAAATACTTTTTTCATATATTTTTTTAATATTTTCTTAAATTTTTCTCTCTCTTCAAGAGTTATATATAATGCTAATAAAATTTCCTTTGGATTTTTTATTCTGAGATTAAATAAACTTGTGTTTGTTGAGTTAATGTCAAATATTAATGATTCATAATCATGATTTTGCATATTAAAATCAGAAGAAATATCATACAAGTAAGTAAAATTGTTCATCTTATTAATATTGAATCATAATTATTCATATTGAATCATTATTCTCATTGAAAAGTTCTGGAACATAAATTATACCAATGAAAGTATCTTCTTTAGTCTTGGCAGCATTAGATGTATCTTTAGCTTCCAGGTCTGACTTGGATAGATCTTCAACCTTAATCTTTTCTTTGCCTTTTTCCTGAACAATAAGTAATTTTTCTATTATGATCTCCTCAGGCACTTTCTTATCCTAAGCTGAATGATGCAGAAAGATCTCCTCATTCTAAAAACCCTTAACTGGCTTGATGATCCCTTATTTCTAGTCAAAAATATCATTAAATAGCTCAAATCCTTGCACTACTTCTCCCCTTATTAGCTAAGGCTTATTCTCTCTACAATAAAGGTAAACCCTCAAAGCTGGCACAAAGCTCTAGAAAATATGGGAAATTTTCTTCGTTGCTTTCTTTCCTCTGCTCTTTTAACCAGGACTAGTGAAACTTAACCCTTTTTTTATCCTTCTATCCTTTGGTAGTGATAGCAGTCCGTGACCCTTGAAAAAATTTTTACCTAAACATACTCTAGCCAAGAAATGTATTTTTATCAGCATATTGATTACTTGTGGGCTGTCAATAAAGCTACCTTCACTCTCTTCATCATTGATCACATAAAACCAATTGAAAGGATGCTTAACTATTTCCAACATAGATTACTGGTTCTTCCTTCCGACTTTAATGGTGACCACCTAACCATCGTGAGATATCTTGATCAATTGATACAATATAGAGGGCACTCCCCCTAACTTATGGAACCATGTCCTTCTAAGTAGTACGAAAAAATTGGCAGGAATAGGTAGCATTACAAACTCAGCTTTAGTTTCATTTGGTTTTATCTTCACTAAAGCTTTGAAGGTCTCCATGGCTTACCTTTTTAAGTTGTCATAGGCAGAAATGGTAAAATCAAACTTGTTCAGCATACTCTCATTCAGCCCAAAAGCAAAAATTACAACAAAGGGACACACATTAATAGAAGACCCATCATCCACTATCACACATTTTGTGTGCTTACCATTCACTTGAGCTTTGATATAAAAAGGATGATTATGGTTTTTGCCTTCAACAGGTAAGTCAGCATCAGAATACAAAATATTTTTCCTGTTCCTCCCTTGATTAAATCCAACATCTCAAAAGGTGAAATGGTAGTGGTAATAGCAGACTCACTCAAATCTTCTATCAATTTCTGCCTATGTGATGGAGACTGCCTCAATAAATCCCAAATAGAAATCTAGGCTTGTCTTCTTCAGCTGCTTTATTATCTAATTTTCCCCAATTTCTTTCTCTGTGGTCGTTGTAGCAGGAGCTGGTTGCTTCACGATTTTTAAGGCCATCCTTCCATTTTTAGTAACAGCCTTTACTTTTTTTCTTTCCTCACTTCCTTCTTGCTCTCACTGGCTGAACTTCAGATATCAATGGGCACCATAATCTCTTCATCCTCGCTTTTAATGAGGAAAATCCTAACAATCAATCATTGAAACTGGTCGATTTTCTTCACTTGGCTTTGCTACTTTAGGGATGGAACAAGTAACAGCCATGTACTCATTCCTATATAGGTCTCTCATCACATACCAGTCAGGTAGATTAGACTTAATCATAAAACTGAACGTGGTATAAAATTATATCCTCATTTCTTCTTTTTATCTCTTTTTTTAGGATTCAAAATTTGCTTGCTATCTATTAGATCCTGAATCTTATTTCTCAAGGTGCGATTGTAGATACCATGATCTAAGGTAGCTTAGATCAGGATTACTGAATGATGAGAAAATAATATATTTCTGGTGAAGATCATGATTCTCAAAGCTTCGACCACGATCTTTCATATTTTTATATAAATTTTATGATTTTCCAAGTGTTTTTAGAAGTTTCGACAAAAAGCATAAAAACCTTGAATATGGCCTTTATACATGATAGACGGATATCTGTCATGTGAGAGACGGTCATCTATAATTACTTCCCTCTTATTCAGGTCATATCAGGGGTATTTTTGCAATTTTTAAGGAATTGCATGAGGGATGGCCATTTGGCATTGATGGATGCCCATTTGTGATTGTATTTCTAGATTTTTCACATTTTCTAGTTTGAAAATTTAAGATAATAATGATTTGAAGATTTTTTTTTGGATTTAGAGGGGATTTAATCCTTTTATATTTGAAGAGTTAGGGTTGGAATGGGTTTCCAACTCTTTCCCAGGTACAAAAGGCCAAAAATTAGGGTTTTTGGAAGGATAATTGGGTTTTAAAAGAGAAAAAGAGTATAGTTCTTGGGAGGAAAAAATCAATTTTCTTCTCTCGGGGGTAAAAGTTTTGATTTCCTTCAACTAAAACAAATATAAAAATCTATTTGATTTCTTAAACATAAGAATCGAGGATTAGAGCGGGGATCTACATTTCAGAACCTACAAAACCAGAATATCCTAAAGGTAATATTCTAGGTTCTCTCTCTCTAATTCTTTCTTATGATCGCACGAATGGATATGCTGCTTAATGATGTGTTAATACATGTTTTTCTGTTATTTATTTAAATTTGTATGCCACTAAAAATGCCATGATGATCTAAATCAATCAAAGTGTTAGAATGGTATATTAGGGTTTAAGTTTTTCCATGAATGCATAAAATGTTTCTCATATTAAATTTTGTTTTAAATGTTATTTATTGATTTTATTTAACTGAAAATGTGTTCCAGGGATAGTATTTTAGATCTGGAATACTTTAGGGCTATAGAATCACATATTTAGGGTTTGTTTGGGGCTTTTTTATGAATTTTTCATAATAACTAGCCTCCTGTATCTATTTTTGAGTGACAGATGGGAAAAAAACTTCACGGATGCCGATCAACTATCAATGCGATAGACGGAATATCATGATGTTTTCTTCTCATCCCATCCCTCTTCTGGTCAAGATCATCCGTCACCTCCTAGGGGTGTCTGTGGCTTGATTTTTACTTGCTTTAAATGTTTTTTATCCATTTTCATGTTTGTTTGTGTCCTTTTCTTAATATTCATTTTCCAAGTCATTTTTCATCTTTATATGAATACTTTCACTTCTACATGCTTGCTCATTTTTTTAGTATGGTTCTTTTGTGTATTGTTTTAATTTGTTTCTTTATGTTTATTTTATATTTAATGCTAATTAATTGGTTTTTTATGTTTTTGTGTGAGTAACTGATTTAACGTGCATTTAGAGCTTCTCGGGGATTGGTCATTCTTTGGTAATTTTGTTCCCAATTGGTTCACTTTTTCCTTTTATTTTACTTCATATTGTATTTAGGGTTAGATTTCTTTATATTCCATTTTATTAGTTAAATTTTTGGTATTTTGTTAATTTAGATGTATTTATTTTTTAGGAATGTAGTCGGTAGTAATAAAAGCATTTTTTTGCAAGTTAAATGAAAAATTCACTTAAAATCATTTTTACTAATTAATTTGGATTTTTATTAATAAAATAAATCAATATCCAATTTTCAAACAAACAATAAGAAAAAGAGTTTTTTTTGTAAAGTATGCATGACGAAACTAATATTTTTGATTAAAATAAATATGCCCGTTTATGTATGTCATTTTATTTTTGTAGTTGGATGATTTACTTCTGTAATAATTTAAGTAGTTAAATTATTTATTTATTGCTTATTTAATTGATTAAAATATTTATTTAAATTCATGCAATGCATCGAGTGAGAAGGGAGATAGTGAATTAATGTTTCAAACTCAATTATAAAATAATGCTCAACCGAAGTGCCAAGTAAGAGTGATGTCCTGAATACCATTCTCTGTTTGGGCATCAAAAAGGTCAAGATTCATTTTCCAACGTTTTGTTGGGTGGTGATTCCATAATACCTACCTTTTTGAGCCTATATTAGACACTTTTATAGATTGACTATTAATAATAATTTTGGCCTAACCCCTTTTTTATTGTGAAGTAGTCAATTTATGAGTTATAATAAGCCTTATCTGATTTTAGACCTTAAAAGTGAGCCTTCGAGAATGGAGTAGTGCCTCTAATTAACCTTCGTAGCAGACACTTTAGCTGTCTTTCTAGTTTTATTCGCTCCACTATCACTTTTAACTGCTTTGTTATTGCCAAAATTCCTTTTTGCACCCTCATTATTGGCTCTTCTAGCCAAATACTCGCCTTCATCCTCTATGGCTATATCTTTCAAAGACTCTTAATCCTGCAAACCTTTCATCTTTAGGCCATCCCTTAGGTAAGGACTTGCATTTCGAATGAAGAGTCTAATCTGGTCAGCTGTGTCATGCTTTCTCTTTATCTCCATTACTAAATTCCTTCACCTTATAAGGTACTCGTGAAAGGAATTGTCATGCTTTTGTTGGAGCAATTTAAGATTTTTTAAAGTAACCTCCATCCCGATACTACAATTATATTGCTTGAGGAATTATTTAGTTAATAAATCCCAATCTTTCTTAGTGCGCCTATCTAATATGTGATACCTATGAATTGTGAAGCCTATTAAGCTTAGATAAAAATATTTCACCTTTTGCTTCCTAGTTAAGCTGGTGCCTTTCATGAACAGTGTGTATTGCTTAACATGCACAGAAGGATCCGAAGTGCCATTGAATCTTAGCAGGTCAGACATCTTACACCTTTGGGGTAATGGCTCATCTCTATCTAAATCCCTATCCTCGAGGTTCATTCCATTTGTAGTAGATAATAACCTAGACATTACTTCAACCTTTTCTTTCATCTTCTCAAAGGCTGCATCCTTAGCACTATGACCCTTATTTCTCACACTCATCACTAAAGGACCATAATAGGAGGAATATAATTCTCATCCTCTTCCTTAATGTAATCATTATCTAGCTCATGCCTTATTTCCCTCTTTGGCCGGTCTCAAAGCATAGTAGCATCTGTTACGGTAGTTTTCCCAATATGTGTTGGCTCCACTATCTCTTGGATAGGTTCTGTAAGCTGAGCTTTAGTGTTTAGTGTCAAAAAAGTCACCAACCTGCCAATCATGGCCATAAACCTCTCCTCAAACTCTTAAAGTTGTCTGTCTAGCATTTGATCCAGTTCATCTCATATCATCAAAGGTCCTGAAGCAGAAGCCTTTAACCTTTTCCTTAAAGTTGGAAACCTTATTGCCTCATCCATAACTCTCATGATCTCAATTAATTATTCATCATCCATTTTTAATTTTGTTTCCTGACTACTTTTTGACAACCGGCTTAAACTTAACTTTGAACTAACTTCTAATCCCAACCCTGAGCTTAACCTTAACCTTGGCAACTTAGATATTGATCTTCAAAACAAGGCGATTATCTAACCCTCTGGACCACCTAAGTGAATCTATGATGGCTATAAAAACCACATGTTAGGAGTGATGCATGGGTATGGTATATACATGATGCATGAATACAATAAATGCTTTCATTAGATGTCAATCACAATCACACACAAGTATAACAATAACCTTCCAACCTTATTACTCCTACACCGGAGGTTATATAGTCTCTTTCCTAGGTGAGCTTAGTCTATGGGTTAGCAGGGTATCCGATAGACGTGTATAGTGCACTACAGAAAATCAGTAGCAAACCTTTTTTAATTGAAAGTGGTTGCAAATCTTTCTTAATTGAAAGCGTAAGTGTATAGGTTTTGACTATTATGTATTTCAACTAACTCATACAAATCGGGTAGGGCTCGTCAAGGTATGGAAGGTTTTGACTGGTACCCTTCTATTCTACTTGATTTCGACCAATACATAAAGGTCCACATAACAAGTAAAAGTTATTACAGTAATACCATATAGAGGAAGTAGCTATTATCATTGAATGAACTGTAGTTAGGTGATAAAACTTAAGGATTACCCAAGCATGATCCTTGCCAATGGATCTATCTCATCACAAGTATAATGACCGATGGATCATCACTTTATATAACAACTAGTACGAGACTTGAACTAATGGGTCTCCTTGATACCTCTCTATATTGAGTGAACGCAAAGTGTGTTTCAGGATAGCAACAGGGCTATATAAGGATGCCTAATTTAATTTTATGCCTCTAGCATATATGCAGAAAATGCAATTTTGAAAGGAGATAGGATTAATAAAAAAACTTAATTATAAATAACTTAACCGAAATGCTTTTAGGAGCAAGGTCTCTTTAGTTTTCAGTGGAGTCACCACTGTGACACATCCCGAAACCCGCTCGTATCTCGATTAGGTTCTAGAAGGCCTTCTTTTAGGATTTAAGACCCAATAATGCTTATTATAACTTATAAATTAGCCACTTCACAATAAAAAGTGGTTAGGCCTAAATTATTGTTGATATCCAACTCATGAAAGCATTTAATGTGGCTTCAAAAAGGTAGGTATCATAGAGTCACCACCTAACAAAATATTGGAAAATGAATCTCTACCTTTTGATACCCAAACAAAGAATGGAACATCACTCTTACTTAGCACCTCTGTTAGGTGTTGTTTTATAATTAAGTTTTAAATATTAATCTATTACCTCCCTTCTCACATGATGTATTGCGATAAATAAATACTCCAATTATATAAAAATAGCAAATAAAAAAAAAGGTCCTACTTAAATTAGTACATAGGCAAATTATCCTCAACAAGAAAAATAACATACAAAAAAATATCATATATAAAATGGGAAAATAATTAAATTTTGGGAACATTGGTTCTGTCATATATGATTTTGCAAAAAAGATAAAGAGCCTTTACTTGATTTTGATGAAAAGAGTGAGATGAGTGATCTCATTTTGAAGAAAACAAGGCTCTATTTTTATGGTGTGGTTTTGGGATAAAATCGGACATTAGTCCATTTTATTCAAAAAATCCAATTGATTAATAAAAATGACTTTAAAAAAATTTTTCATTTAACATGTAAAAAAATTATTTTATTATTATCTATTACATCCCCCAAAAAATACAATCAAAATTAACAAAATACCTGAAATTAAAATAAATAAAGCAAAAATACTAAATAAAATAATCCTAAATGCAAAATAAAATAAAATAAATGAAAAGAGAGAGTCAACCAATTGAGGGCATGACTCCCGAAGCATGATCACCCCTCGAAAAACTCCGAATGCAATTTAAATCAATTGTTCACACAAAAATATGAGAAATCAGTTAATTAGCATATTAAGAGAAAATGAACACTAAAGTGATTTAAAATAATAAAATAATAGATAGAATGACCATACCAAAATATAAACATGCATATAGAGATGGAAATATTCATATAAAGATGAAAATCAATTGGAAAACAAATATTAAGAAAAAGACACAAATAAGATGACAAAGGGATAAAAAAATTAAAATAAGAATAAATCCAACCACAAATGCCCATTGACCAGAGGAGGGACGGGATAAGAAAAAAGCACCACGATGTCTCGCATGTCGCATAAACAGACGAGCATCTATGATGTTTTTTCCCGCCTGTCACTTGAAAGATAGATATAGAAAGTAAGTTTTTATGCAAAATATATAAAGATCTTAAATAAACCCTAAGTATGTGATTCTATGGTCTTAAAGCATGCCAGATTTAAATGATATCACTAAATCATTCAGCAATAAATAAAATTCAAAATAGAATTTTAAGATAAGA